>VZQC01013770.1:396575-605734 GCA_009823505.1 Rhizomys pruinosus | reverse complement strand
TTTTTTTAACAATAAGTGATAATTTGTGAGTACAAGCATCCTTCATGTAAAACCAATTTGCAAGCAGTTGTGCCCAAACCCACACAGCTCATGGGTCCCACCATCCAGCAGGGGGGGCTTGTATGTTCAATCAAGTTGATCAAATGAGTGTCCAGTCTATTTTGTTGTAGTTTCACCATTAACCCCAATCGAAGCCCTTACATTCTACCACGCCCCCTCTTCCGCAGATTGTTCCCTAGGCTTAGAAAAGGGGCACAGGTGGATGAGAAGCAAAGCACTCTACTTTCTCTGGAGCTGATGTCTTGGTCTCTAGTCAGTTCTGGCTGTTTTCTTTCATGGGCTGCCAGCTTGTCCAGGCATAACCTTTCGATCCTACTGATGAAGCACATGCAATTAGATATTTAGGTATTAAACAGTATAATATATAGCCTTGGGCCCTTAGAGTTACAAATTTCCCTCGTAGCACTGCTTTTAAAGTGTCCCAGGGGTTTTGTTGTGTTATATTGTTGTATTGTCCTTTTCATTTAATTCCAGGAATACTTTTATTTCTTTTTTAATTTCTTCTTTGACCCATTCATTATTCATGGAGATTGTTTAATCTCCATGAGTTCATATAGTTACTAGGGCTTCTTCTGGTGTTTATATTAAGCTTTATTGCATTGTGGTTTGATACAATGTGTGGAATTATTTCCAATTTTTGCATTTATTGAGACTTCTTCTGTGCCCCAGTATGTGGTTGATTTTGGAGAAAATTCCATAGGTGCTTAATAGGAAGTATACTTTTTGGTGCTTGGGTGGAATATTCAGTAGATGTCTGTTAGGTCCATTTGGTGTATCATATTGTTCAGTTCAGATGTCTCTCTGTTTATTCTTTGTCTGGTTGATGTGTCTAATGGGCAAAGTGGGGTATTAAAGTCTCCTACTAATAGCTGGGGTATTAAAGTCCCCTACTAATAGCACATTGGGATTAATCTATAGGCCTTAAAGTCCTATAGAACTGTGTTTATAAATTTCAGTGCACCAGAGTTTGGTGTGGATATATTCATAATTGTGATATCTTCTTGGTTAATTGTTCCTTTGATAAGAGCTAAGTGACCCTCTTCTTCTCTTCTGATTACTTTTAGTTTAAAGTCTATTTGTCTGATATTAGAATAGCAACTCCTGCTTATTTCTTAGTGCCATTTGGTTGGAATATTTTTTCCACCCTTTCAGGGTGCCTGTCCTTGAAGGTGAGATGGGTTTCTTTCAGATAACGAAAAGATGGATTTTGTTTCTTTTTTAATTTTTTAAATTTATTTGTGCAGCAAGTACAGTTAGGCAACAAACATGAGGAATGTCCTACCAGCCCAATTACATCAGCATCTACTTTTATGTACAACCCAGTGTCCCCAGGCCCAATTAAACACACACACACACACACACACACATACACAATAATAATAAATAAATAAATAAATAAATAAATAAATAAATAAATAAATAAAATCCAGTCCATTTTTGCTGTAATCTCACAATTCTTCCCCCCTCCTTGGCCCTTACAATCTGGTGCACCCACCTCTTCTGTGAGAGTCCCTGGGCTTTGGAGGGGAGGGTGAGAGAGTATGAGAGATAGAAGATCCCTTTTTTTTCTTCTTGCCCCTCTGTCTTTTCCCCCCTCTCTTCCCTTTCTGAGGTGACATCAAATTTCTTGGGACTGTTCATGTTCTGTTTATGATGGGCTGGTGAGTTATCTAGCAGTTTCCTTTTAATTCCACCTCCCCAGGAGCCACCGCCTTGCTCTCTTGTTTCTTAATCCATTCTACTAGTCTATGCCTCTTGATTGAGGAGTTCTGTCCATTGATATTTAAAGTTATTATTGAGAGATATATATTGCTTCCTATCAATTTAGTTTCTGATTGCATTCTTGGTCTAGGTGTGTATTTCCATGGTTATACCTTCATTAACTACTTTCTGTTGCTGCTTGGGTCCAGTTGTTTCTTTCTTCCACTCTTTGTATTGCTTCAAGTATTCTCTGAAGGGCTGGCTTTCTGGACATGAATTCTTTCAGCCCATTTATGTCATGAAAGATTTTCCTTTCTCCTTCAACTATAATAGACATTTTTTGCTGGGTAAAGTATTCTGGGTTGACATGTATAGTCATTTAGAACCAGGAATACTTTGGTCCAAGTTCTTCTACCTTTCATTGCTTGCATTGAAAAGTCAGTTGTAATTCTCATGGGTTTTCCTTTATATTTGACTTGTTTTTCTTTTGTAGCTTTCAGTATTCTCTCTTTGTTTTGAACATCTAGTGTTTTTACTATGATATGGCATGGGGAATTTCTTTTCTGGTCCTGTCTATATGGTGTTCTACATGCTTCTTGTATTTATATGGTAGGTGTGTCTTTCCTTAATTTGGAGAAATTTTCTTCTACAGTCCTGTTGAAAATCTGGTCAATACTGCTATCCTGAGATTCTTCTCCTTCCTCTATACCTATCATACATAGGTTTGGTCTTTTCATGGTATCCCACATTTCCTGATTATTCCCTTCCAGTATTTAAAAACAATTCATGATCTTTGTTTGATCAATCCAATTCTTTCACTTCATCTTCCTGTCTTGATATTCTATTTTCTACTTTATTCATTCTGTTACTGAGGCTTTCTCCTGTCCTTTCCAAATGGCTTATTGAGTGTTCCACTTCCTTTTTTCATTTCAGCCTAAGTTTTTGTATTAGTCACTTTTCTGTTGCTGTGATAAAGCACCATGACCAAGGAATTTATAAAAGGAAGAGTTTATTTGAGCTTACGATTGGCAGTTCCAGGGAATTAGAGTCCATTGTGGTTGGAGGCATGGTGGCTGGATCTGGAGCAGCAAACTGAGGGTCACATCTCACAAAGAGTACAGGAGACAGAGAGGACAACTGTAGACCACAGAGGCTTGTTAAAACTGACTAAGCCTGCCCCCAGTGACACACTTCCCCGAGCATGGCCACACCTTCCAAGACCTCCAAAAATAGCGCCACCAACTGGAGACAAATGTCTGAATACTTACAGCCTATGGGGGATACTCATGCAAACCACCACATTCCACTCCCTGGCCCCCATAGGCTCCTGACCACATAAAATGCAAAATGCATTTAGTCCAACCTTAAAAGTCCCCACAGTCTGTACCAGTCTCAATGCCATTCAAAAGTCCACAGTCCAAAGTCTCCTCTGAGACTCAGGCCAATCTCCCAAACTGTAAGTTCCTGTAAAATCAAAAGACAAATTACAAACTCCCAACATACAGTGGAACTGAATACACACGCCCATTCCAAAAGGGAGGAATAGAGGCATAGTGAGGCAACATTGGACCAAAACAAGACTGAAAACCAGCAGGGCAAATGCCAAGTCCTGTAGCTCCACATGCAACTTCTGGGACTTGACTTCCAAAGGGCTTAGATGGCTCAGCTCTTCCAGCTTTGCTTGCAAGATACATCTCTTTCTTAGGCCGGTACCACTCCCTGTATGCAGCTCTCCTTGGCAAATCTCTCACAGGTCTGGCATCTCGAAAGTCTTTTTGGGGTCTCTGATGCCCACCAGGGCTTCACATTCACAACTTAACGCAATGCCTATTCAGGGCCTTCTTTATTCAGGGACACCCTGCTGTACTCTGCCTGAGCCTCTTTGGGTCTCTGAAACCGTGGAGGAAGAGCTGATGCCCCTTCACTCTTTCGAACTTACATTACCTCTTTAAAGCCAGCACCACCGTGACGAATGAATGCCAATCCGGCTGGCAAGTTTGGGGACGACCCTGGCCTGCTTTCAACCATTTTGCAACTTTTCTCTGCCCTGGACTTGCTGGAGGATTAGCTTGGTGTCGTGGTCTTGCCTGAAGGTACTGATTCTTTTGTTTACTGTACAATCTCCAGTCTCTCCTTAATTGCTTTAATCTCCTTATGAAAAGGAAACTCTCCTTCACATGCCTGCCCACCTTTAATCTTCCTATGCGAGTTTTCAGATCTCAACTGTACATTCTGCATTTCTTCTGCCCCATCTGCTCTTCTTCACTTAGATTGCACAATATTCACCCATTAAAGCACGCCACCTTTCTCATTAGGCTGTCTTTGAAATATCCTCGCCAAAGACATCCGTCCATTGCTTTTCAACTTAGCATCCAGGCAAGCATTTGGGCCTGTGGGCAAACTGCATGCCAGACCTTTATCCAAAATATCCCGTGTTGTCTCTAGTCTTTATTTTCCCCTGGAACTACATCTTTTTGCAGCCATGCTTTCTTCCAGGCCTCCACTCGATGGCCCCTTAAGCTCTTCTTACAGTAATCAAACGCTTTTAGCCCAAAAGTTCCACGTCTTCCACATTTCTCCAAACATACACATGGTAGGTTCTTCCACAGCCCAAACCCCACTCTGTACCAATAACTGTATTAGTCCCTTTTCTTTGCTGTGATAACAAGACCATCTGACCAAGGAACTTATAAAGGAAAGAGTTTATTTGAGCTTAAGACTGTGCAGTTCCAGGGAATTAAGAGTCCATTGTGCGGGAGGGAGGCGGGTGGCTGGATCTGGAGCAGGCAAACTGCGGGTCACATCTCACAAAGAGTAAAGGGAAACAGAGAAGGACAACTGTAGACCACAGCAGGCTTGTTAAATAAAAAACTCACTGAAGGCCTGCCCCCAGTGACACACTTCCCCCTCCAGCATGGCCACACCTTCTAAAGACCTCCAAAAAACAAGCGCCCACCAACTGGAGACAATGTCTGTATTACAGCCTATGGGGGACACTCATGAAAACCACCACCAGTTTTTTGAGATATTTCTATCTGTTTTTGTGAATTCAGTCCAAAGTTACTCTTTATTTCTTTAGCGTTCTATCCCTATTCTTTTAGTTCTCTCTGTTTATTTGAATTTTCTTTAAATTCCTTGAATTCTTTTGATCATGTCTATGATAATTCTTTAAAATTCTGTGTCCTAGGTTACAACTGGGGGGGGGTCCACATTGTAACCCTCTTCTATAGGATGGGTAGTATTCAGCAGAGACTTATTATCTGGGTTTTTCATGTTATTGTCTTTTCATTGTGATTTTGGCATGTGGATTTCTTTCACTGTTTGTGATTCTAGTATGAAGCTCAAGTATTTCTTTGTTGAACTGAAGACTGACTTTGCTTGTATTCTTCAGGTACCTTCTTTTTTTAATATCTTATTTTTTTAACACTTTAATTGAAGTTATGTGTGTTGTATTACCTATATCATTTCTCATTCCAACTTAGATTCATCTTGTCTTCCATGCCCCTCACCCCACCAAGTTCATGTGCCCTACCACTCCCCTGCCCTGTTCCCTTGTGTGTTCTTTTCCCAAATTTTTCAAAGCAGAGGATAATAGTTTGGGGGAACGTGGCTTGTGTCAGTAGATTCCCCGGTCTCTGTTCTTCGGCGGGGGGCTTCCCGCCATCTTTTTAGACGGCGTCAAACTAGATAGATATCGTATATAGAGTTATATATATATATATAATCACCTATACTACAATTATATCATCTGTACACAAACTGTCATTTCCATACCATATTTCAAGATTCATCTGGTGCCTTATTAGGTCTGAAAGGCTGGTTGGTCTAGGCTTCAGGTTCTTCTGATTTTGTACTGGAGGGACCAGCTAATTCTTGCGTAGTTAGTCAAGAGCTCTGGCTCTCCAGGGCCAGTTGCAAACATCTGAATCTGAGTCTGGGGCTATGCCCACTTCTTTTTTTTAAATTTTTATGTGTATGAATATACTGTCTGCATGCAGGTCTGTGCACTCATGTCATGCAATGCCGTGGAGGTCAGAAGAGGGTGGATTCCCCTGGAACTGGAGTTAAAGACGGTTCTCAGCTGCCATGTGAGTGCTGGGGATCAAAGCCAGGTCCTCTGCAAGAGCAGTTGGAGCTCTCAACCACTAGGCCATCTCTCCAGCCCACGACCACTTCGTATGCTTGATATTTTCCGTAATAAAAAGTAAAGAAGTCAGCACCAATCAGAAGACCAACTGAAGCCTCACAGAGACACATCCATGATATACCTGACCCTATGAGCTGAGCTCTCAGTATTTACTACCAGAAAGAAAGTTCTACAATCAGCACATTAGGCCAGTTAAGTCACTGATTGGCAACTGGGGAGCTCCAAAAGTCTAAGTCAAGCTAAAGAATATTTCAAATCTGATTTATCTCTTAGGCTTTGTATATGTAACATGAATAAGTTGAGATTGTTGTTATCTCTCCAGTAACTGTTTAAAAGTTAAGAGTGTTGATACTGATCTATTAAAAACAAGGAAAGGAACCTCTGTTGAGTCTCTTCCAATTATCAGGCACAAAGATTGCTGCAGCTCAGTTAATAAACAGGAGAGCTAGATGAGGAAATTAGTTGTATTTCCTGTCTTGTGATGGCAAAATTAAAGTTCAGAGAGAGGTGAAATGGCCTACTCCAGGCCGTAAGTCAATAAGTGATATACCCAGGATTTGAACCTTGACCATGCAAGGATAGAGCACAGACTTTAGTCTCCAGTCTATGTTCTATTAGTCTGGAGCTTCCATCTTCTTTATTCAGTTTGTGTGTAGCCAGTGCTTCATGTGTAGAGTCTGAATACCAATGGTGAGCAATTAAGAAGTTTGGGGAGAGTTAGTCAATGGTATTAAAAGTTGAGGGCTCTGAGAGGTCATGTACGCTGGATAAGATAACAAAGATACAGCCCTCTGACTGACTCCCAGAGTCTCTATAAGGCAATGGAGAGAGAGCAGAAAGACACACGTGCGTGCTCCCTGTCTGGTCACATGATGTCCTCCTTACTCTCAGGACCTTTCAGCAAGAAAGTCATTACTAGATTCATCCCATAGAACTTCACCTTCAGAATAAGGAGTCAAAATGAACCTTTTTTCTTTATAATGTCCCTTCCTCAATATTTCATTACAGAAACAAAAATAGACCAATACAGCAATCAACCAAGAGTTTTAGCCATCACTTAAGAATGTGATAAATCCTACTGCCTTTTTATTTAATTTTTTTTTTTGGTCTTTTCAAAACAGGGTCTCCCTGTAACCCCAGCTGGCCTGGAACTTGCTCTGTAGACCAGGCTGGCCTTGAACTCACAAAGATCCACCTGCCTCTGCCTCCCAAGTGCTAGGATTAAAGGCATGCACCACCATGCCCAGCTCAGTTCTTCATTATTAAAAGAAATCACTAATATTTCCAACTGTATCATTAGTAATCTTTAGAGATTAAATGTACACTGAAGGGGAAAAGTGTACCTTGCTAGCAGATTTTTTTATCCTTTCCTTTTGCTTTTTCTGGTAAAATGATGAAGACAAGAAGTTTACTAGTAGATACTTCTAGGAGTTTGTCAGGTGGGCAACACTCACCACAGGATCAAAAGATTTCAGAGGACTATAACCAGATTTTTTTGTGAACAACCAAGCAGACAGACCACATAAGGAAGAACTGAAGAGAGAACTTTCATTTTTTAAAAGTGTATTCATATTTGTTTTTAGAAGAAGTTCATCACTGTTTTGACAAGACATAAGGAATTTTTTTNACATTTATTTGGGCCGGGCGTGGTGGCGCATGCCTTTATTTTTTTATTTTTTGTTTTGTTTTTTTTTTGGTCTTTTCAAGACAGGGTCTCCCTGTAACCCCAGCTGGCCTGGAACTTGCTCTGTAGACCAGGCTGGCCTTGAACTCACAAAGATCCACCTGCCTCTGCCTCCCAAGTGCTAGGATTAAAGGCATGCACCACCACGCCCGGCTCCTACTGCCTTTT
This sequence comes from Rhizomys pruinosus, assembly GCA_009823505.1. NCBI lineage: Eukaryota > Metazoa > Chordata > Mammalia > Rodentia > Spalacidae > Rhizomys > Rhizomys pruinosus. The sequence continues at coordinate 597,974 of VZQC01013770.1, read as the reverse complement.
TAAAAAGATAGGGTCTCATTGTGTTGTCTTAGCTGTCCTTGAACTCATAATGTAGATCAGGCTCAGCAGCTATGCCACCAAATTCACCAAATCCTACTGCTTTTACGTGTCAAAACAACTCTCTCTCTCTCTCTCTCTCTCTCTCTCTCTCTCTCTCTCTCCACCCCCAGAAACTTGTAATATAGGCCAGGTTGCTGAGTAGAGGGCTAGGGATGTCTAGAGAAGGCATATGTAAGGTTGGTGGCCTGAGATGCAGAGTGAAGAAATGACAATCAATAACCACAGTAAAATGGATTCCACACAGCTGGTGTCCAGTTCTGAAAGGCTGCTCAGGAGCAGTCATAGGACCACCAGATGCCAGATGGAACTAGGGCCATCATGCAAGAGAAGAGATTCACAGGAAGAAGAGTTGAGTAAGGTATCTGAGTTGCCCCTGAGCCTGTTAGCATAGTATTGTGGGTACCTCTCTAGGGTCCTGGCTAGAGGTCAGAGACCTTCTCAGACCAGCCTGTGACATTCTTCTACTCTGACTCACCACTTTTATTCAATTCTCTTGAAATACAGACCTGTCCTCAGGTTATCTGGTGTTCTATTCTGAAGAATTTTATGTGTATTCATGAACATACAGCAGCTGCGGTGGCCTGCACAAGATCAAGCCAGTCAACATTCCACCGTGGAGTGGAGAGGGGCTCACAAGCCCCTACCCTTAAGTGAGAAGCTATTGACAGTCGACAGTTTCAGGGCGAGGGATGGTCTCTGGCAAGTCAACCACTCTCCAGTGCACAACTATATATCCATGAGCATATGGGCAGCACAGACTGGACTTGGTCACTTATTGGGGAGGAGAAGGGAGGAGGAATCATGAAGTTGGGAGGTAACAATGATAGATCTGAAAGGAATTGAGAGGAGGAATGGAGGTAAATATGATCAAAGAATTAATTAAGATATTACATTATGCCAGGTGTGGTGGTGCACACCTTTAATCCCAGTACTCAGGAGGCAGAGGCAGGCAGATCTCTGTGAGTTCAAAGCAAGCCTGGTCTATGGAGCGAGCTCCAGACCAGCTGGGACTAAAGGGAAACCCTGTCTCAAAAAGACCAAAAATAAATTACATTACATTCAAAAAATAGAGAGGGGCATCCCACATGTAACTGTTTCTCAGGGGAAATTCACCCAGTCTCACAGGGCTGGAATGTGGAGGGATAAGGATTGTAACCCAATTTGAAGCCCAGAACCCAAACTCTTAAGCACTAAGTCGGAGAGAGAGGTTGTCAGAATCCACCTGCTTCTTCTTACTGTCTCTTGTTTCTCTCCCTTACTCTGTGTAGGTCAGACTTTCATGAGGAACATCTAATGGTTGATTTACAATGAGGGGAACACCCAATACATGTGGAAGTATAAACAGAATCAGGCATAGCTACCCATACCTTAGTATTACATAAGGAATCTCCAGTCACTGACCAGTAAGCCTTTCTGCAGGCAGCAGGCCCTCAGTGGGGGAAATAGAGCTCTTTTCAGGCACCTGAAGCTAGAGTCCTCAGCCCACATTAAGGCCTCGCGTAAGCCAGAGGAACAAAGAACATCAGATCTTATTTTAGCAACCATACTGAAACCCAGTCTCATGCTTTCAGAGTCTTACCATCATGGACACAGAACATAGGATGACCATGCTAATATTCATGATTCTAAACTGATATTTCAAGGATTTCGCTTCACCAGCCAGCCAGACCGCCCAGCCCAGAATCACCTTCTCCTTGCCCTCCATAGCTGGGCCTGGGTTCCACAGGCTACCTAGGAACAAAGCATGTGTCCACAAATATATTAGCTACTTTTTTCATTGCTGTGACAAAATACCTGGTAAAATCAACTTAAGGAAGGAAGGAAGGGTTTATTTTGCTCACGGTTTGAGGTTCAGTCACCTGGGAAGGCAATGATGACAGGAGTGTGGGGTAGCTGGTTGCCTTGTAGCCACAGTCAGGAAGCACAGAAAGAAGAATGCTGGTACTCAGCTCACTCTCTCCTTATCAGTCAGTCTTGGAACCAACTCATGAGATGGTAAGAGCCACGTTCAGAGTGGGCGTTACCTCTTCGGTTAGAAATCTTTTTTGAAATATTCCCATAGACACAACCAGAGGTGTATTTCCATATTGATTCTAAATCCAATCAAATTAACAATGAAAATGAGTGATCTCAACCTATGACAGCAGGCAGGGCCTCTGTCAACTAGCACACAACTTTTTTATCCCTCATGACAGCTCTGGAGAGGGAACCCTGTTAAACACTGACAAGTACTGATAGCACTGGGGACATTCTTCCATAACAAGACCATCTGCTCCTAACCTTTCTTTTCCCCAGTCTTCCTCTATAGGAATGAAACTTTGCCTGGCTTGAGGCGAGAACTTGTAAGCCCTGTGCTGCAAAACCTCCGAGAGTTATCTGATATCTCTGCGGGCGTCCAGTTGTCTCTGTGAGTTATCTGTAGCTCCAGAAGGTCCAGGATATTACAATGTTTTCTTGCCTCACCTATCTCTGCAAAGTTCCAGAACCAGATGGCCCCTTCCCTTGAGGTGTTGAGCAAAATGTTGCACCTCTAGTTTACCAGTTGCACAAATAGGAGCTCTGAAGCCCCCTGGTAGGAACCAAGGTGGCTCAACTCCCTTCCACCTGCTCCCCACTTCCTTGCCCAGAGCACAGTAACCTTTGGTATATAAACACATTGCTGGCATGAATAAAAGGAGAGAGTTTTATTTCCTAGGCTTTCTCTTAGTCCGTGTCTGTCTTTCTTTCTCTTATTCCGTTGGGTAACTTCCCTGTGGTCCCCTCCCCACTCCTTGCCAGAGCTAAGTCTAGAGACTGTTGGCCTGCAGGCAGCAGACAGCCTTGAAGCTCGCAGTCCTGTGGAACTGCCAAGCCTGGTTCTAGAAGGGAAGAAGATTGTGTGGATTGTAGCCACACTTGACTAAAGGACCATAGATGATTAGTAAACCACCACATTCCTCCTCTTCTACCCCTGTCCTTGCCCAGCTCCTGTTCATCCCCTAAACTGCCTCTAGAATTCCTTAGGGCATGGCTGGATGCCCACCCTTCTTGGGTGCCCAGGATGGACACATCTTAGAGATTCTCACCTTAGACCCATCTGTCAAAGTAAAAGAGAGGAATAGAGGGAAAGGGGGAAATACAGGAGCAGCTGCTGCCTTATCTCTGTCCCCTGTGTCTGCAGAGGAGGACTGAGGGAGAGAGGGAGAAATATTTTCTGCTTCTACAAACAACTAAGCTCTAAAGAGAGACTTCTTTTACATACACTTTGCAGGGACGACTTAAGTAAGTCTTGACGACTCTTTCCCTGGAGACTAGACTAAAAGTATTGTTTAGAAATCTAATATATGGTTTATTTACTCAATTTGTGCTGAGCTCTACAGTTCCTTCAGGCCAGCCTCGCTCGCCCATTACTCTATTAATGCTCCATTACTGAAATTAGTGCTGTAATTGAAGGGGGAAGGGCAGCGGAAGGGGGCACTCCTTAAAGGCACAGGTCCTGGCTAATCATATCACAGGAAGGGGCATAGAGAAAAGATGTGGGGGCTGTGAGAACATTCTATTCTGGCCCAAAACGATGCCTTAGCAGGTAGGCAGCTGGAAGTGTACCCAAGGTGATGTTGCACCTGCCAATCAGCACATAGCTCAGAGACCCACAACAGGCCCTTTCCAGCCCAGCACATAGTGCAGCACCTGTTCCAAACCCCTCACCTCAGCTCCACCCTCATCCTAGCAGCTCCAAACACACAGAATCAGCCCCCATTCTTGGCAGGCCAGGAGGTCCAGCCACTTGTCTTCAGCTTCTCTAGCTTCCCCCCTCATTACTGCAAGGTGCCAGGGTGTTGTAGTCCCTTCGTTCACTTATCCTGGCCTGGGCACCCCCCTCATGCACACACCCCAAATCTGCAGTCTTGCACAGCGGCTTCCAGAAAGAACCATTCCATAGACCTGAACCTGTCACCGTCTCCATTTCTGATTTGTCCTGCACTCCCCAGATGCCCAATCCATCACTTCCTCATATAAGTACATTTCTAGTGAGCGCCACACATACGTCTTGCCCTGTCCTCAGTGCACACTAGGTTCTCACCTCTTAGGCATCTGAGTTGCTCTATTTCCCATCTGTTGATATGACCTTCTTAAAGGTCCCCAGTTTTCACATTCATTGGCCATGGCCCAAATCTTAATCAGACCAACACTGGAAATTGCCAGCTTCCTCCTCTGGAGGGACTGTTGTCTTCCTTGTCTCTGCATAATGCTTTCGCCAAGTCCTTTCCTGCTGCTCTTTGACACAGTCTCTTTCTATACCTGTGACCTTTTAAAGTTTTTTTTTAAGTCACAGGACTTTTGTCACTTCATTTTTAAATTGATTGATTTTTTTGTGATTTTTAGATAATATAATTTGATAGTATTTGGAATTCCTCCCCTAGATCATACCTCTTTCTAGTTTTCCCACCCAATTTAATGTGGGAAAAGTAGAAGTAGGTCTCTCTCTCTCTCTCTCTCTCTCTCTCTCTCTCTCTATATATATATATATATATATATCTGTGTGTTGTGTGTGTGTGTGTGTGTGTGTGTGTTGTAAAATAAGGACTGTTGATTCTAACTTGTGTCCCCAATGTCCTTCAGTTAACCAGAGTCTTGGTTAACCTACCAAGAGACACGTAAGAAGGACTTTTGAGTCACCAGGCGTGGTGGCGCATGCTTTAATCCTAGCAGTTGGGAGGCAGAGGGCGGTGATCTTTGTGAGTTCAAGGCCAGCCTGGTCTACAGAGTGAGTTCCGGACAGCTGGGGCTACAGGGAGGACCCTTGTTCAAAAAAAAAAAAAAAAAAAAGAAGGACTTTTGAGAGCTTAATAAATAAAACGCACAAGCAGGCCATTCACAGATGCTACAGGAATTTACAAACCCTAGGTTAATAACTTTTGCTTTTCTTTTTCCTGGTGATCTAGATAATTACTATTTTTAAATCTTGTTTATTGGGCCAACTTCCACATCCATGCCTCCAGCCTGGACCTTTGGAAGTTCCATAAATGTCTTTTTAGTTGTCTAAAGAACATGGCAGAAGCATCCCAAAGACACCCCGGCACACACATACCTGTCTACTTCTGTTAGTCACCTGGTGATCTCTGGCTTGGAATCCCTTACAGGAATGGATACTCTGTTGTTTCACCTTGGAGCCATCTTTTTCTGGCACAAAGATAAGTAAAAGGTGTTTTAAAAAGTTAAAGAATCCCACATCTCCTGATATTTCACCTAAATTCCCACGTGCTTGGCACTCTTTCCTGTCAGAGCCCATGGTTGACTTGATGGCCTCTGTGCAGAAAGCTGAGGAGACTCAACACCATTTTGCCTCTGTGTACAAATTAAAAAAACTCACACTGATCATTCCCAAGAAGCCTGGATGATTTTGAGGGTGTGCAGGTGAAATACTCCTGGGGGCTCAACTCTCTTTACCCTTTGATCCTGCTGCTGAAGCCAGAGACAGAGGTGCTAAAATCTAGCTGAAAAAGCTAGTCTCTGGACTTCTGGAAAATAAATTAGAAGGCTAAGAAATCCCCCCAGGTTGTTCTCATGAAATTCAAGGCTTTTCCTTGAGCATTTTAAGACCTTGAAGAAGTGACTGACCTTCAGGAAAGCTTCTGGGTCTAGGGAGAGCTGGACAGCCACATCTAATTGGGGGAAAGTGACACCTTCCAGTCCCATGAAGAAGACCCTGCTAGTGAGTGTCCAAATGGTCTATCTAAGTGCTCTTGTTATTCTCTGGAGGGAACATACCCCTTGGACAATAGAGGGCTATATAAGAACTGAATGAGATTGTGTTGAAAGTGCTATATAAAACTAGAATTGAAAAATTAATCCCTGGTGTAATGCAGACTCCAATTACTGTCACCTGACTAGTTGTTATATAATCAAACAGTCTTTCATACTCCAAGCTGGAAATCAAGCAAGCGAATAAACAGTCCACTCCAAATAGAGTCTAAATATTTTATTTTAACTGATGTGTTCTCCAGCATGTAAAATACAACCTTTGGTGATTCACAAATCCATGATTTGTGGATGAGACAAATTATTCAACTGATATTACTGGAAAGTGTAAAATGAGCTTGAACTTTCTCTACAACCCAAGGGCTAATTAGTCAACACAGTGTTAGAAAACGTCCTTCTCCATTGGTTGGATTACAACAGTTGAATAAAATATACCCAATTAAAATAACATGGAATTTCAGACCTAAAATATTATCTAATCTAATAACACTAGGGTCTCAAGCCTAATTAAGAGACTGTCACAAAGGTTCAAGTATTTTAGAATGAAGGATCTGGTTTCCTAAATCCCAGATACACAGTCTCTCTTGTTCCTTAGCTGATCACTACTTCTCACTGGAGAACTAAGAGCCCCCCAGATATTCCGGTAACATAACATGGGCATTTTCTCTTAAGTAGACTGACCATAGGCCATGGCATCAAAACAGAAGCCAGTGGTCATCTGACATCATATGAGGTGGTCTTTTTTCTGGTCTTTTTGAGACAGGGTCTCCCTGTAGCTCCGGCTGTCCTGGAACTCACCCTGTACACCAGGCTGGCCTTGAACTCACAGAGATCTGCCTGCCTCTGCCTCCCAAGTGCTAGGATTAAAGGTGTGCGGCACCACGCCTGGCATGAGGTGGTCTTTTAATGTTATTTCTTACATCAGGATCTTCCCAAGTGCTCTGATGGAAAAAAAAAAGACTTGTGTAAGTTTTGAAGGTATATAGGATAGCCAAATCTGAAGATGTAACTAGCAGTTTCAGTGGCCTGAGTCTCTCTATGTGTTATGGAGGGCTCAAGCATTTTATGGAATCCTACTCTTGACATGGCCTATTCAAAATAAACTAAGCTCTGTCAGCTACCAGGGACTAAAGTTGCACATAGTAGCACCCCCTTACTAGGTTTGAATACCTATATTTTTCTCAAGTTGATTCTCTCCAACTTGGAATTTTAGAGATCTGCATTCTGTACTTCTTTATGATTCATCACACTGATAATTAGTGAGTCCTATCATAAGTAAAGACAACATAAAGTCAGCAACAAGCATGTGCTTTCTCCTGTGGAGTAGCTATTAAATCAAATCAGAAAGCAGTTGGTTATCCCACAACATTGATGCCACTATCGCATCTGTGGGCATATCTTGCCATTCTGGTCATTATTGTAGTTCACAGGGTTTGGCTAGGTAAGACTATTTATGACTTTTCATCCCCAGCAGCTTACATGGAACTTTCTAGAGCTATGTAAGCTAGCCAGCATGGAGGAAGCTTCCTAGCGAATACCAACTTGAGTTCTCCATGTTCTGTAACCACAGTGTGTGGTGTCTTCAGCAATGGGGCTCTTACCAGTAAGTTCTGGAGGACAGCCAAGAGCAGTGACAAGATGTCGTCTCTGTGATATCCTTTACAGAAAGCACATGGGGCCAGGCATGGTGGCACATGCCTTAAATCCTAGCACTCGGGAGGCAGAGGCAGACGGATCTTTGTGAGTTCAAGGCCAGCCTGGTCTACAGAGTGAGTTCCAGGACAGCTGGGACTACAGGGAGACCCTATCTCGAAAAGAAAAAAAAAAGAAGAAAAAACATGATCTTGATGTAAGAAATAGCATTAGACCACCTCATATGATATCAGATATTCCATATCTGGCACTAGGCTTTTTATTTAGCAACTTGTGACTTCTTAGAGGAACATTATCCCTTGGGTAGGATAATTCAAATTAAATGTTTATACACATATATATGAAACATAAAACAGCAGGTCTCCATATGGTCTTTTCAAATATCCCTAGGGTTAGTTACCCTTCTCCTCACCCCTTCTGTCTGATCCACCTATATCTCTCTACATAAACCTCCCTCCCCATTACCCCCGTTTCCCCTTCATATCAGCTGTGTTCTACTATCACCCATCCCTTAAGATATTCCCCCCACAGTCTCTTTCAAGTTTCCTAGTACTGTCAGTCTGGCCAGGAATCCATAACTGGGGAGCTCACAAGACAATGGACACAGTATCAAACTGTTCTCTAAATTCCTCTCTCTGTGCTCAGATATTAGTGCAGCTCTCCAGCCTTATCAGAGAAGTTTGTTTGTACAAAGGATTGACTCGGAAACTCACAACTGATCAAAGGGCAGAGAATAAGTGTCCTTGCAGTGCTCAGCCACAAATGGGACACCTATATCATCACCATCACCACCTCGGTACTCAAGGATCATCACAGAAGAGGAGGCAGAAAGATTGTAAGAATCACAGGCCAAGGAGAATCAGGGCGAAACAGTCTCTTCTGTCTCACTCATAAATTCACAGCAGTTATCATTACTCACAAGACTTGTACAAGAAAGAGCAAGCCTGTGAACATTCTATAATGGAGTGAAGGGGCTCATAAGCTCCCATCTCTAACTGAGGAGCTATTGACAGTTGAGGACTTCTGGGGAAGGGAGAGTCAGTTTTATTTAAGGATATGGCCCCTCATAGGTCAACCACACCTCAATAGATGGCCCTATACCCATGAATACATTGACAACACAAATTGGACTTTGTGGCTTATTCTTTTTTTCTTTTTTTCTTTTTAGGAGGGGGAGGTATTTTTGAGACAGGGTCTCCCTTTAGTCCCAGCTGGCCTGGAGCTCACTCTGTAAACCAGGTTGGCCTTGAACTCACCAAGATCCACCTGCTTCTGCCTCCCAAGTGCTAGGATTAAAGCCTGGCTCTATTATTTTTTTAAAGAGAGAACATAAAGTTGGGAAAGGTTGGGGAGGTAAGGATGTGTATTAGTTAATTTTCTGTTGCTGTAACAAAACATCATGATCAAGGAAACTATTAGGAGGAAGAGTTTATTGGGCTTTCAATTTCACAGGGATAAAAAAAAAAAAAGTCCATTGTGACAGGGAAGGCATGGCTGGAGGCAGCCAGAGCAGAAAGCTGAGCACTCACATCTTTACGCACAGGAAGAAGAGAGAGCAAACTGGAACTGGGGCGAGGCTATGAACTCTCAAACCCATTTCCAGTGTCCAGCAAAGCCACACCTCCTAAAGGTTCCATGACCCTCCCCAAACCTCCCTACCAACTAACTGACCATGGGTTACTTTTCATTCAAACCACCACAAGGTAAATCTGGGAAGTCAGGGGGAAGAAGGGAGAATGAATATCATAAGATAATTGTATGAAATTCTCAAATAATTAATAAACATATTTTTCAAGGTAATTTCCTGAATGACCTTCTTGTTGCTCTTCTACCAACCTGGACCCAGTCCATCTGTTTTGTCTCTGAATAAGCAGCTGCCCAGAATCCTGGCTGTCTGCCTCTTTCCCACCCCAGTTCTTCCTTCTGTTGTTCCTGAGAGCCATCCTCCAACATTTATGACTGGGTGGTGTCATTGGACCCACGAGATTTCTTAGTTCAGTTAAGGGAAGGCAGGAGCAGGTGAATCTGGCAGGGAGCAAGTGCCAGCTCTGGCTTAGGGATCATCTGAGTAGAGAAAGGGCTTTCTGAACTGAGTAGGCAGGAAATGTTCATGCCTAACAGACTGACACTATAAGGACAGTCTAGTCAAAGAACAATTCTAAAAGTGTGGGCAGGGAGAAAGGAAGCTGGCAGAGAAGGTGCTGTCCTGACTGCTAACAGTGGACAAGCTCTCCTCCCCAGCAGAGAAGGTGCTGTCCTGACTGCTAACAGTGGGACAAGCTCTCCTCCCCAGCACAGAAGGTGCTGTCCTGAATGCTAACAGTGGGACGAGCTCTCCCTCCCCAGCAGAGAAGGTGCTGTCCTGACTGCTAACAGTGGGACAAGCTCTCCTCCCCAGCACAGAAGGTGCTGTCCTGAGGACTGCTAACAGTGGGACAAGCTCTCCACCCCAGCACAGAAGGTGCTATCCTGACTGCTAACAGTGGGACAAGCTCTCCTCCCCAGCAGAGAAGGTGCTGTCCTGACTGCTAACAGTGGGACAAGCTCTCCTCCCCAGCAGAGAAGGTGCTGTCCTGACTGCTAACAGTGGGACAAGCTCTCCTCCCCAGCAGAGAAGGTGCTGTCCTGACTGCTAACAGTGGGACAAGCTCTCCTCCCCAGCAGAGAAGGTGCTGTCCTGACTGCTAACAGTGGGACAAGCTCTCCTCCCCAGCAGAGAAGGTGCTGTCCTGACTGCTAACAGTGGGACAAGCTCTCCTCCCCAGCAGAGAAGGTGCTGTCCTGACTGCTAACAGTGGGACAAGCTCTCCTCCCCAGCAGAGAAGGTGCTGTCCTGACTGCTAACAGTGGGACAAGCTCTCCTCCCCAGCAGAGAAGGTGCTGTCCTGACTGCTAACAGTGGGACAAGCTCTCCTCCCCAGCAGAGAAGGTGCTGTCCTGACTGCTAACAGTGGGACAAGCTCTCCTCCCCAGCAGAGAAGGTGCTGTCCTGACTGCTAACAGTGGGACAAGCTCTCCTCCCCAGCAGAGAAGGTGCTGTCCTGACTGCTAACAGTGGGACAAGCTCTCCTCCCCAGCAGAGAAGGTGCTGTCCTGACTGCTAACAGTGGGACAAGCTCTCCTCCCCAGCAGAGAAGGTGCTGTCCTGACTGCTAACAGTGGGACAAGCTCTCCTCCCCAGCAGAGAAGGTGCTGTCCTGACTGCTAACAGTGGGACAAGCTCTCCCTCCCCTAAGTCTGAGGAATGGGAGGAAAGGTTGGCTTTCAGAGAAATGAATTTATTCTTGGTCAGACGTTTCTTTTTGTCTTTTTGAGACAGGGTCTCCCTGTAGCTCTGGCTATCCTGGAACTCGCACTGTGGACCAGGCTGACCTTGAACTCACAGAGGTCCTACTGCCTCTGCCTTCCAAGTGCTAGGACTAAAGGCGTGTGCCACCACATCCGGCTCCCGACGTTTCTTTTACCTTCACTAAAAAATATGAGCATTGGACGGTGATGACGCTCAAACCACCAAGATCGCTGATGCAAAAAAAAATGGGCATTCATAAAAATTTATAATTGGAATCTTTACTTTTGTAAATTAAATGGAGTCTATTAAATTGCTAGGAACTCATTGGTCTTAATGAAGCATGGTGGAGGAATAAACCAAGTAGCCAAGGTTGCTGGAGTAGAAGTATCAGGGAGGTGCATTCTGGGACTTCTGTTAAGGATGCCTGTGAACGAACGCCAAACATCCACCCCTGTTCACGGAGGGGGCAAATTATATGTCCCTGTTTGGCTCAGGGCTGAAGGCCAGCGTGCCTGGGAAGCAGTTGGACCCCTCCCAGCGTGACTGCGTGCCTGCCCTCCGGGGCCCCACTTCTAGCGGGTCACCAGATCTCTGTTGCCACCTTGGAACTCTCTGAGAGAGCTGTGAGCTGCAAAGGTGAGGCACTGGGGCAGGGTTGGGGGCAGGGAAGGCTAGCCAGGCAGGGTGGCTGGAGAGTTTTGACAGCCTAGAGAAGAGCCCAGGATGCCATTCCTGCCGACGTGAGCCCCCCAGGCAGGCGCCGGCTGGATAAGCGTGTAGACAGCCCAGTCAGGCCAGCCTGTGACGCTTGCCAGCACCTGCAGATAGCAGGGAAATAATTGGCACATGTTTTTAAAAAAAATTAAAAACCTCTTGGATGTGAGTATTTTCTAACAGCATCTGGTGGGAGTGCCTGGGAGGAATTTAATCAGCAAGAGTTGTTTAAACCGGGCTCCGCACATAGCCCCAGCGAGGCTCCTGATGAACTCCATATCACGTGCCACCCCTGCCTGCTGAGGACATTCAATTTGTTAATTCTGCAGCTGGTGAGAGAGGTCAGATAGGAAAGTGACGATTGTTTTCTGACGTCCCAACCCCTGCTCACATCTCTCTAATTAATCCTTTTAGGAGACATGGGAAGATTAAGAAAGAGAAAAGGTGCGGGAAACAAGCATGAGAGAATTTGATGGAAGGCCAGTGCTGGCCTCTCTTCCCAGACTGGACTGGGGGTGGGAAGGAAAAGCAAAGCTGGGCTGATTGCCTGCTCTCTATCCACGTAAAGGAACCGCCAACACTGCAGAGATGGGCGGCACACTGGCCTCAGTATTCTCCTGTTGTGACTGTCTAAACGGTAAGGAAGGGCTCGTGGTCTTCATCCTGGCCTTAGGCACATCTGCTCCCACGCTGGAGATGTGAGTCCTCCAAGTAGAGTGACAGCCAGGAAGAGAAGGTATGTGGCCTGCACTAAAGGGTCTGGGTCAGTTAGCTTTGTAAGAATTTCCTGCTGGAAGCCAGTGGGCCGATGGCGCCTCTAAGCTGCATCCCAGAGGCTCTTGCCTTTTGTTGGGCCTCTGGATCCATTATGTCTTCTGCTAGACTTGTTGTTTGCTAGAATGGCAGAGACTTTGGACCTCAATTGCAGGTTCCCTCATCCTCAGTCTGGTCCAAGCCAAGCTTCAGTCACTGAGGTGAGCACATGAGCTTGCTGCAGGCTGTCTTGGAGGACACTGCCTCATCCATCTCTCGCCTCCTTGTCACTGCTAACCACATTCATACATTGTCCCTTCTGGCTTCCCTCTGTTCACATCTGGCTTTATGATTAGTGTCTTTCTACATAAATACCCCTCAAGTTGTCTTGGTGGAGGACATTTCACAGCCAGACACTAGCACTGATTCCTGAGCAACAAGGCGTGTCTGAGTTTGTATCTGACCACCTTCCCACCCCCACTCAGGAAGGACACTAGTTGCTTAACATCCCTGGGTCTGAGTTTGCTAAAGTACAGCTTGTGGAATAACATGAATTAAATGCCTGATAGTGCTCAGTGAATAGCCACACTTTTGCTTATGAGTCTTGATGTAGTAGACCCATAAAAACTAGTAAATAGAATGAAATAAAAGAACATGGTCACTTGAATTGTTATCAATCTGATGATATTCTGTTCTTTTCCTAGCAGTGTGCTCCTGGGCAGGTGCTGTTATTTGATGTGGGACTCCACCTTCTTGGTCAGAAGACAGCCCACTCTAATTCTGTGGCAGGCATTGGGCATGGAGAATGCATCACCGGTCCACATCCCTCTGGCTCCTCACATGCTCCAGTACTTCTGCTCATGCTCAGTCTTGTGGTTCTAGAACCAGAGATAATCCAGATAGTGCCAGACTTCAAGGTGCCCACAGCCTCCTGGGAGGAACGGAGTCCAAATCTCTCACCCTTCTTTTTTTCTTTTTTGAGATGAGATCTCCTTGTAGCCCCAGCTAGCCTGGAACTTGCTATGTAGACCAGCCTGGCCTCGATCTCACAGAAATCCACCTGCCTCTGCCTCCAGAGTGCCAGGATTAAAGGCCCATGCCACCACACACTCAATCTCTAACTTTTATTCAATGATAACGTGCCATTAACCACAGAGATGAATGTGTTTAATTTCACAATTGGAGAGAGAGAGAGAGAGAGAGAGAGAGAGAGAGATGCTTTTTGTGCTTTTATTTTGTTCACTGTTTTTACAGTAATTGATTTTTTTGCACAAAATTTGTTTTATATCTGCAAGTTCTCTTTTACTTTTAAAGTTAAAATTCATTCTTTGCAGAATTCTGATAAATATTTAATCCATATTTTTTCAACTTTTCCTAATATTTTATTTGGATTTATTATGGTTTATAGTAAATATGATTATGCAAACAGTAATTGACTGCAAAATACTAACCTGTTACCCCATCTATTTATATGTAATGTAGTCTTTCTTCCAAGTTAACTTATAATGCCTATTTTATCACATACTTAATTTAAACTTAAAAGAATATTTCTGCCTCATATGCTTACTTAATGTAACTTTCATTGACTTGGTGCCTCCGAGTTTAAATTATTGTTACTTAAATGGGAGTTAATGCCAGGAAGAACTAGTTGCCCCTTCCCTTCTTCAGAATGGCCTTTCATCTTCCTGGTTTAGCTGTTTCATCACATGAGATTCTGAACTATTCTGTCATGTTCCCTACAAAAACTCTTGCATATATGTTATTGGACTTGCATCTTGCCAATCTATTAATGGGAGAAGGATGAAATATTAATGATATTTGATCTTTCTTTTAATAAGTCTCACCATTTATTCAGGTCATCTTTTATATCTCTTTATATCATTGTAATTCTGTTTGCATGGATGAAAGACTAAACAAATATGAATTTGAATAATGCTGTAAAATAAACTATAAAGGGAGAGAAATGTGGGTAGTCTACAGGGTAGAACATAGGTAATCTGCCCTTTACAAACTCATAGAGGAAAATTTCCCAAATCGAAGGATATACCTATCAAGGTTCAAGAGACATACAGAACACCAAGTAGAGAGCACCACAGAAGAATATATTAGTCAAAATTATTGTACATTAGTCAAAACAAAAAGTGTACAGAACAGAAAAAAGATACTGAAAACTGAAAGATCAAGTAACATACAAAGGCAGGCCCTCTACAGATGTTATTTTCAGTAGGATCTGTGAAAATCAGAGGGACTTAAACCTATGCCCTACAAGTCAGGAAAGAACACAGATGCCAGCTTGGACAACTCTATCCAGCCATACTTTTATCAGTTGTAATAAAAGAAGAAAGAAAACTTTCCATGATGTGAATAGATGAAAGACTTTATGTGCACTAAGCCAGCTCTACAGCTGTTAAGAAAAAAGGAAATTATGAAATTCACTGGAAATAGATGGAATGGAATGCAACCATACTAACCCAAATTTTGCATGTTCTCTCTCATAAGTGGATGATAGCTTTGAATCTTTAGATATGTTAAAAATGTGTTGCTATAAATGGGGAAAGGAGAATAATGGAACATAAGGGGTTAAATGTGGTGGGGAACAGTAGGGCCAGATAGAAGAGGGAGTATGGGGGAGGGTAACTAACACTATGGACCTTTTAAAACATCATTTGTAAACCTATTATAGAAGCCTCTTAAAATACATACATAGAAAAATGTTGAAAAATTTAAAAGGAGTTACCCTATAAGGGAGACAATGCCCCTACTAGATACCACAGGCTAGCAAATAAAAAGTCTAGTGCTTGGGATGGACTCCTTCTTTTGGGGTTCTTGGCCAGAGGATGCCACAGACCTTCAGACAGTACTGGCTATTGCCATTGCTCAAGGTTATCCACCAGAACTTGACAGTCAGATCCTACTTGCCAAAGACATTACACATGTGAATGGTAGAACAAACAAGCAGAAATCCAGCTGGTACTGACCTCAAAGCTTCCTCTCTACCAGCTAGCTGGAAGGCACTGAGAATACAACTGGAAGAGAAAAGTAATTATTAACCTTACCCAGCTGTGAACCCTAGCTGCAATAACTACTGGCCTAGCAAGATATGCACTCTGGTGCAACAGTGTTACAAATATGGAGTTACCAACTACTTTCTGATTGAATTTAAGCCAGGATTCCACTTGCTTCTGTTATCATACCTGGCACTATTATCAGGGCTAAGAATCTACAGGTTATAGGGGAGAAGCTACTCCTATCATTCTGCTAAATGGACACAGCATTAAACTGACTCTTAATGACTTATTGCTATACCCATATATTATACATCTCTCAGTTCTTACCAAGGAAGCTACTTCTTACAGCAGACGGTGATTAACACAGAAATAGAAAACTGGTCAACGTGCACAGAATAAGAGACTTTGGGCTTAAATGGGGTGCTTAGCCTTAAATAGGATACCCACATTACACTCTTTCCTCCCAAGGCTCAGGGATCATTGTGGAAGAGATTGTGGAGCCAGAGTTAGCCGATCATTACAAGGAAACCATGCTGTCTGCACACTGCAAAGTTGCGCATATGAAGCCACAGGGCTCATGACAGCATACACAAGACCTGCTCAAGCCCAAGCCAGACAAAACCCCAGCGTAGATGGGGAGGTGGACAAGAAGCATCAGCCATACCTGAGGAACTACTGGCAACCAATAGCTGCTGAGGGAGGAAGAGCCAGCCTTCAAGTACGTGATGCCAGACAGGTTGATCAGAGGATGGGCCCATTCCGAAGAGGATTTAGGGAACAGAGATTTGATAGAAGACATTAAGTGTGGTATTAAGGTGGGAATGGAGAAAGGGAAAAAGGTCTGAAAAGGATCAGAATGCATTGTACCAATTTCTCAAAGAATTAATAAAAGCGTTTTTAAAATAAGATAAATTACTATGTATTTCTTACCTTTAGTATTAAGGGTATGCATATCTTTCTTAATTTTTTATTTATTATTTTGTATGTGTATGAGTGTACTGTCTGCATGTAGTTTGATACACCCATGTTATGCAATGCCACGGAGGTCAGAAGAGGGCGTTGGATTCCCCTGGAACTGAAGTTAAAGACGGTTCTTAGCCACCATGTAGGTACTGGGGACTTGAACCTGGGTCCTTTGCAAGAGCAGTCGGCGCTCTTAACCGCTGAGCTATCTCTCCAGCCCCAGGGTATGCATATCTTTTTTATCTGCTTTTTAAAAAGATTTTTACCTTATTTTCAGTTTAAAGTAAATTAATTATGATCTGCGAAAAAACTCAATAAATCAAAATGTGTCACTATAAACAAAAAATAAGACTAAGTATATAACCCATGAATTTGAATTCTAAATTTCTCCAAATTCTGTAACATTGGCCTTAATACCACAAGTGGGAAATTTTACTATGAAATTGTATTTCATATAAAAATTATAAAAATGTACTATTAAATTACCTTTAGGTTGTAATTAAGGTATATATGAAGCACAATGAATTTCATTTTTTTGACAACGTTCCTACCCCCAAAGATACTTTATTATGCAAATGAAAATTTCTCAAAATCTAAAAATAAACTGAAATGCCAGTAATTGACTGGGACATATTCATACTATAATTAGAGATATGGTACTGTGGTAATATCAAAGAAACTAAGTAAAAAAATCTGTTACAAGTGTCAAGTCACCAAGAAATCCTTTCAGTTATGAACACTTGCACCTGCCAGAGTGGGTGGTGAAGACCTGCAGTGTCAGCCATGTGGGAAGCTGGCATGGGAGGGCTGAAAATTCAAAGCCTGCCTGAGCTACAGAGTGAGTTCCAGGCCAAACTGGGCAACTTAGCGTGTCCTTATTCCAAAATAAAGAGGTCCGGGAATGCAGCTCAATGATAGAGCATTTGCCCTAGCAAATGTGAGGCTAAATTCAATCCCCAGTACCAAAAACCAAAGCAAAACAGACAATCAAGAAGAGCTCCAAAAGGTATGGAACTACGATTAATAGAACTAAAAGTAGAATGCTCTACATTAATAGTTTGGTGTTTTCATTTTCAATAGTGGAATAAGCATAAGACAGAACATCAGTAAGGAAATGGAACACCTGACTATCACCATAAAGCAAGGAACCCAAGGGATGTGAACAGAACACTCCAACAGTTCTCAATACACCTTTTTTCTCCACAAATATGATTAATTTTATTTAAAAATTATTTTATTAACTCTTTGAGGACTTCGAACAGTGTATGTTGATCATAAACCCCCAGCTCCTCCAAGAGCCACTCTCTCCTCCCTACCTACCCTGCTTCCTGTTCTCTCCACAGCCCCTATTGAGTCCAATTTGTATTTTCTAAATACTCTTTGATGTGGAACCCACCATGGATTGTGGTCGACCTACCAGGAGACATAGCCATAAGGAAAGCAGATTCTTTCTCTCCCACCACCTATCAATGTCCTCAATTAATGGTAGGAGTTTCTGCCCACCTCCTTCAGTCCACACAGTGTTCTTGTCTGACTTGAGCTTGAGTAGGTCTTGGGCATGCCATCACAGTTGCTATAAGTTCTGATCACAATGGAAATTAGAAATCAATAGCAGAAGGAAAATTGGAAAATTCACAAATTCATGGAATTTTAAAATAAACTCTTGATCATCTCAATTGACATGGAAAAAGCCTTTGACAAAATCCAGCATCCCTTCATGCTTAAAGTCCTAGAGGGAATTGGATTGGAGGGATCATTCCTCAATGTAATCAAAGCCATATACATCAAACCTACAGCCAATATCATCCTAAATGGGGAAATGACAGAAGCATTCCCTTTAAAGGTAGGAATATGGCAAGGCTGCCCCCTGTCACCACTCCTCTTCAATATGGTGCTTGAAACACTTGCTAGGGCAATAAGGCAAGAAAAGGAAATTAAATGAGTTCTAATTGGAAAAGAGGAAGGCAAACTATCCCTTTTTTCTGGTGATATGATTGTTTACTTAAGGGATGCTAAAAACTCCACCAGAAAACTCCTAGAAACAATTAACAGCTTCAGCAAAGTGGCAGGATACAAAATTAACCTAGAAAAATCAGTAACCTTTCTTTACACCAACAACAAGCAACTGAAGAAGGAATTCAAGGAGACCTTCCCACTCACAATAGCCTCAAAAACAATAAAATACCTAGGAACAAACCTAACCAAAGACACCAAAGATCTCTACAACAAAAATTTTAAACCCTTGAAGAAGGAAAGTTGAGGAATGAGAAGACAGGAGAAGATGGAAAGAAAAGCATCCCATGCTCATGGATTGGGAAAATTAATTGTAAAAATGTCCATTCTACCCAAACTCTTGTATAGATTTAATGCAATCCCAATTAAAATCCCCAAGAGTTCTTCACAGGCTTGGGAAAAAAAAAAAAAAAATTAAAAAAAAAAAAAAAAAAAACGCCAAATAGCCAAAACAACCCTATGTGAAAAGAGCAAGACAGGGGAGATCTCTAGGAACCAGACTTCAAACTATACTACAGGGTCATGAAGTCATAAAAACAGCCTGGTAACTGGCACAAAACAGACCTGTTGACCAATGGAAACAAAACTGAAGATCCCAAACTTGAGCACATACAATTTCAGCCACCTCATAATTGACGAGAGGGACCAAGAAGACACAATGGAAGAAAAGACAGCATCTTCAGCAAGTGTGTTGGCAAAAACTGGATCACCACTTTGTAGAAGAATGAAAGTATAAACCCCTACTCTCACCCTGTACAAAAGTCACTGCAGATGGATTAAAGACCTCAACTGTGAAACCCCAAACTCTGAAGGTCAATAGAAGAAAAGAATTGGCAGCAGACTACAAGGCATAGGTGTAGGAAAGAACTTCCAAATCAGACAGCCACTGTGCAACAATTAAGGTCAACAATTGACAAAATGGGACCTCATTAAACTCAAAGCTTATTACACAAAAGAAACAATCAAGAAGTAAAAGAAAATCCCACAAGGGAGTAGGAGGAAACCTTCACCTCAGGTACATCTGACAAAGATTGACTTTCCCAGAATAATAAACTACTTCAAAAAAACAAAGAAGAAAACAATGTACCACTCAATAGATGGAGCGAAGAGCTAGTACAAGACTTCACAAGTGAGGTAATTAGAGATGCTGAAGAAACTTCTTAAGAAGTGTTCAACTCACTAATAATTAAGAAAATGCAAATTAAAACCACTTTAAGATATCATCTTATCAATAAGACTGGCTAGCATCAAGAAAAACAAATGATACCAAATGCTGGAGAGTTGTGGGGAAAGGGAACACTCATTCCACTGCTGTGTGGGAATGTAAACTCGTACAGCCACTATGGAAAGCATATGTGTGGAAACCTTGGAGATTGGAAATGAACCTTGCCACCGATCAGCCATACCACTCCTGGTAATATACCCACAACCAATAGTACTTCATTCTTACGCAGAGATACATGCACAGTCATGTTTATTTCAGCTCTCTTCACAATAGCAAGGAGCTGGAACCAACCCAAGTGCCCCTCAACTGACAAGTGGATAGAGAAAATGTGGTACATCTACACAATGGAGTTATATGCAGCAGTAAAGAAAGATGACATCATGAACTTTGCAGGTAAATGGTTGGAGCTAGAAGATATCATGCTGAGTGAAGTAACACAGTCCCAGAAAAACAAACGATGAATGGTATCCCTCATCTGTGGATGCTAGTACCAATTACCTAATTGTATGGCAAACTGAGCAATGTCAATGTGATCTGAAAACAACTGTGCTCTTATATTGTAGAATCCCTTAAAAAATAAACAAAAAAATAAAATAAAATAAAGTAAAATAAACTCTTAAATAATCAATGGGCCAAAGAAGAAATCATAATTTGTGACTAATGAAAATGGAGACAGAATACAGTGAAACTTAGAGAGTCCAAACAGCACTACTAACAGGAAAGCACATATCTGCAAATGCATCAGAAAGGAAGAGAGGGACAGTGGGAGAGTGCTCTAGCATGCACAATACCCTAAGTTGGATCCTCAGCAACAGAAAAAAAGAGGTGGAAGAAGTAGAGAACAGTGAGGAAGAACAGGAGGAGGAGAAGCTCAGCCACAGGGTTCTGAAATCAGCGATCTAATGTTATATCATAAAGAACTAGAAAAAAGAGAGGAAAAAAACCTCAACCAAAAGTTGGTAAAAGAAGAAAATATTAAAATATTAAAAGAAAATATTAAAAGCAGCAAAAAAGATGGAGCCATAAGTTATTAAATGAAAACCCCATTGTCAGGCATGGTCAGGTGGTCCTGGCTTGTATAAGAAAGCAGGCTGAGCGCATGCCAGAAGACAAAGCCAGTAAGCACCATTCCTCCACTGTCCATGGTTCAGCTTCTGCCTCTGGGTTCTTGCCCTGCTTGAACTCCTGCCTTGGCGTCCCTCAATGATGGACTGTCACGTGCATTTATAAGAATAAACCCTTTCCTCCTCAAGTTACTTTTGGTCATGTTGTTTTATCACAGCTACAGAAAAGTAACTGGTTCATCCCCCCAAACAATGCAGGCAATCTTCACTGCTTTTGGTTGCCAGAGCATCTACAGAACCAGACACTAAGACCCTGTTGCTGAAGGCACCACATTGTCTGGTTGCTGGAACTGAGCTGGAAGCTTCTTCTTTGTGTGCTAGCCCTCACAGTATGAGAAAGTTTTATGCATGCTGTTGGGGGAGATGTGCCATTGACAGTCTTTCTCAGCTGGGTATCCTACACGTTTTTGGATTTTAGGCCCTCTCCACAGAAACAGACATCTTGTACTGTAAATCTGGTCAAAAGCCCATAGCTAGGGAACACATAGGCCCTAATAAGAAGCTACCTCTGTTATTTTGCTAGTAGGCATGATGCACCCATCAAATTGCCTTCTAAATGTTTTATTTATGCTTATAGTTTACTACCACAGTCCACTTTGGTTAGAAAAGCTTCTTTGTATATGGGCACTAGTAGCCACAGAGGATCATAACTGGTCCAAGTACTAAGAATAAGTAACTATTGAATGCTCAGCCATAAAATGGGACATCCTCTCTCTAAGCTCAGGAAATATTTCAGAAGTTGGGGCAGAAAGAACATAAGAGCTGGAGGAAATAGTGGAGTGCTGTGGAGCACTGTCTCCTGCGGTCTAACTTGGAGAGACCGCCTCCTTTCTTTGGTTCATCTCTTCTTCCATTTTCAAAATTAGCAGTGTAACAGCTTCAAATATTCCCCCCTGGCTTTCTCTAGTACTCTTTTCTTATCTCATTGAGCAATACAGGTAAGCCAGGATCATCCATCCATCTCTAAATCCTTAATCATACCTACAAAGTCCTTTTGCTATGTAACAAAACAGTCACAGGTTTCATCTTTGGGGACTATTTCTTTCCTACCACACTAATTTCCAATCCTCACATATTTGGACATTACAGACTGTAGAACACCTTCATCACTGAAGGAAGTTCTATTAGACAGTGCATATCTAGAGATTAAAAATCCAATATGTAACATAGCTTTTTATGTCTACTTTCCTCCTCTATTAAATGTATAAATCAGAAGGAAACAGTGTAAACACACTGTAAAGACGCAAGGAATTGATAATACTGTAGTGGGCATCTGTATATATCACAGAAGAAATAAGAACTGGGGCTGGGGCAGTAGCTCAATTGGTAGAGTGCTTGCCTAGAATGCAGGAAAGCCTAACTCTGATCCCTAGCACCACATAAACCTAGGTGACAAGAACAATGGAGAGAAGACAAAGTTAGAGAGAAAGTGATTCCAGGCTTTAGTGAAAAGCCTCTGAAGTTAGAAAAGAGACAAGACTCACCTAAGGACTGCACAACAGGCGTGATGAGCTGAGTCCCGTCACAGAACAGCAGCTCTTTCAGTGGTCCCCTCCTTTCCTCTCTACTCTCCTCCCTTACTTCTGTTCCTGGCATCCAACAATAGCTTCTCTCTCATGATGAATGAATGATTCAGGCAGACTTGGAAGAGAGCTCTGGATAGCCCTGAGCTTAGGCAGTCCTTGGAGCAGAGCTGCCACTTGTTTTGCAAAAAAAAAAAAAAAAAGCACACACATACACAAAAACAATAGTGCATTTTCTCATCCAGAAAGAATTCACCTAGCACCTATTTATGACCAGGCCCTGCCGATCCCCTCTTAGCCCACCCCTTCCAGACCTTCCCATCCCTTGTCTCCCCTCCTCATGTTTCTCTTACCTATCCTGAGTTCTGGTCACCCAAAATTGTAGAGACACATAACTCATGAAAATGGCAAGAGTACATCCCTCCCATGTTAACGTCAGGTCTTCGGCAGTAGGGTCTTATCCCCTCTCCTCCTGCAGGTATCCCAACTTAGGGGCAAGGAGCCCTTACCTTTTGTGGGGCCTTGGATCCCCTGGCCAACATCCCCCTGGTAGAACAATCCATTGCTGATGTCAGAGCTCCTGCATTAATATACTTTGCCTAAGTGCATAGCCCAAGGACTTTAGTATTATATTTGGTTCTGAACAGAGTATAATCCTTTTCACAGTTCTTATGTCTATTAGTCAATTAAAGAAGGCATTTTTACCGGTTTTATAAGAGATTACCTCTATAATAGTTGTCTCCAATTTACAGTTGGAAAATGACATCATCATCGTCATATTTCTCCTTGTTCTATGGGAGAAGCAAGGAAGTCATTCAAAACCTTTGTTGCACCTGGAAGTATTAAGTTTCATTAGGATCATTATAATAGTTGTACATGTAGATCCACAGAAGGTTCGATGGGAGGGATGTATTGAGACCGCACATTGCAAGTGTACAGTGGCTCTGGAATGCCAGAGATGTGTTACCAAAGGCCACTAAACCAATAAAGCAAAAATATGGGTCTCCTTGAGTCAAGCAAGACTCCACCGTCAGCACGCTACACCTCACCTGCCTGGGAAATACTGTGCAGCAGAGCACATGTGCCTGTAGATCCCAAATCTAATTGGCTATGCTCTCTCTTGGAGGAATTACCTGCGATGCACAAGCTACATACTTCAGGGTTAGAGATTGTATAAGCCACAGTAAGGACCTGTCATATTTATCAGGGGGTAAAAATGATTATGGATTAACATATCATCCAAACTATGTGTCTATGCCAAAGTAACCTACCATAACTATTAGTGCTGCTTAAATACCTATATATATCTAATTGCTTGTGCTTCATTAGTAGGATCGAAAGGTTACCCTGGACAAACTGTCAGCCCATGAAAGGAAACAGCCAGAATTGACCAGAATCCAAGTCAACAACTCCAGAGAGAGGAGGACAGTTTTACTTCTCATCCACCTGTTGCCCCTTTTCTAAGCCTAGGGAAACAATCTGCGGAAGAGAGGGGCATGGTAGAATGTAAAGGCTGCATTGGGGTGAAAGTGGATGAAACTACAGCGATTGTAGTCTGGACACTCATTTGATCAACTTGATTGAACAAACAACACTGTCACCCCCCACTGAATGGATGGTGGGACCTGGTGGGGGCTTGGGCACAACAGATCAGAATTGGTTTTGCACAAGGAGGATGCTTGTACTCATATCATCACTTATAGCTAAAAATGAAAAAAAAAAAAACCTGATAAGCAGCAGAAGTTATGGCGGAATTACATGCAGGGATGAGGGTGGGGTGGGGAAGGGAAAGGGAAATATGCCTGATCTGAATTGGAAAATGATGTACGAAATGCACAAACCATCAATAAAATTAAATTAAAATAAAATAAATTAAAAAAAGAAAATGGCAAGAGTAAGTGGTGGTGGAATGCTTGGCCTTAAATGGGGCATCTACATCACCCCCTCCAGGGCTCGGGAGCATCACAGGAGAGGGGGTAGGAAGAATGAAGAGCCAAAGAATAAGGAGGGGGCAGAAAAGGATGTCTCTGTTAGACATGGCATAACCACTATACTCATGAACTTACCGTAGCTGTGGATGCCTACACAAGACAGGGCACATCACCATTTCAGTGTGGATGGAGAGAAGCGTATAAGGCCACATTCTTTCCTGAGGGACAATATTGGCTCAAAAGAGGGAGTAAGATCCCCTGGCACTAGAGTAATGGATGGTTGTTAACCACTGTGTAGGTACTGGGAACTGAACCCAGGTCCTCTGCAAGAGCAATCAGTGCTCTTAATCACTGGGCCATCTCTGCAGTGCCCATGGAACGATTTTCAGTGGTGTAGCCACTGAGAAGTTGCCCGTGCTCTTGCACCCACGTTCATGCAAGCAATTAGTTAAACTCAGTGGGTCACGTACAAAGAAAAGACATGAGATTAGGAGGGGGATTTATTGGAAAGAAGAAGTTTCAGTAAAAGGGGAATGGGAATGGTAAGTGAAAATGATTAAACTTCATGATGTACATGTATGAAACTTTTGAAGAATAAGTTGAAAAAAGTCTGAGGGAAAGCAGTGCTGCCTCGCCTACCTGCCGTCACCCCTCCAGGTCAGCACATCTACCCTTTCTCTGCCACTGCTGTTAGCATCCTGCATTCACACCAGAACCCAGATTCTTAAGCCTTCCAAAGTAGACTATAACCAGCTCCAGGAATCCTACCGACGTTCAGCTCCAGAAACAGACTTAGCAACTACTAGGTTCTCACCCTTCCAGCATGTGGCCAGCCATTCTTGGGCTACTCATCCCATGTGGTATCAATCTAATACATCTCCTTGTAATATATATTCATTCATTCTATGAATTCTATTTCTCTAGGGAACCCTAATATATTGAATAATTAATACCCAGTTGACTTAATACACATCCAGTTGACATCAGAATTGGCGATGTCAATAATCTGTGGAAACAAAACTATGCTACTTTAAAGCACTAGAAATTGAGAACTGTCCAGTAATGTCATATTAAAATATGGAATGTGATCTGAAACTACCAGAAGTTTCACTTATTCTTCAAAAAACAAAAACTTTAGAATTTTTATTGATGTGAGATTTTCACACAATGTATTTTGATCAAATTTAGACCCCCTCCCTTTCTATCCCTCCCTTACTCCCTCTTCCCCAACTTCATGTCCCCTATTATTATCTGTCCTTTTCTAAGGCCTATGGAGCCTAATATGTTTGCAAATTGCTCTTGGGTGTGTGGCTCTGTCCCCTGGATTCTGGTGGCAGGCACTCCAGTAAGGAAAATGACCCTGCCTCTCCCAGCAGCTATCAATCGCTAATTGATCACTGGGGCTTCTGGCCCACCTCCTGTATCCATGCTGGTCTTCTGTCTGGCTTGGGTTTGTGCAGGTCTTGTGCATGCTGTTACAAGCATGTGGTTCATATATGTAACTCCCCTGTAGTGTCCAGACAACACAGTTTCCTTGTACTCATCCACCACCTCTGGCTCTTACAACCTTTCTGCCCCGTCTTCTGCAAGGATCCCTGAGCCTTGGGAGGAAAGACTGATATAGGTGTCCCATTTAGGGCTCATCACTCTGCAGCCTCATTAGGAGAAAAACACGAAACAAAAACTTTTAAGTATCATAGAAAGCCTTATCAAAGAATGAATAAGAGTGAGGTTTCCCTTTGGCCTCAGCCTTTGGTCCACTGGTAGACTTGTGGGCATTTTCAGGCAGGAAGGGCCAGCCCACTCCTGAAGCACGCACTCTGTGCACGTGAGCATTCCATGCTTCCACGAGTGTTATGGAGCGACAATGAAGTTAACACAGGAGGAGGAAAGACTTGGAACCACAGCTCTGCCGCTGCCTCAGCACTTTGTGCTCTCCCAAATGACTTTCCCGTGTCTTTAAACTTTCAATTTTGGGCTAAACCCAGGAATAAAATATGCCAGAATTCTATGGACAAGGCATCCTTTTATAAAGGTACTGGGAAGCCCATACAATACGTCCAGTAAATTGGAATTTCTCTGCCAATGCTGCTGAATCAATTGATGAATCCCAGGGAACATTTTCTCCAATTCTCTCTCTCTCCTCCTCTCTCTCCTTCACCCCCCCTTCTCTGACCGTCCCCCAGAATTGCCTCACTCTTCTGGAACCTCTGACTCAGCTGTATAAATAACAGGAAAACTAATTAGGAGCCAGGAGGTCAAACACTCCAGATGCCCATTTGACAATTCACTCTTTCCCACCAGGGCTTGGCGTCTTATTTCCTTATGGGAGCAGTTTTTGTGAGTTCAAGTCATTCAGGGAGTTAAAAAAAAATGTCCAAAGGTGGAGTTTGGGGTCCTGTTAGGAATTCTAGTCTGAATACCATACCAAGAAGAAAATCCGTGTGTGTGCAGAGCCACTTGCCCTCCGTGCTTTGGAGGCCACTGAAGAGCCGGAACATCCAGGAATCCCTGAAGGTTTCTAACTGTGGTACTTACTCTGCCTGATCTCAACAACTTCATGTTTGGATGTGTTTAACAACTTCAAAACTCAGTAAGATGCCAGTCAGGCACTTTACCTGCATGAACTCATTTAAGTGTCACAACAATCCCATGCAGAAGATACTCGTGCCATCTTCTTTTGTGAATGAAGAAACTGAGACCCCAGAAAGGCAGTCAGTTGCCTCAGGTCATGCAGCTGGTAACTGGTAGGACTGGCAAGACTCCACCTGACATAACTGCTCTCAAACTCAGTCTGCTCTAAAACCCAGTCTGCTCTCCTCTTCCAGGGCTGGCAACCTCTCATTAGCCCCATTGGTGCCCCCACGGCCAGCTCTGATGGCTGGACCAGAGCAAGGGCCTGCTCTAGTGCAGTGGTTTGGGCAGTAAGGTACAGTTCAGCTCCTAAGGGCACTTCTGGGGTGCCAGCCCTGGTAGTGAGCAGGGTGGTTCAAATTCCCTTGAAATTGTCCTAGAAAAACAGGTGGTTTTGAAGGGAAATTCTTCCAGAGACTTGGATTCTTGTAAATAAGGTGGCTGGACCTTGTAGCCTTCAATGAGCAACTCAGTGCAATGACCTCTGTACTCACTGGCTGAAATATCTGGAGTAGCCAGGACATGGGCATCCTGAAGCTGGAGAATTCTGACTTTGGTATTAAGAAGGGGCTGAGAATATAAATGGCAAGGTGTTTTTGTCTCTGGGTTATATCCCTGGTTAGTTTTCTATTTTATAAATTTTTATTGGATTTTTGTGTATTTTGTACAGAACATCTTAATCCTCTTTATATCCCTTCCACATTGCTATGCTCCCATTCTGTCGTTTGTGTTTAAGCCTTGTATTAGTCACTTTTCTGTTACTGTGATAAATCCACCATGACCAAGGAAATTTATAAAGAAGAGTTTATTTGAGCTTACGATTGACAATTCCAGGGAATTTGAGTGCATTGTGGCGGGGAGGCATGGTGGCCGAGGCTGGAGCAGAAAGCTGAAGTTCACATCCTCCGATGAGCACGGGAAGTGGAAACAGAGCCTCTGGAGACTAGCAACGCTTGTTAAGCTCTCTAACCCCACCCCCAGTGGCATACTTCGTCCAGCATGGCCACACCTTCTAAAATCTCCCAAAACAGCGCCACCAACTGGGGACAAAATGTCTGAATACTTAAAGCCTATAGGAGACATTCTCATTCAAACCACCACAGGCCTGTTGTGTCAAGTTAGACGTCTCTCACTAGTTAGTTTTC
Source organism: Rhizomys pruinosus (assembly GCA_009823505.1). Lineage (NCBI taxonomy): Eukaryota > Metazoa > Chordata > Mammalia > Rodentia > Spalacidae > Rhizomys > Rhizomys pruinosus. The sequence goes on along the minus strand of VZQC01013770.1, from coordinate 570,197 downwards.
ATTCCCACCTCTGTCTACACGAGACACGTAAGAATGCTATAAAAAGTGCTGTGGAAAATCCACTGCAAGCCACTTCTCTTCTTCTAGATTCCCAGGTACCACTCATGCACTGCTCCCTGGCTCCACCATATTCTCAGCCCCTTTTAACTCTGTCCTTGGCTCTTTGACCTTCATCTGCCCCCCGTAGGGAGAATTATCTTGTGTGGGGTCATCTGCCCCAGCCTCTTCCTCTTCACCCAATATGTTGCTACCATTTCCAGTGCTGAGGCAAGTTGGGAGCCCCCACCTCACCCCCTGTCCTTGTTGTAACTGAGTGCTTTTGCCAATGTGTCGTAGGCCACCATCTTGGAGGGAAGGAGAATAGGATTCACAGGGCCTAGAGGTCATCAGAACTTTATTGTTTTTTTGGGGGGGGTTGCACATTTTTTTTATTGATGTTTTGTGTATTTCATACATCATTTTCCAATTCAGAACTTTAGAACTAAGCTTGTGTATTGATCTTAGACATGCCAAAGCCTGCCTACCCCAACCCCTGAAACTAGCCAATGAAAGAATGAATAAATATGCATATATGAATATATGTAGAAAGAAAGAATTTATTAAATCAGTTTGTGTTGAAACAGTAACAGCTGTCTCACATCTAACAGGCTGAGAACCCAGCATTTGCTTAGTCCCTGAGGCTGGGTCTCTCAGCAGTCAGAGCACTCCCACAGTGGCCATCCCATGCTAGTGAGGCTGAGAGCATAATAACTGCTCAGTCCACGAGGCTGGGTTCCTCGGCAGGCTCAATCTGGCACTGAAAGCCTGGAGGATTCCTAAAGAGCCTCCTTAATCAGTGAGGGAAGCCTGGAAATGCTGGTTCTGCTATCAGCGGAGTTGTCAGCAGCAGAAGTAACAGGGTAAATCAACTCTGTAGCAAGAAGAGAGGCCAAGCCAAAAGACAGGAATAATCTTCCTTCTGCCATGTCTTTTTTTTAATCTGGGCTTCTGCCCAAAGATGCTACCTGCATTTGGCTGGTCTTCCCACATCAACTAAGGCAATCAGCACAATTCCTCAGGTGAGGCTCCCCAGTCAAGTGATTCTAATTCGTGGCAAGTTGACTTTGAAACCAGCCATCACGTGCGCTGTTTCCACTTGCCCAAACACTGCCTCACACAAGGTTCCTTCAAGCGTGTGGCATGCCACCTCTGTGCAATAGCAAACCAAAGTGAGGGTCACACAGCCGCTAGAATTAGAACATGGGTCTCTTAGGTGCTATGAACAGAACACTTCTTCTTCTCACAGCTCTGAGACATGCTGACATTCTTGAACCAAGCCTGGGGAGGCTCCCAGCTACAAGGACACCACCCATGCTATGGCCTGCTTGGGAAGCTGGAACCTCTGAACTTGGTAACAACAGATCTCATCTCTCATGGGAGCCTAGAGGCAAGAATGAAACCATTTTATTTTGGTCCCTTAAAACTTCAGTTTAGCTTTTGGCATCAATCACTGATTCATCTTCTATTTTATTTACTTATTTATTTATGTATTTATTTATTTTATGTATGAGTATTTTCCATGCACATATGTGCACCATGTACATGCCTGCTACCTATGGAGACCATAAGAGGCTGTCAGATCTTCCAGAACTAGAGTTACAGATGTTTGATAGCCACCATGTAGGTGCTGAGAACTGAACTCAGGTCCTCTGTAAGAGCAGCAATTGCTATTAACTATCAAGTTATCATTTTAGCCACCATCTCTTTAAAAAGTTTTACTTTTCAAACTATATGTATATATGTATGTATGTGTAGGTCTGTGCACATGTGAATGTAGGTTTCCACGGAGTCCAGATGACGGTGTCAGATCCCCTGGAACTAGAGTTACAGGAAGTTGTGAACTGTGCAACATGGATGCTGAGAACCAAACTCCAGTCCTCTGCAAGAGCAGTATGCCCTCTTAACCCCTGGGCCATCTCTCCAGCCCCCTGATCTGTCTTCTTAAACATTTTGGTTTCATGGTTCCTGAAATCATTTTCAGTAATGGTATCCTAAGATACCTCATTATGAGTCACACCTATGACTGTATTAAATATATATACATGTATACATACATATTCATAGCATTAGAAGTTACTGTTATCTTTCCAGATGAATTAAATTGTATCATCATTTAGCATAGTATGATGAATTCTAAATAGTTTATGGCTTAATAAATTCTATCACTTTCTAAGCCCCAGGAATTCCAGTAAAATGACTGTCAGACCAGAGTATGAAGAAATATATGACCCAGGTGGGGAGAGGCCACTCTCACCTCCTAAGTAGGAAGAGGTGAAGCCAGGTAGGGTCCACATAGGTGATCTTTGCTGTTCCTGCTAGTAGCACATTCCTTTTCTTCCTGAAGACATTAAAACATTCACAAAATGAACACAAAGTCTTGGAATTTTTAAAGTTGTTCAGCCATGGAAGTTTAACTTTCTGTGATTTCTTCTGAAGTGTAATTCTTTTCTTACCTCGAAACTTCTCCCAAAGCACCACCAGCAGCTTTCAGTGTGCAGCACCCAGTCAGAAGATGGGCACGAGATGCTTCTGTTTGCCCTTACTTGCCATGCTGCTTCAGCATCTCACTTTAGGAAGGGACATGGCCAACATTAATGCAGAAACCTTGTTTCCGGAGCCTTGGTGTGTTGATACAGATTCCAAATTACTTGCATGATGGGGCATTTGCAGCTAAAGCATGCTGCTCTCACTGACTGCAAGAAAGCCAGGCCTTGGAAGATCTGCCAAAGGGAGGGAAAGCGCTAGCCTAGTCTCATGGTCTTGATGGTCCCAAGACCCTGCCTTACAGATCTAGTTATAGTTCCTACCTCAGCATCTTGCAACAATGTGAATGAGTTCTACACAGAGCTCAAGTCTCTGCCTCAAAACTCTAATCATCACCATCATCATCATCTTCATCATTGTCATGATCATATTAGTTGCTGTACTAGAACCACCATGATGAAGAGACCTTATAAAAAGAGTTTATCTATTGTGCAATCTTCCTTTGCCCAGTTATACCTCAAAGTCTAGCAGCCCTGTGGTGTTCGACCCAGTGCTTTGACCTTATTGAACACTTTGTACCAACTTACAGGAGGCTTCAGTATCTGTCTCTTACTGAATTTGAATCACAGCCTAAATGTAGTCTTGTGTCTTTACTCTTGATGTTTAATGCTTCTTGGCTCTAGTGGGTAGCATGTGGATAAGAATTTAACTGGTTATTCTTGAATTTCTTTTACAATAAACCAGTTTTTTTTTTAATGTGCATGAATGTACTGTCTGCATGTAGGTTTGTGCACCCGTGTCATGCAATACCGCGGAGGTCAGAAGAGGGTGTCGGATTCCCCTGGAACTGGAGTTAAAGACGGTTCTCAGCCTCCATGTGGGTGCTGGGAATTGAACCCCGGTCCTCTGCAAGAGCAGTCAGCACTCTTAACCACTAGGCCATCTCTCCGGCCCCCAATTTTTATAATCTAAAAAAAGAGAAGAGTTTATTTGAGCTTACAGTTCCAGGGTAGAGTCCATCATAGTGGGGAGGAATGGTAACCGGAGATGCCAGAGCAGGGGCGGAAAGCATAGCTTCACATCTTCAAGCAGGCACAGGTAGCACAGAGTAACTGGAGATTGGCAAGGCTTTTTGAACTCTCTTAGCCCATGCCCAGTGACAAACTTCCTCCAGCATGGCTGTACCTTCAAAGACCTCCCAGAACAGTGCTGCCAACTGAGGACAGATCGTCCAAATACTTGGGACTGATCAGGCCATTCTCATTCAAAGACTATAGTCATCATCGTCATTATCACCATCATCCTTAAGAAATATATGTTGAGGGCTGGAGAGATGGCCTAGCGGTTAAGAGCGCCAACTGCTCTTGCAGAGGACCTGGGTTCTATTCCCAACACTCACATGGCGGCACAGAACCATCTTTAACTCCAGTTCCAGGGAAATCTGACACCCTCTTCTGATCTCAGCAGCATTGCAGGACACGGGTGCACCAAGATACATGCAGACAGTACACTCATACACATAAAAAATAATAAATAAATTTTAAAAAATTTAAAAAGAAATATATGTCAGGGCTAAAGAGATGGCTCAACAGTTAGGGACACCGATGGTTCTTGCAGAGGACCCGGGTTAGATTCCCAGCATCCACATGGCAGCTAAGAACTGTCTTTAAGCCAGGTGTCATAGCACATGCACTCGGGAGGCAGAGGCAGGCAGATCTCTGTGAGTTCAAGGCCAGGGTAGTGTACAGAAGGAGTTCCAGGCCAGTGAGGGCTATGGGGAGACCCTGTCTCAAAACAAAAAATAAAATATACATATATATGTATATTATATTATATATATATATATATATATATATATATATATATATGTCACCTGAAATATTTGTGCATTAGGAACATAAGCATCTCAATAGTTCTGCCTTTGGACTCTAATATATTTTTTCAATTATACTAATTGAATTTTTTATAAAGGACTAGAACTGTTAAGTTTAGACTCAGACCTATCTCCCGATTGGTTAATTGTGTTACCTCATAGATAGTCCCTGTTTTTCCTGAATTTCTATAAAACTTCGCTCTAAAACTGCCTAATCATGGAAAAATCATCTGTGTCTTTTTTGACAGGTATGTTTTGCACATAAAACATGTCAATTTAAAATTTTTCTATAATAAAAATCCTTGATAGCTCAATTGATATTCCTAACTTGTACCTCTTCTTTCTCTTAATTTATAAAAAATTTCTTTAGCTGTAAAACAAGAGCTAATAATACTGTATCAAATGGAACTTGAAAGAATTAGTTAAGATAAATTTCCTTCATTGAATGTGCTAGAAAACCAAACAGGCAACATTATCCTTTTTTGGTTTTGAGACTTTCATACATGAGTACTATATTTACATAATTTCTACCTCCTGCTTTCCCCTCTCCAACTCTTCTCATGGCACCAACTCTCAAATTATCGACTTCTTTAATATTAGTGTGTGTGTCTATGTGTGTCTGTGTGTGTCTGTGTCTGTGTGTGTAATCTACTAAGTCTATTTACTATTGCTTGTATGTGTTTAGGACTGACCACTTGGGATTGAATAGCCTATCAGGGAGCTTGTTCTTGGAGAAAATTGATTTTCTTTCTTTTAGCAGCCATTGAGTGTCTTGGCTCTTCATCTAGGGGTGGAACCTTGGGAAATCTCCCCCATCCATACTAGCAGTATTATTTCCTAAACAAAACCTACATAATGACAACACCAGTTGTCATTATGTAGGTTTTGTTTAGGAAATAATTCTGCTGAGATTTCATGGGTCCAGTTTCACTGGATGTGCCATTATCTAGAAGACACATTCTGTCCTCTGGCTCTTACAATCTTTTCACTGCCTCTTCTCTAATGTTTCCTGAGCCTTAGGCTTAGGAGTTATATTGTAGATGTATCAGTTGGGACTGAGCGCCCCATGGTCACTTATCCTCTGCATTTTGGCCAGCTGTGGTTCTCAGTAATAGTCTCCATCTATTATCAAAGAAAATTCTTTGATGGGGGGGTATGCTGTACCTATCTGTGGATATCTGGATAAGTATTTCTAAAACAATTAGAAATTACATTGATTTACAAATGTACCATTGGTGGGTTCTCTTCTATGATCTATGATCTCTCTAGTCATGGAGACTTGACTCTGTTTATAATACCAAGTATGAGTTCCCTCCCATTGAGCAGGCCTTAAGTCCAATTAGACAGCTATTGGTTAACCTCAAGATAAAAGTGCCACCGTTGCCTCATCAGGGATAGTTTGCCAGGCCAACCATTGTGATTCACAGGCTATGAATATTGATTGGCTTTCTCTCTTGGCACCTTGCATAGCACCTTCTGATACTCTTTTGAGAGAAGGCTTCCAGGTTAGATCCAGTCCAGTTTCTCCAAGTCCCGTGTCTGAAGTGTGTGGTAGATTCAGCAACAGTCTTGTCTTCAAGTTCTAGGAGGCAACCAAGGGCAATAGCAATAGACTGTGCTGTTTTGAGAATCACTTAGACTCCTCTGACCAACTCAAAGGAAGTTTCCCATGCCTGACACTGTGGTTTTTTATTAGCTTATGGTTCTCCAGAGGAACTTTGTCATTCCTTGTGGCATAACTCCATTAAATATATTTCTTAAAGTAAAATTACAAAATAATGTGTTTCCTTATGTTTTATTTTTCAAACAACCTAATGTTATCAGTTTCTCCTTCCTCTCTCCTTCTGTATTACCATGCCTTCCTCTCTCCTGTTAAAGTTCCCACCCCCGATTTTCCCCATTTCTCCATTTCCCATAGCATTCATGTCCTAATATCTCCTTCTCTAAATCTTCTCCCCCCCAACCATGGTCTCTTTCTATCTTTCTGGCTTTTATGGGAACTTGAGGCTAAAGATTCAAAGCCAGGATCCACAAATAAGGAAGAACATGTATCTGTCTTTCTGAGTCTGGGTTACCTCACTCAGTATAACATTTTCTAGTTCCACCCATTTACCTGCAAAGTTCACGATTTCATTGTCCTTTACAGCTGAAAAGAATTACACTATCTATATGTGCCACATTTTCATTATTCTTTTATCAACTGAAGGACATTTAAGGGTGTTTCCATTTCCTACCTATTGCAAATAATGACAACTGTGCTAAGAGATCAGAGAAACAATCCCATTAACATTTGCCTCAAAATATCTAGGAATAAACCTAACCAAGGAAGTGAAAAAACAAAAAGGACTCTCTTTTGACAGTAGATGGTGATTAACACAGAGATCCACAGCTGGTCAAGGTGTAGTGAACAAGAGACTGTGGACTACTCATCCCTAAATGGGACATGTGCACCACACCCTCTTCTCCAAAGGCTCAGGGATCATTATAGAAGAGAGAGTGAAAAGACTTGTAAGAGCCAGAGGTGGTAGATGACAAAGAAACTGTGTTTTCTGGATGCACAGGGCAATTGTACACCTGGACTCACAGCAGTTTTGACAGCATGAGCAAGACCTACTCAAGATCATGCTAGACAAAATCCCAGCATGGAGAGGAGAGGTAGGCAAGATGCCCCACCCTTACATGAGGAGCCATGGGCAATTGATAGCTGCTGGGAAAGGGAGAGTCAGTCTTCTATAAAACTGTGGCCCCTGGTAGATTGACCGCTCTCCAGTGATGGCCATTCATTCAAGAGCATGTGGGTGGCAGAAATTTTACTTGATAGGTTTAAAAAGAAAGGGGAAAAATGGTAGGGAGGGATGGGGGAGCCTGGAAGAGGTGGGGAGAGGGCATGAATATGATCAAACTACCCTCTAAGAAATTCTCAAAGAACTAATATTTGTTCAAAAACTTTAAATCTCTGAAGAAAGATCAAGAAGACACTAGAAGATGGAAAGACTTCCCATGTTCATGGATTGGTAGAATTAATATTATGAAAATGACCATTCTACCAAAAGCAATTTACAGATTTATAAAAGCAATTTACAATTTGCAGCCAATGACATCCCAATCAAAATCCCAGCGCTGTTCTTCACAGAAATAGAAAAAAATGTCATCCTAAAATTCATATGGAAACACAAAAAGACCCTGGATAACCAAAGCAATTATGAGCATAAACAATGATAGATGAATTACCATCAGATTTCAAGCTATATTACTGAGTAATAAAAACAACATGGTGCTGGCACAAACACACACACATAGATCAATGGGACAAAATTGAAGACTCAAACATGAGTTCACACTGTCAAAGATGCCAAAAATACACACAAATGGTGCTGGAAAAACTGGATATCCACATGTGAAAGAATGAAGTTAGATTTTTATCATCATCCTCAAAAAAAAAAAACTCTAAATGGATCAAAGACCTTGATGTGAAACCTGAAACTCTGAAACCGTTAGAAGAAAACATAAACAATGTTCTACAAGACAGAGGTGAAAAAAGCACTTTCTGAATGAATAGGTCTCAGTTTACTCAGGAATTAAGGCCAGCAAATGACAAATGGGATCATTATTAGGTTATAAAGGTGCAAACCCCCAGAAAACATGAGACTTAAGTCACTCCTCCGGGAACGTGATTTACTTCCATTGGAATTGCCAGAGCAGGCCACCTGCTAGCACGTGGTGGAACAGGAACAGGAACAGGAGCAGGGCAGGGCCAAGATGGCGACCGGGGCCCACCCATTTATAGCCATGGGGCGGGACCTCAGGTACAGAGGAAGAGGTCAGAAGATTGACAGCCTCAGGAGGAAGTGGACATCTGTGTGTCCCTTGGAATTCTGGGAAGCCCATACCTAAACGATCATTAAACTAAAAATCTTCTGTACAATAAAGACAACAATCAAGTAAACAGGAAGCCTACATTGTAGGAGAGAATCCTTGCCAGTTATACAAACAACTCAAAACACAAAGTTATCACACAAATAATCCAATTTAAAAAATGGACTACAGATATAACAAAGAGTTCTCAGAAGAAGAAATATTAATGGCTAAGAAATATTTTATAAATTCAATGCTTAGCAATTAGGGAAACCCAAATTAAAACTACTTTAAGATTTCATTTTACTCCAGTCAGGATGGCTGAGATTAAGAAAACACCTGAAAACAAATGTTGGCAAGGAGTGGGGAAAGGAGAGCCATCATTCACTGTGGTGAGATTGCAAATCGCTGCAGCCACTGTGGAAGTCAGTGTGGAGAATTCTTACAAAGCTAAAATTAGATCTACCATGTAACCCAGATATACCACTTCTTGGCAAATATCCCAAAGACTCTATATCCTACTACAGAGACACTTGCTCAGCCATGTTCATTACCACCCTATTCACAACTGACAATATGACCTTATGTTTTTAAAAATATGCTGAAAATGTTGTCAGTATTATACCAACACATTTGTGTCCTTATCCACCAATGAAAAAAGATTGGAAATAGTTTGTTTCCTTTTTAGAATATTTTCTCTCCAACTTTGATAGAAATCAAGCTTATTCTGTGAATAGTCTTCATACGGTTTTAATATCCCTAATGTTCCAGGCTCTTCATCCAGCTCCTGAACTCTGACCATTGCCCTGAAGGTGGAAAGGACAAAGAGCAGACCACAGAGTTACTTTGCCTTGCAAGAGTCAGTGAGAAAGGAAGGACAGAAAGAAAAGTAGCTGCGTCCCCCAGGGACACAGTGGGCTCACTAAGGGGAGTGGGACAGGGGTGTAAGTGTGTGGTGGAAGGTGCTAACCTCTCAGGTTCACCAATCCTATCCCAGACTTCCTTGGGGTCCCAAAAGAACTCAAGTCTCAAACAATGCCAAATAACCTCTTCCAGGAGAGTAAGGAGTTGGGAAAGGGTGGGGGGAGTAAGATCCTGGTGAGATAAAGCAGAGTTTGTCTCCTTGACAATTGCCTTCTGGGCATCTTGCTCTGGGAATTTAATGGCTTAAAGACATACATTCCATTTCTTTGGCGGAAAATAAAATCATTTGGAGAAAAGAAAAACCACCTGAAATGTTGAACTAATCCTTTGTCCAAGTCACCAAAGGAGATGATCCACTTCATATAGAAACAGGGAGATCCTACTTCTAAATGGCTAGTTGTGGAATCTTTGGGATGTGAGGTCTAGCTGCAGACTTACTGCAATATGGGCAGGCTTTGGAAGCTATCTCTCAGCTGTGATGCTAGTTTATTCTCTGCTTCCTGATCCCTCCAGATATGAGCAAGCCACACTTCAACCTCTCCTTGTCATGGACCATGCAGCCATAGCCACCATGCCTTGCACACCATGATGAGATATACTCTCTGAAGCTCTGAGCCAAAATAAACTTCTTTGATAAGCTGCTTCTGTCAGGCATTTTATCACAGCAAAAAGAAAAGAAACTAATGCATGGCCCTTTACAATATGTTTTAATTTTTATTTCCTAGTGATTAGAACACCTAACATGACACCTACCTTTTTAGCGAGTAACTGCACCATGCAGTGCTGTGCACATTGTCTCTGGAGCTTACTCATTTGCAAGCCTGAAAAGTCACGCCCATACATAAAGCACTCCTCACAACCCTCCCTGCATGTGGGCAACAACCACTATAATCTTTGCATCTGAGTTTGGCTACTTTAGATACCTCATACAATCTGACCACCATCTATCCTATTATGATTTAAGTATTTCACTTAGTCCCGTGTCCTCCACATCCATCTATGCAGTTGCATATGTGGGAATTGGTTTTTTTATGGAAAGCTCTTTCTAATGAGCTATGTCCCCACCAAGCCACCCATTGTGAAGCAGGCAAGCAGTAGAGGTAAGGAAAGGGGAGCCCAGACCTGATTTCTAGGCTCGCTAACCAGATGGCTGATCTTTGATTGACGTTTACAGTCTTTGGGTGTCAGTTTCTTCTATAAAATGAAGTGGTTTTACCCCATGCCACAGAGGTCTCTTCTGCCTTTGACTGGTTATGAGTCTGTGTGGATCACATGATACAGTGAACATGTCCATCCACATCCACACATGAATATTTACAGAAACACATTTCCTCCCCCAAGCCTTTGTCATTTGGGAGGAGAATTTATTTAATGAGCAGTCCAACACTGTATTGTGTAAGTAAAAAGCATTATTTTCAGCATCTCTCTCTAGAATGTTTCTTCATTTCCCCTTTTCCCTTTAGAAAATGCCTTAATATGAATATTAAGATCATTATAGAAAAGGAATCCCCCCCAATGAGCCTGAGATCCTATAGTAATGATGTTAAGCCAGGCCTTTTATTGCTGGTTAATGAAATTCTTTTAAAATTGAACCAGCTTCAAGTAAACTGATTTGCATTGATTTGGTAATGTATAGAGCTCAAGCCACTCCATGTATAAGCAAATTAAAAGCTTGAAGCCTGTAAGACCAAGCTGCATAGTTTCTGGCTGAAAAATTGATCCCATGATTCCTTCCAGGGGCACCTTGCTTTGGGGTTGGTGCTGTTTAAAGGGACACAGTCAATTTCTTTGGCAGAAAATAAAATTAATTAGGACAAAAGTAAAATCATGTTCAGTGCTAGACTAAACCTTTTTCCAAGTGACCAAAGATAATTTTTATAATGGAAAAAGTCATCTTGGATGACTTTAAGCCCATCTCACATGCTCTGAAATGATACACAGATGAAAAACTGCTTTCACTGAGCATCCCACATGGTTTCCCGGTGCCCCATCTGACTGGGCATCCCACATGGTTCCTGGGTGCCCCTTCTATCTGACTGAGCATCCCACATGGTTCCTGGGTACCCCATCTATCTATCTGACTAAGCATCCCACTTGGTTCCTAGGTGCCCCATCTATCTGATTGAGCATTCCACATGGTTCCTGGGTGCCCCATCCATCTGACCAAGCATCCCACATGTTTCGTGGATTCCCCTTCTATCTGACTGAGCATCCAACATGGTTCCTGGGTCCCCATCTATCTATCTAACTGAGCATCCCACATGGCTCCTGGGTGCCCCATCTATCTATCTGACTGAGCATCCCACATGGTTCCTGTTAGGTCTGGGCTTCCCAGAATCCCAAGGCACACAGACACCCACTTCCTCCAGAGGCTGTCAATCTTCTGACCACTTCCTCTGTACCTGAGGCCCCACCCCATGGCTATAAGTGGGTGGGCCCCAGGCGCCATCTTGCCCCTGCCTTTGGTCCTGCCAGGTTCCACCACGTGTCTGCAGGCGGCCCACACTGGCCGTCCCACATGGAAATAAATGACGTTCCTGGCATGACTTAAGTCTCATGTGCCTTTTATTTGGGGTGCGCCACCTTTTTATAACCTAATATTATGGTGCCATGTATTTGGTCAGGGCTCAAGATGTTTTTGATCTGGCAGAGTGCTCGCCAGCTCTCACCCTGAAAAGGATCTCCTAACTTTTTTTTGGAACCCCTGGGATGGACTTGCCAGTAGCAGCGTGTTTCTCTGGACAACCAGCTTCCACATTTCACTCTGCTCGCCTACACTCTTCTCTCTCTCTCTCTCTCTCTCTCTCTCTCTCTCTCTCTCTCTTTTCTTCCTTCTCTCTGCCTCTGTCTTCCCTCCAATTCTTCCTTCATTTTTTAGCCTCCCATACCACTTTTCCGTTTTGGACCCCTGAGAGCTGGTGTATTAGGGATCCCCCGACCTTTCTGTCCAGACTGATATCCACCAGGATGCTGGGGACAAAATATGGACCCGTTTTCTGGTTCCCCCTGTGAATTTTGGGATGCTGATTTTGAAGACCTCTGAACCCCATTTCAGAGTCTCCCACATTGGTCGTGTAGGCTCGGGTACTCTAACCAGCACCCCTGGCACTAGGACGGATGCACCCTAGCCCTCAGATGGTGCTTTGAGGCTAAAAAGCCTTACTTCTTTCATACAGATCTCTGATTCTCCCCCTTCATTTTTTAGCCTGCAGTTAGAGGATGCAGTTCCTCCACTCTGTTCCCGTTAGAGGACACAGTTCCTCCACTCCATTCTGCTTTCTTTTGATGCTAAAAAAAACTTCACTTTCTTCCTACAGATCTCTGCTTCTCCTCTCCTTCCCCACCCCACGTGCTCTGATCTGTAGCTCTCCTCTCTCCAGTAACAGACTGCACCCTCAATCCAGGCTTTTTTCTTTTTTCTTTCTTTTACTGTGCCTTCCCCACTGCCCCAGCCCACCGCCCAGCCGCCCCCCCTCACCCGCCATGTGGCTTTTCCATGCAACACCATCCCCACCATGCTGTCTCTATCGCATGGCTTTTTTTCCCATGGACGCATTCAAACAGAAGTGGGAGCAGCAGCCACACCCATTCCTCAGCCACCATCTTGAGGGTGCCCCATTTCCGCTGAACCACAACCACTGTGTCTAGACCACGTGGCAGGAAGCCTGAATTTACATCAGACCTTATAATGACTAATGCCATGCTCTAATTCTTTTACAAATTTATTTAATGGCATGTTCTGATCCTTTCACAATTTTGGTTTGGGGGTTTTATATTGGATTATTATAAAAAGGCAATTGAAATTCCATTAATGCATTTTTATCTTAGAGTAACCAATTTTTGGTTTTATTGGTTTGTCATCCATTTCAAAATACAATCAATTTTTCCATTTTTACTCTTGAATGGATAGTTAATTTTTACAGGCTTTTGTTTGAGACTTTTACATCATTTGGCTTTTTTTTTATTAATTTTATTTATTTCTGTATGTGTATGAATGTACTGTCTGCATGCAAGTCTGTGCACCCGTGTCGTGCAATGCCGAGGAGGTCAGAAGAGGGTCTCAGATTCCCCTGGAACTGGAGTTCTCCTGGAATTGGAGTTTCAGACGGCTCTCGGCCTCCATGTGGGTGCTGGGGATCAAACCTGGGTCCTCTGTAAGAGCAGTCCGCGCTCTTAACCGCTAGGCCATCTCTCCAGCCCCATCATTTGGCTTTTTAACAAACACTGTTTTTGTTTTTTTCTTTTTATATTTTGTTTATAAGACTTTTACCTAATTTTAAGGGGATTATTTCAGATTTTGGCATTTTATCAGATTTTGGCATTTTCCATTTCATTGTTTTTTTCTTTATAAATCCCATTTTATTCAGAAATCCATTTTTTGTGTCTGCTTCTGGATACAAGCCTCTGTATCTGAGATTAAGAAGGTGTGTCAACCATGCCCTGTCCCACCTACATTCATTTTTTGCCCCAGGCAGTAAACTTTGACCTGGCTGGGACTTTTTGAGAAGCCTCTGTATCTGAGATTAAGAAGGTGTGTCCTACAGGGAGACCCTGTCTCCAAAAGACCAAAAAAAAAGCATGCACTAAAAAGGTGTGTTGACCATGCCCTATCCCACCTGCATCCAGCTTTTGACTCAGGCAGTAACCTTTCACTTGGCTGGGATCTTTTGATTTTAGCTCTAACAATAAATTTATTCTCGTTAAATTAGCAGGTAATATACACAAGCCACCAGATCTGCCTGCCTGCCCTGTCTGCCATCCTGTACAGACACACACACACACACACACACACACACACACACACACACACAGCCTGTGCTGCAAAACACAGTATGGGCATACTGTTTCCACCTAAATAGATGTCTTAAACTCTAAATGATTCTGTGTAAATGTGACAATTGCAATTAATGGTTCCATAGCCCTGGACAATGATGGACAACTTTAGATTTACATGTGTGGCAGATCAGGGAACTGGGAATTTTCTGTGCCTTACCATCAAGTTACTCTGGGCACCAACACCTTTCTATGACATTTTAAGGAAAAAGGGATTTCCTGTACTTAAGTCATGTGTCTATCTAACCTGTATGTGTGTTTATAACTGTTCTTCAGTGTGTCTTTGTAACTGTCATGTGTCCATGTTCTCCTGTGTGTTTTTTGTCAAAACAAAGTGGCCATTTCAAACTTCTTTCATTCTATATTGTGCACAAAATCAAAAAATTAAGCTAAGTTTATTTTTGGCATGCCTCTTAATTTTTTTCAGAGGCCTGATTTGAACCCGGGTTCCTAGGTTTCTACATTGTTTATCTGAAGGTTTTATCTCTTATCTGTCCAAATTATTTTTTCCACAAGTATTATAACTAAAAAATTTTCTTTTCCAGTTTTTTTCTTGTTTCCAGATGTCTGGAGACCTGATTTTGACTTTTATGGGTTCACTAACAAATGTTTTTCCTTTTTCTCCTATGCTGTGCCACAGTCCTTCTGACCAGAGACCATTTTAAAAATCCCTGGATTCATTCATACTCTGGCACTTGGATAGTGGCACATGGCTTCCCCTGCAATCTTTTCCCTCCAATGAAACAGCCTAAATACCTTTGGTATTGTCAGTTCTTTAATTATTATATATATAATTCTGTTTTCCATCACTTGTTAAAGTATTTCAATAAGTTCATAGTTTTAGAAACAAAGGTGTAAGATGTCATCTCAGCCTTGACAATGCAACTAATTAGACCTCCATGTTTTAAATAATATTTCTAAAGGTGCTTTTTCCCAATACATGTGACTGTCCAGTACAAACACTAGTATAAAAATATCTTAAAGGAATGTGTGGATAAATGTGTGTATTTGTATGATATTGTTAAAAGATCTGTCTGTGTATGATTGCAATGCATGTACCTCTGCTCAGTACAACCTTTATAAAGTGTCATCACCAAATTTATTTATTAGAACCTTATTTATGAGTGTATTCATGAAGTACTGTTCACTTTTAAGAATTCTGTAATGTAATTATGGCATATACAAGAAATTGTGTTCCACCTACCAGGTACTGTATACCTTGTTACAGCCTCAAGTGAAACAGACATATATAAATATTGGGTTACCCATATATACTAAAACTGTTTTATATATCTATATACATTGCACATGTTACTTTTAATATTTTTAAGAGAAATTAGTCTTTACTTCCGGTGACCACACGGGCAGTCTGAATGTAACCAATTTGGGTGAGCCTAAGTATTTCCTGCCTGCTGTTGGAATGTGACAATGCCCCCTCTCTTCCTTTTCCTTTCCAAAGCTATAATTCAAAATCTGGGGACAAGTGATATGGCCTTCATTTGAGAAGGTACTAGTTTTAACCTCTTTATTATCTTGGGTTTGTTTCCTGGGCTATGTTAGAACTTTTTTGCCTGTCATGGTTTAAATCCATTGTACTTTGAGACCCTAAATGACCTAATGTCAACTTGATACACCTGAGCTGAGAAACTTCAATAATTGCCTTCATTGGACTGGCCTGTGCCCATTATGGGCAATGCCATTCTTGGCCAGATATTTCTATATTATATACAATAGGCTGAACATGAGCCAGCAACACAAGCCAGTAAGTAACATCCTTTCCTAGCCTGTGCTCCAGCTACTACTTCCAGGCTCCTACCATGAGCTTTTATTATTAGTCAGAATATTTTGCCACAGCAATTAAGAATTTATTAACAGTGCTTAAGTCAATGTTCAAGCTTTACTTACAAGTTATATGGTAATTATATTACCAAATTAATTCAAATAATCCTCTTGGAGGTTTAGCAACAGCACTTAAAGCTCCAATATGATTTGGCAAGAGGGATTCGAAGGGACAATATTTTGGCCCCTACCCTCTGAGGTTGACTTGGGTCCTAGGATCCAGCATTGGCACCTTTGTATATGGCCTGTGGCAGCAAGTCACCAGTCATCCCGGGTCAGGGAGGTCTTGGAGATTCACTTAAAAGGACTTCATCTGGCCAGTGTCCAGTCAAGGGAGGAAAGTCCATATAGAGGAGAAACTCCTCACACTTCAAAGGGAAGCTCTGGTCAAGCAAGTCCTGAGTTTGTCCTCACATAGATGGAACTGGTAAAGAGAGCCAGGTGCAAGGCCTGAGTGACCCCCTAAGGACCAGAACCTCAACTAACCTTAACACCAAAACTAATTTCATTTATCTGAGTTAACTGTGTGGTTTTAAACACCACAATAGGAAACTGTAATCTAAAGAAGAGAAAATGAAATAACTCATTACCAGAGAGATAGGTGAGAGACCTACTGTATCAAGTTAGAAAATGTCTCAGAGATAGGTGACGGATTTAATATGTCATACCAGAGAATACCACCTTTTATATTCTCATGGTTATGGCACTCACTCTAGAGCTCTGTGTACTAAAACTTTGTTCCAATTCCTCAAACTAGGGTACAGGTCCTCTCTCTCTCTCTCTGCAGACCCTAGACAAGGACACTCCAATTGCACCCAGTAGCCCCCTGTTGGTACTGTGAAGTCCCTGCACTGGTATACTCATATCAGACTCACCAGCTTGTCTTTTCAGTTGCAGAGAAAATGTCCACTAAGTACTGGCGGCTATCAATCTGGACCAAACCCACTGGGCAGAGCCCTCAGAGCAGTCAAAATGGGAAACCAGACTCTAACCCTCCATCCTGACAGCTGTACCACCAAGACTTCACCCCCCATCAGCTCTGAAGCAGATACAGAAGAGAGAACAGCGTCCCATTCCTTATCATAAGCCTAAGGCTGGAACGTTGTCTGCGCTTCCCAGAATCCCAAGGCACACAGATGCCCACTTTCTCCAGAGGCTGTCAATCTTCTGACTGCTTCCTCTGTACCTGAGGTCCCACCCCATGGCTATAAGTGGGTGGGCCCCAGGCACCATCTTGCCCCTGCCTTTGGTCCTGCCATGCTCCTGCCATATCCCACCATGTGTCTGCAGGCGGCCCACACTGGCCATCCCACATGGAAGTAAGTCATGCTCCTGGTGTGACTTAAGTCTCATGTGCCTTTTATTTGGGGTGCACTGGCTTTTTATAACCTAATAGTTCCTGGGTGCCCCATCTATGTGACTGAGCATCCCACATGGTTCCTGGGCACTCTATCCATCTGGCTGAGCACCCCACATGGTTCCTGGGTGCCCCATCTATCTAACTGAGCACCCCACATGGTTCCTGGGCACTCTATCCATCTGACTGAGCATCCCACGTGGCTCCTGGGTACCCCATCTATCTGACTGAGTATCCCACATGGTTCCTGGGTGCCCCATCTATCTGACTGAGCATCCCGCATGGTTCCTGGGCACCCTATCCATCTGACTGAGCATCCCACATGGTTCCTGGGTGCCCCATCTATCTGACTGAGCACCCCACATGGTTCCTGGGCACTTAATCCATCTGACTGAGCATCCCACATGGTTCCTAGGCCATGATGAATGGAGGATTCATCCAATTGCTATGCTGCAGCCTAGTGTTTTCCATCCTGTAAATTCCAGCTTGACTCTTCTACAGCTAAAAAGAATATAGGGTGGTCAAGCCAAAAGCCCTGTGGAAGCCAAGGAGAATAAGGAATAGTGCTTTTAGAAGACTATTGGTTTCACCATTTATATTCCCTCTACCTCAATAGGAAATATTTCATCTATAAAATGGTGTATCTGAGTACTCACCTATTAGCATTATCCATATTGACAATGGATAAAACCATTTAACCTGGAAATGTAAAAGTAAATCAGTTCTTATTGTTATTGTTGCCATTTGTCATTATTATAGAGTGTAAAGGAATTTACCCTTTCCCAGCCATCCCAGCGGTACTTCTAAGAAGAGGAATTTGTCCTCTGGATACTTGCAGATAAGCCTTCCAGTTACTGAATCAGAGGCTGCTTACAAAAAGGTGAAGCCTGGGCTGGAGAGATGGCATAGTGGTTAAGAGCACCGACTGCTCTTGCAGAGGACCCGGGTTGAATCCCCAGCACCCACATGGCGGCTAAGAACCATCTGTAACTCCAATTCCAGGAGAACTCCAGTTCCAGGGGAATCTGAGACCCTCTTCTGACCTCCGCGGCATTGCACGACACGGGTGCACAAACCTACATGCAGACAGTACATTCATACACATACAAAAATAAATAAAAAAAATTTTTTTTTAATTCCGAAAAGGTGAAGCCTGACCTTGGGGGTAAGGTGAAGTGCAATGTCTTAAGCATCTTTTAACCAGAGAGAGGCCATCGAGAAAATATTTGCACAGATGGCCATTCAAATCACAATGGGAATAAGTTTCCGAAGTAAAGGGTGATTACTTAGTATGTCAAAGGAACCTAGGTGTGACACTAAGGATGGGCAGGCCTTCCCAAGGTCTCCATGGGAGTGGCCTGAATAGAGGAGGCCAAACAAAGAAGGCACCCAGAAGAGGCTAGAGATGTGCACAGTGCCAGCCCTGCCTGGCTGTGGAAAGGACTGAGGCCTCATCCTAGAAGCTTACACTGCCATCAAAGGCTTTTAGGTAAGGAGTAGCAACACTGAGGTTATGTTTTAAGATCTTCCCAGCTGATGAAGATTAAAAGAGGACAGAAAAGTAGTCTAGAAGTCATGATGGTGGCCTGGGTAAGAAACAGGTGCGTGGAAGAGGGAGGTGTTCTTAGCTAGGTGGAAGAGCTGAAGGAGCCCTTCAGAGCAGTACTGGAAACGTGCAGAAGCAGCTTTTCTGGAAGAGGAAATATTAGAGCCTTGAGTCCCAAATGGTGGAATATGTGGGAAGATGATAATCAGAAATGTTCATGGTGGCTCCCTCCCCAGAAGTCGCCCATCTGAGGAGATGGTGGACAGTAGAGTCAGTTCTTGTCCATGACAATCTTTGTTGTTACTTCCTCCGTGTTCTGAGAGTGGCGGCTGCGAGTTGCCCAGTGGCCACTGCCGGCTGGGTGGCGCTCTGGGTCTCAAGCAGCGACAGGGAGGGGGAGGGAGAAGGTTCCAGGGGCTCAGGGAAGATAGAAATATGGACCCAAGAAAGGAGCTGGGAGACATTTCACGGGAGGAAATAGCTCGATTTATTGGCAAGAATCAGGGCTATTTATACTGATACTACCGTGCTCTGGGGTGGAAATGGGGGGGGGGTTGGGGGCACACAGGGGGGTTAGGAAAGTGTGAGCCATCATGGCTCCCACCAGGACTTAGGGTGTACTGATAGTATCTGCCTGGTACTTCAAAGGAAGGATATGAAACCTCACTTTGGTGAACAGGTGATCAGCTCATCCTGGCCTCATCAAAGAGGTTGTCGGGATGGTGGGAGCCTGAAGTCCTATTGTGCTCAAGCCAAGTGGAACCTCATCTTGTGGCCTGTGGTGATCTGAATGTTTGAAGCAGATATCCTCTCTTACTATCATGAAAGAAATAGCAAATTTGTTTAAAACAAGCATAAAAATCAATTTGTTATCCCCAATGTTTTTTCACTGTCCTGTCACAAAAGCAGGAGAGATTATTTGCCATATATCCACGCACCCCAACTTTACAAATATGGTTTCGAAGAATGTTTTGTTTGGTCCTAGCAAAAGAAGAATAAAAGTAACCCTTCCAGGATTAGAATGATCAGTTGAGACCAGTTGCTTGCCCAACAAAGATAAAGCCAATTGGTGAAACTGATGAGTTAATTTTCTTTTTATGGAAATGGAAAGAATATTTGATCCCTACAATCTTTCCTCAAACTGTGTTATCACTTGGTCTCTGGTTCTTCCCTTGATGGCCCCTCACTCCAGTTGTCCCTTTGGGGGATGCTCAACCCAGATCCCGAATGTGCAGACAGAGGCAGGTAGCAGTTTGACATCATTAAAGTCTGGGTTTCCAGGCCAAACTCCACACTTGCCAATAGTAATTTCCATTACTGAAGCAAAGCACAAAGCCCAGGGTCTCCTCAGGGCTATGTGGCTGAGAAAGGGCTTTAATGAGCCCTGAAAATCCTGCCTTCCAAGCTGAACCAGTGGCTCAAGGTCAATATTGCCAGAATTGAGGGAGAAGACCTTGCTTTGCCTGAAAGATCAAAGTAAGGGATGTTTTTGATTGGAATTGTCCAGACAAATATTTTAGCTTCCAATTTATTCTGATTATGTAGAACAGGCCTGAGAAAGTCATAGCCATTAGAGAGATGGTCACTCAACCCAGCCAGGCTGGAGCAGACCTTTTAGGGGAGTTCTTATGGTGTAGAATGTTCTACGAGTCAGACTGAAAAGTGACAGAGGCTGGCAAAACCACAGACACTGTTAGTGGAGAATCTTACACTCTGATGAGGAAGGGACACTGGGCCTAGAAGGAGCCTCAGAGACCCCTGTTACTTCACAGCCATGCTCCACTGATATGCCGCTCACTTGGAGTGCCTCTTACTCCACATTGCTCCCTGCTGCCCCCAGTTGAAAATGCTCACTCTGAAGCATAAACTGATCCACAAACTGTGGACCTTAGGGAGCCTTGGGGCTGCCCCCTCCCAGAAGCCGGGCATAGCCTGTCCACTGACACAGCTGCAGCTTCAGGGCCATCAAAGGCCTTAGGGGCTTTGAGGTAAAAGGGAGACCTTCAAATGGCTAATGCATCAGGACTGAATCCCCAGAAGGAAGTTTCAATGTGTCCCTTTAAGCTCCTCTTGGGTGTTCCATTGTGGAGCCAGCTCAGCCAGACTGGATTGACATTGCAAGCATTTGATAGCCATTTCCTTTGCAGCAAGTACTGGGCTTTCCCACAAGTTTATTGATGGAATTCTTAAAACAAACTGGCAATGAGGTCTTCATTTTGTGATAAGGAATCCAGGGGTATAATAATCTCCTGAAAGCAGCTAACTCTGTAACAGAGGCAGTAATAAAATACAGACCTTGCGGTGAATAGATGGTGTGCTGGATAGCTTTAGTGTCAACTTGACACACCTGGATTGAGGGAGCCTCAATTGGGGAATTGGCTCCATTGGATTGGCCTGTGGCCAGGTCTGTGGAGTGTTGTCTTGATTGTTGAGCAATGTGGGAGGGCCCAGACCACTATGGGTGGTGCCACCCTGAGCAGGTTGTTGTGTACTGTATAAGAGGTCAGGCTGGGCATGGGCCAGATGAGCAAGCCAGTGAACAGCATTCCTCCATGGCCTGTGCTTCAGCTCCTGCCTCCAGGTTCCTGCCCTGAGTTCCTGCCTTGGGCTCCCTGAGTGATGAACTGTGACCCAGGAGATGTAAGTTGAATAAACCCTTTCCTCGCCAAGTTAGTGTCAGTCAGAGTGTTTTGTCACAGCAATGGAAGACAAACTAGGACAGATGGCTTAGTGGATAGAGCACCTGCCACTTAAGCATAAGGACTGGAGTTTGGGTCCCCAGCACCCACACAAAAGCTGAGTGTGCACAGGAGGCCCCTGTCATCCCATCACTCAGAGGACCTCAAAGTAAAACTAATCAAAAGAGACAAAGAGGGCCATTACATCTTTATGCAAGGAACAATGTAACCATGAATATTATAACATCATGAATATATATGGCACCAAACGTCGGGTACATGGAACTTATAAGCAACATTCTTAGGATACTTCAAGGCACAGATAAATCCCAGAACACTAATAGTTGGGGACTCAATAACCCACTGAGCCATTTGGACAGTTCACTGGGGGGGGGAAAAACCAAAAAAGAATAAACAGAGAGACTCAGAATAAACATAAAATAACAGCAAATGGACATCACAGAAATCTTTTGAATATTCCACCCAAATACCGAGAATACACTTTCTACTCAGCACTCCATGAACATTTCTCCAAAATCGACCACATACTGGAGACACGGAAGAAACCTCAACAAATCCAAAAGAGTTAAAGATTTCTGCTTCTATGACCACAGTAAAATAAGCTCAGTATCAACACAAGTATAAGCCTTGCTATCTACAAGAATACATGAAGACTAAATAACCGCCTGAATATGAATGGGTCAAGGAAGAGATAAACAAAGAAATGAAGCATTCCTGAATCTAAATGAACATTTTACAACACAACAAAACTATGGGATACTTTAAAAGCATCCTAAGAGGGGAGTTTATAGCCCTGGGTGCTTACATTAAAAAAAAAAAAAAAAAAAAGAAAGAACGAAAACAGAAAGAGAACAAATAAACAATCTAACACTGTAGCTAAAAACACTTGAGAGACAACAATACAAAGTTAATTCAAAAGTTGGTTCTTTGAAAGGATAAATAAGATAGACAGACCTCTAGCCCAGTTAAACAAAAGAAAGAAAAAGCAGCTCCAAACCAATAGAATTCGTGATAAAATGGGAAACATCACAACAATGAAAAGATCCAGATAATCATATGGGAATACTTCAAAAACCTATACTCTACTAAATTTGAAAACCTAAGAGAAATCCATGAATACCCTGGGGAAATCCGGATCCACCAAAGCTAGCCAAGAAGCACATGACAGCTTAACAGACCCATAATATGTGAGGAAAGTGAAAATGTAATAAAAAAACCTCCCAACTAAAAAAAGCCCGGCCCAGTTGTTATCATGGCAGAATTCTATATGACATTTAAAAAGGACAACCAGACTACTCAAACAGTTCAGAAGAATACAAGGAAGAGAAATCTCCCAAATTCCTATCGGATGAAGCCAGCAGCACGCTAATACCAAAATCAGGCAAAGATCAAACTAAAAAGGATAATTATAGACTCATCTCAGTAAGAACATAGATGCAAACATTCTAAAAAAATACATGCAAACCACATACAACCCACATCAAGAAGATCAGCCATCATGACCAAGTTGGATTCATATCAGAGATGCAGGGATGGTCAACATAGGAAAAATCAATAAATATCATAAACACATAAATGCCTGAAAGCAAAAAAACACATGATCATCTCAATTGACACAGAAAAAGGCCTTCAACAAAATCCAGCAATCCCTTCATGCTTAAAGTCCTAGAGGGAAATGGACTGGAGGGATCATTCCTCAACATAATCAAAGCCATATACAACAAACCTACAGCCAACATCTTCCTAAATGGAGAAAAGTTAGAAGCAATCCCCTTAAAGGCAGGAGCCCAGCAAGGCTGCCCTCCACTCCTCTTCAATATAGTGTTTGAAATGCTTGCTAGGGCAATAAGGTAAGAAAGGGAAATTAAAGGAGTACTAATTAAAAAAGAGGAAGTCAAGCTATCCCCCAGATGATATGATACGTTTACCTAAGGGATGCTAAAAAACTCTACCAGTGGTACACACCTTTAATCCTAGCATTTGGGAGGCAGAGGCAGGCAGATCTTTGTGAGTTCAAGGCCAACCTGGTCTACAGAGTGAGTTCCAAGACAGCTGAGGCTACAGGGAGATCCTGTCTCGAAAAGACCAAAAAAAAAAAAAAAACTCTACCAAAACACTCCTAGAAACAATTAAGAGTTTCATAAAGTGGTAGAATAAAAAATTAACCTAGAAAAATGAGTAGTCTTTCTTTATTTCAACAACAAGCAACAGAAGAAGGAATATAAGGAAACCTTCCCACTCACAATAGTATCAAAAACAATGAAATACCTAGGAACAAACCTAACAAAAGACACCAAAGCTCTCTAAAACAAAAAATGTAAGACCCTGAAGAAGGAGATTAAAGAAGACATTAGAAGATGGAAAGACCTTCCATGCTCATGGATTGGAAAAATTAATATAGTAAAAATGTCCATTCTACCCTAATTAATACACAGATTCAATGTAATCCCAATTAAAATCCCCATGAGTTTCTTCATGTACTTGGAAAAAAATCCTTAAATTCATATGGAAAAACAAAAGACCCCAAATAGCCAAAACAACCCTGCACAAAAAGAGCAATACAAGGGAATCATTATACCAGACTTCAAACAGGATTATAATCATAAAAATAGCCTGGTACTGACACAAAAACAGACCTGTAGACTAATGCAACAAAATTGAAGATCCAAACTTGAGCACATCCAATTTCATCCACCTCATATTTGACAAAGGGGCCATGAAGACTCAATGGAGGAAAGACAGCATCTTCAGCAAATGGTATTGGCAAAACTGGGTCACCACTTGTAGAAGAATAAAACTAAACCCCTACCTCTTGCCCTGTACAAAAATCAAAACCAAATGGATCAAAGACCTAAACATGAAACCCAAAATTCTGAAGGTTATAGAAGAAAATGTTGGCAGCAACCTACAAGACATAGGCATAGGAGAAGACTTTCTAAATCATACAGCAACTGTGCAGGAAATAAGGTCAACAATTGACAAGTGGGACCTCATTAAATTCAAAAGCTTCTGTACAGCAAAGGAAACAATCAGTGAAGTGAAGAGAAAACCCACAGAGTGGGAGGAAACCTTCACCACTGATACATCTGACAGACCATTAACTTCCAGAATATATAAACTACTCAAAAAACAAAGAAGAAAACAAAGGATTCACTCAAAAGATGGAGTTAAGAGCTGAACAGAGACTTCACAAATGAAGAAATAAAGATGGCTGAGAAACATCTTAAAAAGTGTTCAGCATCACTAATAATTAAGGAAATGCAAATTAAAACCACTTTAAGATATCATCTCACTCCAATAAGACTGACTAGGATCAAGAAAACAAATGATACCAAATGCTGGAGAGGTTGTGGGGAAAGGGGAACATTCATCCATGGTGGGTAATGTAAACTCATACAACCACTATGGAAAGCAGTATGGAGAACCCTTAAAAGACTCAAAATGAGCTTACCACCTGACCCAGTCATACCACTCCTGGGTATAGACCCACAAGACTCATCCTACTGCAGAGATACATGCACGGCCATGTTTATTGCAGCTCTCTTCACAATAGCAAAGAGATGGAACCAACCCAAATGCCCTCAACCAACAAATAGATAGAAAAAATGTGGTACACCTACACAATGGAGTTCTATGAAGCAGTAAAGAAAGATGACATCATGAACTTTGCAGGTAAATGGATGGAACTAGAAGATAATTATGCTAAGTGAAGTAGCACAGTCCCAGAAAAACAAATGACGAACAGTATCCTTCATCTGTGGATGCTAGCACCAAGCACCTAGTTGTAAGGCAAACTGAGAAATGTCAATGTTATAGTCCTCTTTTTCTAAAAGCAACTGTGTTCTTATATTCAGACTTTGTAATCTCGGTATATGTGTGGAGGGTATGTAGGCATACTTTAGAGTAAAAGGAAAAACGTGAATCCTGAAATATGACATGGAAATAACATACAATTTATTTTCAGAAGACATAATTTAAGTATATATGTGACATAAATATATGCATATGTTGAAGCAATACAAATTGGAAGGAAAAACAACAAAATAACTGGGACAGGGAACCAACTGAAATAATAAGGTTCTCCCAAGACCAGTGATCCTTTGCTTCTGAAAAACATTAAAAAGACTCAGAGAAAGATATAGAGCAGGTTTTGCAGAATGCATGAACTCAGGTCGGGTGGAGGTCATGGAAAGAGACATGAGTCTAAATTGGACTGAGAAATGATGTATGAAATACACAAAACTTCAATAAAAATATTAAAGAAAGAGGTCCAGGCACAGTGTGACTCCCCTGGGCTTCTGCAGCCTCACAAGGCCAAACTCCAGGCAACAGCATGATTGTGTTTTGGTCCTTTCTAAGAGCTCTGGCAAAGAATCTGGTGACCAGACATCTACTCTGTTTTCTGTGTACTTGTTCTTGTCACACTGAGACCCCATTTCCTCCTGTCTTTGATCCTTGCATTCAGTTTCCCCATTTTGGAGCCAAATTTTCCCATACTTAAGTTGCTCTGACTTTCTCACCTGCTGAATTTCTCCCCTGACTTCCACCTCTTCTTCCATGAAAAAACATTTGTGTGCTTTTCAGTACTGACAGTTTGGGCACAATGGAATAATCCAGTTTAATCTCTGTAAGCCCTAGCTTTCATTATGCTTGCAAAGCTCCCTTTGCACTGTGTCTGTGATCTCCAGGGATGCAGCTGTAGACACAGGTGGGGTGGGGGCATTCCTCTCCACATGATACCAAGGAGACGGGAATCCTTTAGGCATGGTCATGTTGTTATAGCTATTACCGTATGTAAACATTTGTAAAAGGAGCTGGAGAGATGGCTCAGCAGTTAAGAGAACTGGCTGCTCTTGCAGAAGACCAGAGTTCAAGTCCCAGCATCCACATGGCGGCTAACACCTGTCTGTAACTCTAGTTCCAGAGGATCTGAAGCCCTCTTCTGTCCTCCATAGGCATAGCATAACACAGGTACACTTACATACATGCAGACATAACACTCATACATATAAAACTAAATAAATAAAATTTAAGAAATAAAAAATTAGGAAAGGTAAATCCTGAGACTTACCTAAAATAGTTGAAGGGAGTAGTCAGGGAAAGTGGATAAGGACAGAGGTGAAGAACATCAGCTCTGTTTTAGTTGGTAGTGTACCAAAAAAGTGAGGACTCTCCATCCCATTAGTAGCCTTCAGAATTCAGTTTGGGGTCGGGAGGGAAAGCCTATTAAGCATATATACTACTGAATTCTATCCTGAAGGGCCTAGGTCAGCAGGTTTGAGATGGGATTCAGGGATTTTAACACAAACAGCATAGACCACATATTATCATGGGAAAACTCCTAAAAAAACTATGAAACATAAAGACTAGGTACCACAAAAGTAGGGTTGGCTCAAAGAATGACAGACTGGACCAACCACAGAAAAGAGAGAAGGCTTCCTGAGACCTAGGCATTGAAGAATAGTTGAAATATGAAGAGATCTGATATATTTCTATAAACTGTAACAGCAGGAAATGGAAGGCAAGAGCTAGGAAATGACCAACTTGACCATCTTGGTTGTGCTAAGATCAGTGAGGGAGGTGTAAGGCAATGGTACAGAACATCTATATCCTTTTGTGTGGGGTCCTGGTACTCTGCAAGAATTGTAAAGAAGCCCAACAGGCAAAGGAATTGTTGATATTGTCTGCAAAAGGAAGTAGCAGGTTTGGAGTCATGCACTGCAACCCAGGTCCCCTTTTCAGAATAAATCTCATTTACCATGTTTTCTAAGCTTGACCAGAAAATACTAGAAAGCTTAGACATGTTTTGACTAATCAAGTGCTTGCTAAAACCAAGAGCAGTCCTCAGAAAACCACACAGTTCTCCATGGGCCTACTGGGGGTGGTGCTTTCATTTGGCCCCTTTCTCCTTTCCACCTCTACAAACAAACTGTGCAGAGTTATAGAGAAATAACCTTCAACTGTGGCAAATGTATAACAGATTATTAGAGGGTCCATTTGAAATCCTAGCCAAATAAACTTATTTTTCTAAGTATTAAGTAAGCATGGCAGGATCCTGGGCACTGACTGGAAAGGTGAAATGAACATATTTTTTATGTATGTTTTGACATTTCTGAGGGGTTGAAAATGGAGGTGAGAAAGTTGGATTTTTGTTAGACCTCTGGGAAATGGAGAATGTAAAGTATTATTCATTTTCTTCTTCAAAGGTGTCTCCGATATGTCCAAGGAGAGTCTCCCAGGACCAGAATACTTCACAGCTTTTTTCCCCTGTGAGCTTAGAGTTCAGTACTAAACAGTTAATCAAATGGAAAGGAACATATTCTTTTATTTTGGAATTTCATGGCATTTAAGAAACTCTTGATTATAAATCACATCATTAAACTATGATAAACCTATTGATTATCAAATACATCCTAATTCAAGGACATCAAAATGTCAGTTAATCAAATACAGCAATTTACTCAAATCCTCTTGTAAAACAGATCAAATTACACCTTCCATAAATAGTGCTATTAATCATAGGCACTCATGGGCACATGGACTTCATGACTGTGGACACAGCAAGACTGTATCCCAAGAAACCCAAAGAGAACTTGTGCAAAGAACACTGAATTTGGAATTGGGAGACTTGGTTCAGATATCAGCCCTGCTACAGGGTAGAAAACTCCCTGCGTTTCAATTTAATTATCAAGTGGGATTAATGATATCCATCACACAAATGTGTTGTAAGAATGAAATTGAAAAGTAGTTCCTATCCCTGAATCTGTAATATACCAAGTGATTATTGGGTCTTAGTTGAAACCAAATCCAAGTATCTGTGCTGTGCAGAATGTGTCACAGGCCATGGAGGATGCAAAGATGGAAGGGAAAAGCAACAAGATGAATCCCTACTGAGATCCCACCATGATAGAATTTCCTTAGTTTCTCCATGTTATGTAACATACTGGGTCTAAGTGTGGATCAGAATCATCTGGTGGATATTAAAATATACAGATCATATCAGTGGTTAAGAGTGCCGAATGCTCTTGCAAAGAACCTGGGTTTGATTCCCAGCACCCACATGGCGGCTAAGAACTGTCTTTAAACTGGGTATGGTGGCACATGCCTTTAATCCTAGCACTCAGGAGGCAGAGGCAGGCAGATCTCTGTGAGTTCAAGGCCAGCCTGGTCTACAGAGTGAGTTCCAGGCCAGCCTGGTCTACAGAGTGAGTTCCAGGCCAGCTGGGGCTATAAGGAGACCCTGTCTCAAAAAAATACAGATCATTAAACTCATCTCCAGAGTTTCTGATACATCTGAAGTGAGGTCAGAGAATTTTCATTAACAAGTTCTCTAGTAATCCTGGTATTTTAGTTTCAGGAACTACACTTTGGCAGCAACTGATGACAAGCATATTCTATCCTTATGAGGAGCTCTTGGTCTGGTTGAAGAAATAAGGATGAATTTACATGACTCCCTAGTAAACAGTTGAGCTCTCTTTTTATATTTCCATGATGAATGTGACTTACAGGATAGCTATAGCAGATGATGAAAGAGAAGAGAACAGGGAAGGCAGAATGGCTGGAGTTCATCCATGTCCCAGAGAAGACTGAAGAAAATCTTGAAGGCCAAGTAAATTTTTTCTTGGAGGGGCTGGAGATATGGCTCAGCAGTTAAGAGCACTGGCTGTTCTTGCAGATGACCTGGGTCTGGTTCATGACACCCATATGGCAGCTAGCAACCATAACTCCAGTTCCAGGGGATTCGATGCCCTCTTTATTCTCCACAGAAGTGCACTTACATACATGTAGGAAAAACACTAATACACACAAAATGAAAATAAAACACTTTTAAAATTTTGTCTAGGATGTTATGGGGTTGGTTCAGAGTAGAGCCATCATTAAGCCTGAAGTCTATGCCCCATGCTCAGAGGCTAGCATCTCCCATGACCAGTCAAAACTCAGGCCCAGCCAAGCAGCTCTTTTCTCCTTGATGGAGAGGTGTGATAGGGAGTCCAGATAAAGGAACAGAGAGGACCTCAAATGAAGGTTTCAGATGGCAGAAAAGCCAACCTGATGAGGCAAAATGCAGCACCAAAGGGAAGCACAGAGCAGGCTAAGTGGAATGCTCGGGGGTGATGTGAACAGGAGCTCACGACTGCAGACTGGAGAGTGGACTTCAGGTGCTTGGTACAATGTTAAAGACCCAGGATGGGGGCTGGAGAGATGGCCTAGTGGTTAAGAGCACCAACTGCTCTTGCAGAGGACCTGGGTTCAATTCTCAGCACCTACATGGCAGCTGAGAAACCATCTGTAACTCCAATTACAGGAGAACTCCAGTTCCAGGGGAATCCGACACCCTCTTCTGACCTCCGCAGCATTGCACGACACGGGTGCACAGACCTACATGTAGACAGTACATTCATACACATACAAAAATAAATAAAATAAAACAAAAAAACAGGATGAATTCCTAGAGCAGAGTCTAGGCCATAAGACTTGACAAGTAGGGCAGATGAAAGCAAGATTTAAAAGAATTCCACAGAGCTTAGATTGAGAATAGGTTCAAAGAAAGACACTGCTAAAGATGAGACAGTAATTTCTTTCTTTCTTTCTCTTTCTTTCTTTCTTTCTTTCATTCTTTCCTTCCTTCCTTCCTTCCTTCCTTCCTTCCTTCCTTCCTTCTTTCTTTCTTTCTTTCTTTTTTGAGGCAGGGTCTCCCTATAACCCCAGCTGGCCTGGAACTTGATATGTAGACCAAGATAGCTTCAAACTCACATAGACCCACCTGCCTCTGCCTCCCAAGTGCTAGGATTAAAGGCATGTGCCATCATGTCTGGTGAGACTGAGTAATTTCAAACATAGTGGGACCTTTGAACAGAAATATTCACACTGGGAGAAAGAAGAGGTTCATAGAGGATAAATATGTGTACAATTTGAGACAGAATGTGTTTGGACACCAATGACCTGGCAAGGTCATCTTTGGACTATTTGAGATGTGCTCCCCAGCTCCAAGAGAGGGCAGGACTTAAGGTATGAGTTCAAGACATCATCAGTCCAGAGCTGTGAGCTAAGGCCAAAGATATGGGAGGAACATGAAAAAGGGATTATCAGAGGAAAACTGGTCTGGTCTCTGGCAGGTACGCAGAGTTAGAAAACAAGGAGTACCAGGGAAAGTCTTTCCTGTTGGGTTCAGCCACTTATATGCAGCACCTGAAGGATATAGGTTCAGGAGCGTAATGAAACAAGGCTGATGTGTCCTAAGATAGGTGAACAGCTGAAATGACAAACTGCACAAGGAGCCAGAGACAACAAAGGAAATCCTCCTAACTTATGTGCTGATCCTGAATAACACCTTACACCTCTTCTAGATGTACCTGGGAAAGAAAGTAGGCTCACGCTGAGTAACAGAGTCAACAGCAAAAAAGCATCAGTAGAGATAGTGGTGGCCACTACATAAGAATAGGAAAAACACGTCTACCGAGAAGGTACAACAGTCCCTAGCGCTTGTCATAGCCTAGTTTCAGATCACACAATTCAAACACTAAGAGAATTGGAGGAAGAAAATTTCACATGTATTCTCAGAGGAAAAGATTTTGGACACAACTGATGTAGAAACAAACAGAAGAGATAAAACATGGGAGACTTGAACATGTCAATGAAAAGGACATGTCTATAAATTGCACCCGGAAGCAAGAAGCTAGGTATTATATTCAAGTTTTCATAGAATAATCATTTCATAACTCTTACCAAACAGCAAAGCAGGTCTCCAAATTTTCAGTCTAGTAGAGAGATAAGTGACAAATGTTCCACTAGACTGTGTCATCTATTCCCTGATGAAACTTCAAGAGCAAGAGACAAATTATTTGCAGTTTCCAGAAGAGCTTCTCAGGCCAAGTGCTGGCAGCTCTACCGCTTCCTCTGTGCAGCTGTCCTGGTGTTAAGTTCTGAACAAAGGATGCCTCTGGGTACAGTCCTATAGGAATCCAAATGCTAGGCCTCTGCAAGAAGATAAGCCTGACGGAGCAAGATAGTCACCAAGTATTGGGGGAAAAGGGGCTCTCTCCCCACCACAGAGAAGAGGACAGTGAAAGAATACCAAAGCATAGCTCTAGATGTTTAAGCTTCCTGATTTAAAATATTTGTTTTCTGTTTTAATAAATGGGACATAGGGGGCAGGAGAGGTGGCTCAGCAGATAAGAGCACTGACTACGCTTGCTGAGGACCCAGGTTTAATTCCCAGCACCCACATGGTAGCTAAGCCCCATTCATAACTACAGTTCCAGGGGAATCTATCATCCTCTTCTAACCTCTGTGGACATTGCACAACAAACATGGGTCCACTTACACACATGCAGGCAACACACTCATATACATAAAATAAAAATAATAGATAATAAAATGGGACTTAGGGGCTGGAGCCATTACTCAGTGGTTAGGAACAATTGCTGCTCTTCAGAGGACCTGGGTTTGAGTCCCAGCACCCACATAGCAGCTAACAACCATCTGTAACTCCAGTTCCAGGGAATCTGACACCCTCTTCTAACTTCCATGGGCATTGCATGACACAGATACACTTACAGACATGTAGACAAAACACTTCTACACATAAAATAAAAATAATAAAATATGTATTTTTTAAATAGGACTTAGAAATTTCTCTCTTTTCCTAACATGACCTGTACTGATGTTGCTGACCACAGGTGAACTAGTTCAGAGAAACAGGTTTGCCAGACATTTAAAGTCTCGTTTGTGATGAATTTCTAATATGCTAAGAAATCTTCCAGAGAAGTGGGAACTGGGGCCTGGGGCAGAGTGTTGATAAACCACTTCCTTGCTGCAAGCACAATTTGCAACAACAATGGCCTCATCACCCAGAGCAAATTCTGACCCTAGGAGGGGTTCTGCATGAGCCACAGTCCTGCTTCCCTCAGGGCTGGAGTCTCTGACCTGCTGGTTAAACACACAGAGAGGAGGCATCTGAGACTGGGATCTCACTCAGCGACACAGCTGTTTGTTTTCCTTCCTCTGGTAAGTTGACCTTGACCTCATCCCTCTTCATTCTACGAGTTTGGATATTATTTATTGTTGTAATCACCCAAATTTTTCTTTTTAGAGGAAATGCTACAAATAAACGAGCCTTAATACAATGACAGGGATCTAGTATCTGAACATGTCTTCTTTTTGAGAACTCTATGGTAACTTGTGTGAGCCCATGTCACTCACGTGGCCATTTTGCGCTATCAGCAGAGCCCCTGGCTTGCTCTCAGTCAGGTGGCTCCCAGCTCCCATCTGGAAGGCTGCTGGGTAGTCCTGTACAAGACATTTCACTGGAATTTGTGTCAGTGTGCTTACTGGTTGGCACTTGGCTTTCCTTTGGAGACAGGACCAGAGAGGAGCCATGGAGTTGCTCTCACTGTGTGTATACCACGAGGAGATCCTGACAGTGACTGATGGTGCAAGAGAGGAGAGAGTGGCTGGGCCACCAGTGAGACAGAGTAACACACCACCATTCTCATTCAGTCAGTTGGCAATGCCCTCGGTCTGAGACACTGTGCCTTTTGAGCCATTAAGAAAGTCTCGAGATTTCATCACCCTTGTGAATAATACACAGAGCACTCTGGCCAGCAGAAGCGTTAAAGATGATTTAGAGCGAGTGAGATTCACTTGTGGTTAGTTGGACCTCTTTGAGACTCCAGTTGCCAGTTTTTCTGGGGTTTCAAAACCTAAAAGTTTGGACCAGAGCCAGGTCCTTGAAAAATGTTGGGTTTAATTTTGTTTCTAGCTCCCTAGCTCCTTCCAGTGATCTCCTTCCTCTTCCGGGTACCCTTGCCCTCAGGCCTTCAATGTGTTTAATGTTATTCCCAAACTCCCTGTCAGGCTAGCATAGCTAAATGGCAAATACCATTAACTGAACATGATGTTTGTCAAGAGTTTTACACACACAATATATATATATATTGTGTGTGTAATATATATATATATTATATATATATAATATATATATAATATACATACATATATATACAATATATATATTATATATATATACATATATATATATAATACTTTATAAAAATTCTCCATTCATAAAAATGAGGAAATTAAGCTAGTTGTCTTCAAGTCACAACAACATGAGATATATAGTATGGGAATCCATGTTGTACAATAATCCTCCATCTTCACATGCTCTGTGTTTACTTACCACTCTCCATGTGAGCTTCTCCACCTCCATGTGTTTTCACTATAGTAGTTGTTCACAAGGTGTAGATTTGAACTGTATTAACACCACTATTCTACCCCTGAGCTTTCTGAATCAGAAATTCTGCAGATGTAGCCTCCTTTCCAAAGCAGCTCAGAACACCCCAAGGTTTAAAACCATTAGGCTAAAGTGGCCAAGCTAACATGAAGTCATTCTTTCTGTTTTGAAAGTTAAGATTCCTTGGAGCCTCCAGCCATTGTTACAGTAATTTTCTGCTGTATTTTGAGATCACACTCAGCCAGCATAAATCTACACCACGGCTTGGGCCTGTTCTGTGTGAACTGCAATTCTCAGTTGCTGTATCTTTGTCACATACTTCTGTCAATTAAGCTTTATTTCATTTGCATTGGTTTCCCTGGTAGTAAATTATTTAAAAAATAAGAACCTCCAAGAAAAAGTTTAGATAGAAGCAAAGTAAAATGGAAATAGACTAGGAAGGGGGAAAGAATGGGAGAGTAGATTTCTTAGAAAATTATAGGATTTAAAAATACATAATATTATTGTAGTAAGATATACCCACCGTAAAATCTACCATTTTAAGTGTGCAATTCAGGAGCAGTAACTACATTCTCATTGTCATGCAAGTATCATCACAGTCCACCTTTGGAAATTTCCATTTAGCAAAACGGACACTCTGTATAGATTCAAATCAACAAGTAAACATAGGAGATCAATTTTCACCTAACATCGAACATGGAAGCTGAAGCAAAATCCCGTATGTGCTGAGCCTTGTTCAGAGATTTTGCTAGAGGAGCTGTTCCAGGCTGAATGTGAAGTGCTCCCCTGAGACTCAGACATTTGAACACTGGGTCTCCAACTGATGGTACTGTCTAGGAAGAACCTTTGGGAGGTGGAGCCTTGCTGCAGATGCCATGTGACTGCCAGGGTTCATGCTCCTGGCACCCTGCCTTCCCCACCATTATAGAATGCATCCCATTGGCGCAGTGAGCCAGAATCAACCATTTCTCCTTTAAGTTGCTTTGGTCAGGTATGCTGCTGTCACAGCACTGTGTAAAACAGCACAGTGCTCCTTAAATTTGAATATGACTATGAATCACCTAGCAGTATAGCTAGCACAAGTTGCTGAACCACTGCTGCTTCAGTAGTTCTGGGATGTAGCCTGAGAATCAGTATGTCAAACTCAGGTGCTAATGGGACCACAACATGGGAATCATTAGCTTAGAAAATCAGAACTACAGTTAGGTTTCCAGCTTTTTCATTTTGGTCTCAAGTCTCAACACATCCTCCTCAGACTATAATCAGCTACTATAAAGAGCTGTCATCCTTGTATTAAAGTAAGAGGTATTTTGTGAATTTGTACTCTACAGTAAGCTGCCTCGAATTCTTTTAATTTACCAAAATAGATTTGTAGACTTGAACTTGCAAATACCACCCCACTCCACCCCGCCTCTTGGATTTAAAACATATCAGTCAAATTCAACCATCTTTCAGAAAACACCAGTCCCAGGTTCTGTGCAGATGTGAAGACAACTGGCCCACAGGAAACATTTCCTTCCTCAAAGAGCTCCTTGGTGATGGCATTAACTGGATGCCCAGGAAACAATTCCAAGACAGGAAAAGTGCTGAAAACTCATTAATACCAGGGGAGCCACTGAGGGATTATAAGTTTCGTTCACTGCAGGTATCACAAATATTGACTTATGAAAAAGTAAAAACTCCACAGATGTATGCTATAGTTGGGATCCTGAATGTCTCCCCAAGCTGTTAAGAGTTAGTCACCATCAGGAGGCGGTGGTACTTCAAAAGGTGAAGCCTGGTGGAAGGAAGTTGGTTCATTGAGACGTACCCCTGAAGGGGAGATTGGGATCTGGGTCCCTTCTTGTCTCTCTTTTTGCTTTCCAGCCATCACTCAGTGAGCAGTCTTCTCTGCCACATGTCCACACCATGCTCATGTGTGGACACATGCCCAAAACAACAGGCCCAAGTGACCATGGGCTGAAATCTCTAAAATAGAGCCAATAACCTTTCCTCATTTAAATAGACTGTCTCAGGTGTTTGTTAATATAACAGAAAGCTAACCAACACAACACCTATCAATCTAGCTTCTCATTTGAGGATAACAGACAGACCACATTGGACCTCGTTTACATGGGTGCAGTCAGGTTTGGAGGTTCAAAATTGCATGTAGAACACAATGTGAGAAGCAGATGTGAATGCAGCACATTACAGGACAGGAAGAAACTGGGAACACTGAGAAGAGGCAGCAAATACCAGAACTCTGCTCCCAGTGGTTCTACCTTCCTTTTTTTTTTTTTTTTCAAGAAGAGACAGAAATTTAAATTTTTGTAGGAAATCTCTAAATTTTCTACTAAAAGCTTGAAATTTTAATCTGGACAGACCAAATAGACATTCTGAGAGTTTAACAGCATCCCAAGACGTCAATTTGCAATCTCTTATCTAAGAGGAGAGCATGGCCCAGGCAAAAAACAAAGTATTAAATCCCACAAGAAGAAACTTCATCCAAGTAAAGACGAATGGGATGAAGAAGATCAGGAGCAAGGAGCTGGGCTAGAAAAGGAAAATACCACAAAGGAGGAGGAGCTGTCTGACTGAGAAGTGAACAAATTAGCCACAGAGCCTGTCTACACTAATCAAATCTGCCAGATAATTCTGTGGCCCTACTTCACAGAGACCGTGGCATATTCCTGCTCACAACTGCACCCTAAATTTAGCTCTGGCTTCTGATAACTGAGACCTTGCTCTGGGTTTATTCTCTAACCTGATTCTGGCAAGCATCCAAGGCTCAGAGACTCCAGGGCTAGTTGAAAAGGGACTACCAAGTTCTGTTCCCAGAGGACTGGGTTTTATTCCTTGTGTTCAGAACCCAGCATACAATATATGTAGCTAGCGCTGTTGAGACAGGTGAAGACACCAAACACCATCATGGATTATATACTGCATCTATTATATCCAAAACTATAGAACTCAAAGAGGTTAGATAACTTCTCTGGGTCCAGCTAGCCAGAAAGTGGTAATGCTGGAATTTTTACCTGTGCCTCCTGATGTTCCTTCTCTGCATATCAACCCACTATTGACTCGAATCAATTTGAATTACTTGTCTAGCAATAATCCCAAGATACGATATATTAAAATAAAACAAAATACAAAGTAAGAGCATTAGAAACAGGCAGGTTTATGTCTTAATCCTACCACTAAATAACATACAAACTCAGGCAAGCTCCCCCTTTCTGTTTAGCAGGCCTGTGACATAGAGGCCATTTCTACTCAGGAAGTGCTATGAAGAAATAATTAGCAATATATAAAAAGAATCTAGCCCAGTGCCTGGGCTCAATACAGCATTCTGCAATTCGAGTGCTATTTTCCCTATTCTAGGGAGGATTGGGAATTTCCTTAAAATGTGCTGACCAGCCTTCCCTCCTCATCCAAAGCACCTGGTTATTTGACAGGGTTGTCACAGCTAGGCAGCCTCTGATG
The DNA here is from genome assembly GCA_009823505.1 of Rhizomys pruinosus. Taxonomy (NCBI): domain Eukaryota; kingdom Metazoa; phylum Chordata; class Mammalia; order Rodentia; family Spalacidae; genus Rhizomys; species Rhizomys pruinosus. Next base: position 533,054 of record VZQC01013770.1, on the reverse strand, counting down.
CAGCTCCCCCATCCCAGCAAAGTAACAAGGCTTCACCCTGGCACAGCTCTAAGATACTTGTAGACATCAATTCTAGGAGTGCATTCTCCCAAACATATTAATTTCATACCAGTGTGGCCCAAGGTCATAAAATTTTGGGTTTAGCAAGTTTACTCAGACTCTTCCCACAGAACTTCTTGGAGCATTTATAAAATTAAGATATTTTGAGAAAGTCCAAAGAAAGCATGTAGTACACCAAAATTGACTTCATCTCATAGCAACTCTGTTGAGAAGAACATGGCTGCCCGGTCCCAGCGTCCTCCTACATGAGCCTTTTCAGTTCCCTTTAGTTTCACATGCCAAGGCTTTCTTTCCTTCATGAAAGCATTCACTATCATTAAGAACACCGAGGCTTGGATCTCAAAGCCCCTGGCTCAGGCCCCTTTAGAATTACTGTTGAAGACCTGATGTAAATATGGGAAAGATGTATGGAGACCGCACTTGCAAGTATACAGATGGTCTCTGGAATTCCAGAGAGTGTTACCAAAGGCCTCTAAATCAATAAAGCAAATATAGGTCTCCTTGAGTCAAGCAAGACTCCTCCGTCAGCACCAGCTACACCTCACCTGCCTAGAAACACTGTGTAGCAGTGGCAGTCATATGTCTGTATATCTCAAATCTAATTGGCTATTAGCTCTCTCCTTGGAGGAATAACCCATGGCTGATGCCACAAGCTTACATCCTCTAATGGTTAGGAGATGTTATAAACCACAGGAAGACCCTGTCATACTTAACAGAAGAAAATGTAATTCATGGATTAACATACCATCCAAACATCTGTGTCTATACCAAAGTAACCTACCATAACAATTAGTACTGTTTAAATACCTATATATCTAATGTGTGTGCTTCATTTAGTAGATTGAAAGGCTATATATATACTGTTTAAATACCTATATATCTAATTGCGTGTGCTTCATTAGTAGGATCGAAAGGTTATGCCTGGACAAGCTGGCAGCCCATGAAAGAAAACAGCCAGAATTGACCAGAGACCAAGACAACAGCTCCAGAGAAAGTAGACTGTTTTGCTTCTCATCCACCTGTGCCCCTTTTCTAAGCCTAGGGAACAATCTGTGGATGAGGGGGCATGGTAGAATGTAAGGGCTGCGATTGGGGTGAATGGTGAAACTACAACAATATAGACTGGACACTCATTTGATCAACTTGATTGAACATACAAGCCCCACCTGCTGGATGGTGGGACCCATGAGCTGTGTGGATTTGGGCACAACTGCTTGCAAATTGGTTTACATGAAGGATTTCTTGTACTCACAAATTATCTTATTGTTAAAAAAAATGAAAAACAAAACAAAAAAAACAAAAAACAGAAAGATGCAGAAAACTTACGGCAGAATGACATGATCTGGGATGGTTAGGGGTGGTGGTGGGGGGGAAGGGAAAGGGATATATGCCTGAACTGAATTGGAAAATGATGTATGAAATACACAAAGCATCAACAAAAAAAAAAAAAAAAAAAAAAAAAGAATTACCCCTGGAGTTTAGATGAGCTAGCAGATAGGGGGAGTTTACAGGAGGGTAGAGCCATCTACAGGAGATTTGTGGTACTACAAAAGAAGAGCCAAGAACTAATTAATAGGCAAAAGATGCTCAGAGCATCTGGAAGTTGCTCTGCTCTCTCTTTATCTAACATGGAGCTCTAACATAAATAACAAGGCAAGCCTTGAATTCTTGTTTAGTGAGGAAAGATGGACACATAACCTTGACCACAGTTTGTTTTAACCTTATCTGTGTGCTGGGAGTAGAGCAGAGGAGGTCAGTGTAGACATTTCCTGAGGAGGATAGATGTTAATGATACATAAGTGAGTCCATTTGCAGTTTATACCAGTGACAATTTCATCGAAGTGTATGAGTGCTTTACCATGACAACAATGTGTGCTCAGTAGTTTACAAGATGTTGTAACTCCCCCCACCCCAAAACCTTGAGAGCTCTCTATTATAAGTAAAGCCTCACAGGCCAGGTGACTCAGGCCTTTAACCTCAGCACTCAGGAGGCAGAGGCAGACTGATCTCTGTGACACAGAGGCCAGCCTTGTCTACATAGCAAGTTCCAGGCCAGCTGGGGCTCCAGGGAGTCCCTGTCTCAAAAAACAAACAAACAAACAAACAAACAAACAAGAACAATAATACCAATAATAATACAAGCCCCACAATGTTTTCCCACACATGAGTTTAGTGAGCCAATTTAAAAAGCAAAGTTCTCTTAAATATTCAGGCAGCAGGATTTGCATCTCACAAAACCCATCTTTTAGACTGCATTTTGTGATCAAAGCAAATGGGAAGCATGCTAATGTTCTCATATTGGATGTGCACAGATGTGTTCAAGCCTCTGAGAAAGATCTTATCAGAGTTTTCCAGGTGGGTAAGAGAAGAGAGTTACATGCTGCAACAGTATCTCCTTTCATGTGCAAAGCCTGAGGACCATTTATTCCTTTGCCCCAAAACATTCAGCACTAGGTATCACCAGTGCCTACTAGGCTCTAGAAAGGATGTTTTGGGGAGCATGTGAGGACTACAGATAAGTCCCCATCCCTGCAACCAATCAGAATGATAGTAGCCTTTCCTTAGTACAAAACAAATCTGAAAGCTCATCTTATGAGAAGCTGATTGAAAAGTCTTTCCACATTTCAAGTAGAATTTGCCAGGAAGTTATAATGAGGGTCCAAGGCATTTTGTTTAAAAGGATGGTTGTGCCAACATAAAGGTCATTAGCTATTTCCAATAACACATAGGATGGAGGACTGATGCCTCATGAACACTTTCCATTGGAGAATCTCTGTAGGAAAACTTTACTGTTTCTGCAAGAACAAAGTGAAAACAAACATCATTGTCCATTTAAAGTAGCTATGAATTATCTTGATTGATAGTTTATAATTAGATAAGTAAATGAAAGTAGTTTCATTATCTGAACATCTAAATGCTAAAAATCCCAATGCCTGGTCATCATTTTAAATACCCTCAGACCATTCCATGTCTTTTTTTTCTTTCTTCTTTATTTTATTTATTTATTTTGTTTGGTTTTTTTTTTTGAGACAAGGTCTCCTTGTAGCCTCAGCTGGCCTAGAACTCACTATGTAGACCAGGCTGGCCTTGATCTCACAGAGATCCACTTGCCTCTGCTTCCGACATGCTGGGGTTAAAAGCATGCGCTACTATGTCCAACTCTTTTCCTTTCTTTTTTTAAATACTATTTTATTAATTCTTTGAGAATTTCATACAATGTATTTTTATCATATTCAACCTCTATCAGGTATACCCCTACCTCTTGACCCACCCACAATACCTAGCAAGTCTAATGTGTGCTAACTAAATACTCTCAGATATGAGTCCATCTCTTGGAGGGTGGTCAACCAACCTGGCATCATACACTTAAGAAAACTGACTTTCCTTCTCCCAGAAGCTATCAATTGCCAATAATTTCTCAGGTAGGACTGAAGCTTCATGCCCACCCCTCCCCTACTTGCTGGGATTTTTGTCCAGCTTGCCCCTGCTCTGGTCTTATGCATGCTACCACAAAAGTTGTGAGTTCATATGTGCAACTTCCTTGCATTGTCTGGAAAAGTCAACCTCCTACTGCATTATAATTCCTGAGCATTTGGGGGAGGCGTGTAATATAGATGACTCAATTAGGGCTGAGCACTCTATTCTCTGCAGTTTGGCTAGCTGTAGATCTATGTTAATCACTATCTGCTACAAAAAGAGATGTCTCTGATGAGAGTTAAGAGATGCACTATTCTAAGTACATAACAACAAAAGTCAGTTTCACACTATGTCCATTTAGCAGAATGATGGGAGTATGTTCTCCCCTATAGCTTCTGACCTGTCTAACCTCAAATTCTTGTCCCTAATAACAGTGCCAGTTATGGGTTCTGTCTCATGAAGTAGACCTTAAATCCAGTCAGAGAGTGGTTGCATAACAATTGTGCCATTATTGCACCAGTTGGCAACAGGCCAGTCATTATTAGAGCTCCCAGGGTTCATAGCTGAATAAGGTTGATGATTACTTTTCTCTTCCAGTAATGCATATAATACTTTCTTGTACTAAGAAAGCTAGCTAGTAAAGATGAAGCTTTTCGATGTAAGACACAGGTGCACTTATATACATGGTTGACTTCTCTATGCTCTGTGACTCACAGATCTTGAGCAATTAGGTCTTGTCATCAAGTTCTGGGGGTGGGGGACAGTAACCAAGAGCAATGGCAATAGCCAGTATTATTTAAGGGATTGTGGAATCCCCTGGCAACCAACAACTCCAAGGGAGGGTGCCCATTCCTGGTATTGGATGGAATCACTGGACTTCATGACTGGGTAAGTAGATGTGGTGGAATGAAGGTACTAAACTCAGTTCCCTGAGGCATGCTGCTAACACTGATCCTAACCTGCACTCTGCACTGCATCAGGACCAAGAGAGCAAAGAAAAATCCAGAATGGATTTTTTTTTTCAGAATGGATTCTAACCTTACTCATCATGTCCTAACCTGCGCTCTGCACTGCATCAGGACCAGGAGAGCAAAAACAAATCCAGAATGGATTCTAACCTTACTCATCATGTCCTAACCTGTGCTCTGCACTGCATCAGGACCAGGAGAGCAAAGAGAAATCCAGAATGGATTCTAACCTTACTCGTCATGTCCTAACCTGTGCTCTGCACTGCATCAGGACCAGGAGAGCAAAGACAAATCCAGAATGATTCTAACTTTACTTGTCATGTCCTAACCTGTGCTCTACACACTACAAACTTTAAAGATCAGCTTTTCTTGCTGGTTTAAAGTCAGAATGTTATACTATATTGATTTTGGGGGGGTCTTTTTTTGAGACAGGGTCTCCCTGTGGCCCCAGCTGTCCTGTAACTCATTATATAGACCAGGCTGGCCTTGAACTCACAGAGATCTGCCTGCCTCTAAGTGTGTAGCCCAAGCTGGCCTTGAACTCGAGATCTTCCTGCCTCTGCCTCTTCAGCATATCCTACCACCATGCACCACCACAACTGGCATACTATATTAATTTTTAACAATTAATTTCATGTGTTTTAATGTATTTTGATCATAGTCACCCCCATTACTCTCTCTTATTCTCCTCTTTCTCCCACTGAAATCTTTCTTCTTCCCAAGGAGTCTTCCTCCTAACTCTATGTATCATGTGTGTGTGTGTGTATGTGTATGTGTGTATGTGTGTCCCATTGCGTTTAATTAAGGTTACCTGGCCTTACGTAGTGGTGGATGCCTTGAATTCCAGCACTCAGGAGGCACAAGCAGGTGGATCACTGAATTCAAGGCCAGCCTGGTCTATATAGTGAGTTCCAGATCACCCAGGGCTACAGTGAGACTTTAGCTCAAAAGGAGACAGGGTGGGGCAGTTCCTGACAGCTAACAACAACCATCTGTAACTCCTGTTCCAGGGGATCAGAAACTCTCTTCTTACCTCCACAGGCATTGCAGGAACAGGTGTACTTACATACATGCAGGCAACATACTCATATACACAAAATAAAAATAATAAGTGAAGGTGCTTCCTTAAAAAAAAAAAAATGAGAGGAAGTTCATGCAACAGGGGCCCAGGAACTCAAAAGGTCATGAATGGCCAAACTGTGGAGATTAGGAGTCTACAGAGCATGAGTCCATGAACAGGTCACCTATACTCAGCTTCACTCACCCAGGGCTCAGGGAACATTTCAGAAGAGGGGGCAGAAAGATTGTAAGAGCCAGGGAGGTGGTGAAAGGCCATATGGAAATAGAATCCTACAAGCTCCTGGGACCCTGGCCATGTGAACCTACAGCAATGATGTCAGCATGCACAAGACCCACGAAACACTATGGGTATGAACATAAATATTTAGAAAGCAATATGATACCATGTTTCTTTAACAAATCAAAATAGGTTCTCCATAGGGCCTATTACCTCCAGAGCCATGGGCTTTTGACCATTTACAGCATCAGGCATGAATTCCTCCTGTGGAGCAGGCCACAAATCCAAGCAGAAAATGGTGATAAACCCCATAATTATCATGCCAGACCATACCACACCATACCACTATCGCACCAGTGGGCGATAGGTTGGTGTTGAAGCAGGCAGGATCCACAGCTGCATAAGGCTGTTGATGACTTTTCTCCCTCACCAGCATGCAGAGCACCTTCTGTCACTATTAAAGCTATCCAGCAAGGAAAATTCTTACAGCTCAGCTCCAGCTTGATTTTTCTAGGTCCTGCAATCAAAGTATATGTTGTCTTCAACAATAAGGCCTTGCTATCTGGTTCTTGTGGGCAACCACAAGCAATAGCAATAGTCTGTATTGTTTTGGGAACCTCTGGAGCCTTCTTGACCAATAGCTCATATGAAGGTAGGCCAAACCAAGCACTGGAATTTTCCTTTAATAATCTATGACTTTTCAGAACAGTATGATCTACCATGCAGGGTGTCTCTGTTCAAACTCTTCTATTAATTACATTTTTTAATTAGCTTACAAAGTGGTAGGTTTCTAGGTAGCTTTTTCACCCATCCCTAGTTTGGGTTAATATCTCCTTACCCCTCGTCTCCTCCATCTCCCAACCCCATTCCTGTTTGAAGCACAAAAATGTAGATGCTATGATGAATGGGGGTGGCAAGGGGCAAGGAAAAAAAAAGAGATCATTTATTTCCATTAATACCATCAACACAAACTTTGAGCTTCCTTGTCCCAGATGTTGATGCAAGCAGAGCCATATTCAATAATAGTGTCTTAAAGGGTTATTATCTTAAACTCATATAGACTTGAGCTCTTTGAGTTATTAGGGAAAAAACTAGACATAACTTTGGCAGAATTGAATCGTAGTATTAATGCAATTAAATCTAACTGAGTAAGATTTAACAGACCCTGATATTTATACATAGTGACTTGGCCACAGGAGTGGCTTTCAGAGCTTTAGGATGGCTCCTGGCATCGTCAGTATGTGCAAGGGAATCTTGAATCACAAACTCAGAATAAGAACACTGCATTCTGCATTTCTTTCCACTTCTGTTGACTTTGAACTTGCAATCTTGTCTCCTGGGGTGGCCAAACATTAAGCACCGTCATTCCAGGGGTTTGCTTTGCCACCCCCATGCTGAGAATGTGCCATGGAAATCTTCCTGAGACAGGGCACTCAAACAGTCTTTGTTGGTAGGGTTCACTACTGCCCCTTAGTCAGTCTTATTCATGAGCACAGCCTTTCCTCTGAAACCGCCCTTAGCTTTGTCTGCTTAGAGAGCTGTGAAACTACCATGGTCCTTTAGCTGGGGTAAAAGAAGTCAGGGATTTATGTTCCTGTATCAGCCAGCCTTCCTAGGGAAGAGCATGACCTTGGGCCAGAAATATCTCTCCAGCCAAGGGAAGTTTCCAGAATTACACCCGAAAGCTGAAGCTGGTCATTCTGTCTGAAGGAAAGCCTAAGTGGCATACAGCAGCATTTACTGTCACTGATGTAGGAGACTTAGCAGACTTAGCAGGGTCCTACAACCCCTCTGTGCATTCAGGCCACTTTCCTGGTCCCTGTGATAATGCACTAAGGTCAAAAATTGGCACACAAATAGTCTTCTCAGAGGGTTCTGGGAAGATCCCAGGAGAACCCCCAAGGGGCCTGTTCCCCAGTGTACCACCACTGCCACCAAAGTCACAGGAGCCTTTTTACAGTCTAGGAAACATAATTTTCTTTCTTTCCTTTCTGCAAACCACTTCAACGCTGTCTAGTTAGCCCCTCTGTAAAACTCTGCGTTTCCTAAGAACAGCTGCTGCTAACACACAAGTCATACAGAATTGCTACCTGTTGAGCTTTGCTTCCTGCCATACATTTCCCAGGATAAGGAACATAGAAACAGCTACTTGTTGAACTACCAGGGACCTATAGGCAGTGAAGAAAAGCTTAAAAGTGAAGGGGGTTAGCTCTCCATAGCTTCTAACCAGGACCAAGAACCAAGGACAGAAGCACACAGGCCTTCACCACCTCTTCCTGGATGATCGCCACCTTCTACTCCCTCTTCAGATCCTTGCACAGGGACCATTTTTACTTTATTCTGAGTGTCCTGACTCTACAGGAGGAGGGAGGTATAAAGATCAGCAGTATTCTGCCCAAGACTCACAGACACGGTAGACGTGTTGCTCACACACACTGAAGAAGCAGCCTTCCCCTTCCTCACCCCTCTCCCCTTCTTCTCTCCTCCCCAGCAGTTGCTCCTTCCTGGTCCAGGTCTGCTCATCTCAGTTCTTCCCTTCATTAGGTCTTACTAGCCTTGTATCATAAGTAGGGGTTACCTAGAGGCCACACCTGCCAGAAGAGACTCAACCTTTTCTAGGATCTGGCCAGTTCCCCAACTCCCAGCTCTGGTTGGTGCTCTCTTCTACCAGTTCCCCTGCTGTGCCAGAGGGGCCCATTCTTGGTGTGCTGATTCTCAGTTCTTCTTACAGACCCTAGAGTATTTACAGGAAGATCAGAGAAAGGAAATACATGCTTACATAATTTCTGTAGATTAGAAAGGTGGTCTCTAAGAAAATGACCATCAGGAAATACATCTCTAAGTTAGCCAGCCACATCCGGATTGTGCTGTGGAGAACAGGTGAAGAACAGCTAGAGCTCTGTGGGGAAAGAGGGGAATGTATTTCATAAACTGCTTCCCACCAGCTTTGGCCCATGAGAAATGCTCTGCAATGGACCCTGACTTGGGCTCCATAGGACATTTTTGTCAGCTACTGTGCACAAAATGAACAAAAGCGCTCAAGGGAGCCCCAAGCAGGGGTTCAGGAAGGGAAAGAGGATGCTAGGGGAAGGTGGGCCCTCCAGTAAGTTCTCTCTGGAGGGAACAAGATGCCTGAGACTTAGGTAAGCAAGGGCTGGAAAGGATGCTAGAGGAAGGTGGACAAATCACATTTTCACTTTTCTAAAACCTAAAGAGATTAAAAAAAGCTGACAGTCACAGGTACATACACAGATTCATACACATACATACACACACACACAATACACACATACATATGCACACTCACATACACATATTCATGTGCATATACAGACACGTTCATACATGTAGACACATGCACACACATACACATTCATACATACATACATACATACACACATGCATATACGTACATTCATACACACACTTACACACACCCATATCCAAGAAGCTCTCTTGGGGGCTGGAGAGATGGCCTAGCGGTTAAGAGCGCCGACCGCTCTTACAGAGGACCCGGGTTCAATCCCCAGCACCCACATGGCGGCCAAGAACCATCTGAAACTCCAACTCCAGGAGAACTCCAGTTCCAGGGGAATCCGAGACCCTCTTCTGACCTCCGCGGCATTGCATGACACGGGTGCACAGACTTGCATGCAGACAGTACATTCAAACACATACAGAAATAAATAAAAAATTAATAAAAAAATTAAAAAAAAAAAAAAAGAAGCTCTGGCTCTATACAAGAAGCAATATCGGCATGTGCACCGGGAAGGTCCAGGAAGAACTGTGGCCGCCAGGCAGGGAATGACAGAGGTCTGGGACAGTTGGAAGGTGATTTCAGGAGAGGGAAACCGCTGCGGGATTTATAGGAAAGAGTGGACTTCTTGGAGTAGAGGGTCTTACATCCTGGGCAGAAGACAACCACTATGCAGGGACTGCTCTTAGACTGGCCATGGACTTCATGCTGGATACTGTATGTTCATAGAAAGAGCAGAGGAAAGGAGGTGAAGTGTGGAGAAGAATCCTCCCCAGGATTCTAGACTTCTACCCTCTCCTGATGTGACCCAAATAAAACATGGCTTGAGAATAGTTCTGAAAGGATCTGTTATCTTCACGGGCAAACCCATCACCAGATCGTAGCACTTGTCCTTGCCACAGATGTTCTGAGGAAGCCTGGATCTGCCAGGTAGGTAGCACCTGCAGCTTTCCGTAGAAAATTAAAACACAGACAACTCAATAGGAAGACAAAATTGTTTGAATTCATCAATTTCTACCTTCTTTCCAGTTCAAGAAATTCATGTTAACTGTTATCAGGGAAACCCATGAACTTGTCTGTTCTTGGAATCAATTACTGAGTCACATTGATCATGATGGTGGATGGCGCATCAGTTCAAGAAATGTATTTTTATTTTCAACTATGTACCAAGCATTGTTAGAGAGCTGCAGACTGAAAGATGAAGGATATGCTCACTGCACTTGTGCAGGAGAGGCGGGCACAGGCCACCCACAGCAATGGTAAGCAGAGGCCTGGAGAGTAAACGTCATTTGCAGCAATGGCCCCAACACACACAGTTCTCCCTGGTCTAGAATTCCTGAACCAAGTACAGCAGTAGGCTTGAGGCAAGGGGCATAGGGCAGGGGGCAGGGAGTAGGGGACGGGGAGGGAGGAATTTATCACATGCAGACTCCTCCAAGGAGCCTCTAGGATGCCTGGGCTTCCTAGAAATGCTTCCAGCTCCCTTTTTCTCCATTCAAAATCAAAAGTAGAAAACAAGAAAGGGTTGTCTTTTAAATCAGTACTTCACAGCCTTTAATTATGTGTAAAAATCCCTTGGTGGGAGTTTGGGGTGGGGGGGTCTTGCTAATACACGGATCTGATGGGAAAGGGCACTCCAGATGCAGGATACCACGCTGCAAGTAACAAGGCTTTGAAAGGTCTGAACTATTGCGTTACTCAAAGGCATAGATGAGCTCGATAGGACAGGTCAGTTTGGCATGATACATTCAGTAGGTGGAGCTCTCCTGAGCGGTGAGAAAGTATAAGGAGCCCTTTCCAGGGGACGTGGAAAGCAGGGAGACCTGTGCAAGCAGGAGCATGACTCCAAGGTGAGTCTTGCCATGGTCGCTCATTAGAAGCACATGGGTGTGTCAGGAGCAACAGGTGGGCCCCACCCCTAGAGGTTATCATTTAACAGATGTCAGCCAGGAGTGATATTTTCCAAACAGCTTTCTTCTAGCAATGTGCAGCCAGGGTTGACAATGTCACTCTTAACTCTTCTTAGATGTTCTCGGCTGTCCTCAAGTGGAGCTGCAGGCAGGCAGCCTCCTTATTCTGCCTGTGAACACCAAGCACAATGGGAGCCTGAGTCACGTTCTTTGCCCTGTGTGCGCTGAGCCAGTCACAGCTATAGAGTGGGGGTACTTGTTCCTTCCATCATGAGGCTTTAGGACTAACAGGGAATTTCAAGCCTGAGCCAAGGCAAAGAATGGCCCTGGGACCATCTCAGAGTCACATCAAGCAGGAAACAAGCAGGTAAGTTGTAAGGCAAAGATCCTGCAACTCCTGGTTGAGGCTGTCTCCCAGAAACCTTTGGGCACAGCATTGTGTCTTCTGATTCCTCCAGCCTATGGGGCATTGAGACCACGAGACCTCACAGAGTTGTCCAGAATAGCCTGCACCCTAGGACAACCAAGCCCCCAAGGTCTTCTGGGGACCCATGCCTTTAATCTCAGCATTTAGGAGGCAGAAGGAGGTGGATCTCTGTGAGATCGAGGCCAGCTTAGTCTAAATAGTGACTTCCAGGACAGCTGTGGCTACAGGGAGACTGTCTAAAAAATAAAATAAACCAAACCAAACAACACAAAAATATTGTCGCCTGATCAAAGGCTGTCCTCCACCCTTCAATGCATAGAGTAGTCTGATTTCATTTTACCAGTAGAGGGCTCCTCTGACCAACTCCACCTTCTAGCTATAGGTCACACTGTAGACTAGGGGTCATCATAAATAACTCCTATTATTTGTGCTTCTAAAACCAACCAACTAAAAGGCCAATCATCTCCCATAAAACAAATGCTCAGAGTGAGGTCATAGCAACTTGAGAATTCTGGCCCTGCCCCTTTGACCTGCCACGGAGACTGACTGTAACAGTGGGAGACAGAAAGCAGGCTTCTAGACAATAGGTCAGTGTCCCCAGTACTCAGACTCATGGATAAAAGAGAGGCCAAGCCATGGCCAGGTCAGGACCACCTGATCTTGCCTAGTCAAATACAATTCAGCAGTGCCGGCTTATGTAAAACCTAAACCACAAAGAAGAAAGCAGAGCCCCTCTACAGTGAGGTACAGAGCCTCCGGAGACCCAAGGGAAGTCCTGCCCTGCAGGCCAGGGCGCACGTGCAGGAGCTGCCGTGGTTCTGGCACATAAGCAAAGCAAAGACACTTCCTGATCTCTGCGGTGGCAGGCCGTCAGACCCAACATTTCCTGTGTTACCTTGCTAAAGCCTAACAGAAAATGGACTTCCTTTTACCCCAAGACTCAGGGACACCATCAGTCTAGCCTGCCCAAGGTCACACAGTCATGCGAGAAGGGCACTGAGTTGCAGAACTGGAGGACAACCTAGAGACACAGTTAAGTCTACACCGGAGAACTGGGGTTGTTTCCCCGGGGTCCACGCAACTTCTGAACTGGAGATCTGAGCCATACCTGAGCAATAGAGTCAAAAGACACACAGAGCACCCAAAAGCCTTTTTCAATACTGCACAAGCTGACCCAGGGTCAAAGCCAAGGTAGCAGGATACAGACACTCCCACCAGGGGGTGCTCATTGGCCGAAAAGCCGCCTCATGCCGGGGCATGTAGGAAATATACTCGAGTCCTGGAGTCGGGTAGTTAGCAGGCCCCACCAAAGCCACAGACACTGGTTCAAGTTTCCCAGAAAAACTTGTTCCCTTTCTTTTTTTTTTTTTTCACCACACCCGGCAAAAACTTGTTCCCTTTCTGTACAGGCTTCGGTCCAGAGAGGTTGGTTTTTATGAGAACTGCGCAAGATCATCTGTACACTGGCGCCATCTAGTGTTAGTACGGCTTCAATGGCACTTTCACTGAAGCTCATTTGATCACCTACTTTCCTTTTTTTTTTTTTTNATTAAAAAAAGATACAAAAATATGCTTTCCTCAGCTGACTATAGTACTGCTGCTTCTGTGGGGTTCTTTTAGGGGTTTATTTTTCATTATATTTAGTTCTTTTTTGTTTTGTTTTGTTTTGGTCTTTTCGAGACAGGGTCTCCCTGTAGCCCCAGCTGTCCTGGAACTCACTCTGTAGACCAGGCTGGCCTTGAACTCACAAAGATCCACCTGCCTATGTATCCCAAGTGCTAGGATTAAAGGCGTGTGCCACCACGCCGAGCTTGATCACCTACTTTCAAACAAGACCTCTGAGAGGTCGCATAGAGATCTGTCCAAGCATAGGGCTGCAGTGGGCTAAGAATTCGGGGTGCTAATCACAAGTCCTAACGCCGTTCAGAAAGGCTTGGATCTCAACAGGAAAGTGGCCTGGTGGACTCCAGCTCAGCCCAATGCCCTGCCCCCTGCACTTACCTCCTTATCCAAAACAAGCCCGATAATTAAAAATTTTTTTTTATTTCCGTATGTGTATGAATGTATTGTCTGCATGCAAGTCAGTGCACCCGTGACGTGCAATGCCGCGGAGGTCAGAAGAGGGCGTCGGACTCCCCTGGAACTGGAGCTCTCCTGGAATTGGAGTTTCAGACGGCTCTTGGCCGCCATGTGGGTGCTGGGGATCGAACCCGGGTCCTCTGCAAGAGCGGTCGGTGCTCTTAACCGCTAGGCCATCGCTCCAGCCCGATAATTTTAAATTTTAAAACGGAAACCAAGAAAGGCAGGAAGGAATAGAAAAATTTTCTGTAATATCAGAACTCATCAAACCCTGACTGCAATGCACACAATAATGCATATTATCTGAAAGGAAAGGAGAAAAGGAGTATAGAAAGGTGCAATATGTTATACAGGTATCTTTGTATATGTAACAATGTACAAAATGAGCAAGTTAGCTGTGAACTTTGGACCTTTAGCAATCTAATCACCAACTACTGATGAGCCACTCAAGCTGAACTGTATTCTGATGGGTAGAAAAGCTCCCTGCTCCAGCCTCCAGGTTCTCCCTTATAATCAGGATCTTCATGGAACAGTCTAGCCAAGCTTACACTCTGGGGAATTTGTCTTGGAAGAGGTGGTGTGACAACTTCCTGTAGGAAAGTGACAGAGGCCTTCACCCAGGCCTTCACATGTGTGGTTCATCCTCAGACCAGAGAGACTGCAGTGTGATTCCCCCAGTGCTGCATTTTGCACCTGCACTTTGCACTCAGTCTCCGAGCCTGGCTCCCACGAGACTTGTGCTTAGCTCCCTGCATGCCAGGCACAGGGGTCACCTCTGCTTTCCTTCACTTTGCGATGTCAGGGTGGCTCTGACATCTTCAGGACAGTGCTGACCCTGTATCATGGCAAATCTAATGAATAATTGAATATTCAGTAACACTCTGCTAACAGGGACATATCAACATTTTCTAGCTTTCAAGTCTGATTTATGTTGGTCAGAAACCCACACGGCAGCTGCCTCTGTTGCCACCCGGCTTGGCATGGCTGTCAACTCTCCTGCTTTACGATCTGCATTAGTGACGTAAAAGTTCCCAGGGGCCTCCTTTCCCAATTACCACAGCCATAAACACCTCCGTGGAAGGTAATAAGAAGAGGGAGGCTGCCTAGATGATGAAGCATGAGGGCGGAGACATTAAAATGGTATCTGACTATTGATGAAAGGGCAGGCAGATTAGCCAACAGCCAAGGCAGAAACAAGCCTCCTGACAGGTTCAGTGAAGGTCTGGCTGATGCCTCTGACCTTGAGCCCACTGAGGGGAAAATTCAAGGTAGACTGGGACATGTTTAGTCCAGAGATGGCCATTTTCCACAGTTAGCCTTTGTGACTCACCTTTCTCTTTCAGAAGATGGTGTTAAGCACTGAGTAGAAGAAGATGCCAGTGTGCTGACTGCTTCCCAGGTTCTTGGTTTTGAGAGTTTGAGAGAATTGAATGCAATTTAATGAATATTGCAGCAACATGCTGGTGAATATCAACAGCCAATAAATGGATCATGTTCCCAAAGAAATCTCAGGCTGATCATTATTATAAGATACAGCAATAGATAACAGAAATATCGAATAATGAATGGGTCAAGGAAGAGATAAAGAAAGAAATAAAAGCATTCCTGGAACTGAATGACAATGACAATACAACACAATAAAACCTATGGGATACCTTAAAAGCAGTCCTAAGAGGGAAGTTTATAGCCCTGGGTGCCTACATTAGAAAAACAGAAAGAGCACAAGTGAATGATCTAACAATACAGCTAAAAGCACTTGAGAGGCAACAACAGATGAACCCTAAACGCAACAGACAGGAAGAAATAACAAAAATCAGAGCAGAAATCAATGAAATAGAAACAAAACAATACAAAAAAAAATCAATGAATCCAAAAGTTGGTTCTTTGAAAGAATAAACAAGATAGACAGACCTCTAGCCCAGTTAACCAAAAGAAAGAAGGAACAACTCCAAATCAATACAATCCATGATGAAAAGGGAAATATCACAACAGACAAGGAAAAGATCCAGAAAATCATATGGGAATGTTTCAAAAACCTATACTCTACCAATTTTGAAAACCTAAAAGAAATGGATGAATATCTGAAATCCTGGGAATCACCAAAGCTCAACCAAGAAGAGATCCACAGCTTAAACAGACCCATAATACATGAAGAAATTGAAGATGTAATAAGAAACCTCCCAACTAAAAAAAAGCCCAGGCCCAAACGGTTTCATGGCAGAATTCTATAAAACATTTAAAAAAGACCTACAACCATTATTACTGAAATTGTTTAGAATGATACAATCAGAGGGAATTCTCCCAAATTCCTTCTATGAAGCCAGCATCACTCTATTACCAAAACCGGGCAAAAATTCAACTAAAAAGGAGAATTATAGACCCATCTCCCTCATGAACACAGATGCTAAAATTCTAAACAGGATACTGGCAAATCTCATATAGACCCACATCAAGAAGATCATCCATCATGACCAAGTTGGATTCATACCAGAGATGCAGGGATGGTTCAACATACAAAAATCAATAAACATCATCAAACACATAAATGGAATGAAAGACAAAAGCCACACCATCATTTCAATTGATGCTGAAAAAGCCTTTGACAAAATCCAGCATCCCTTCATGCTTAAAGTCCTAGAAGGAATTGGATTGGAGGGATCATTCCTCAATGTAATCAAAGCTGTATACAGGAAACCCACAGCCAATATCATCCGAAACGGGGAAACAACAGAAACATTCCCTTTTAAGGTAGGAACTCAGCAAGGCTGCCCCCTGTCACCACTCCTCTTCAATATAGTGCATGAAACACTTGCTAGAGCAATAAGGCAAGAAAAGGACATTAAAGGAGCACTAATTGGAAAAGAGGAAGTCAAGCTATCCCTATTTGCTGATGATATGATTGTTTACTTAAGGGATGCTAAAAACTCCACCAGAAACTCCTAGAAACAACAGCTTCAGCAAAGTGGCAGGATACAAAATTAACCTAAAAAAAAATCAATGGCCTTTCTTTACACCAAGAACAAGCAACTGGAGAAAGAATTCAAAGAGAACTTCCCACTCACAATAGCCTCAAAAACAATAAAATACCTAGGAACAAACCTAACCAAAGACACCAAAGACCTCTACAACAAAAATTTTAAACTTTTAAAGAAAGAAATTGAAGAAGACATCAGAAGATGGAAAAACCTCCCATGCACATGGATTGGGAAAATTAACATTGTAAAAATGTCCATTCTACCGAAACTCTTGTATAGATTTAATGTAATCCCAATCAAAATCCCCAAGAGTTTCTTCACAGGCTTGGAAAAAAAAAAAAGTCCTTAAATTCATTTGGAAAAACAAAAGACCCTGAATAGCCAAAACAACCCTGAGTGAAAAGAGCTACACAGGGGGATCTCTATACCAGACTTCAAACTATACTACAGGGCTATAGTCATAAAAACAGCCTGGTACTGGCACAAAAACAGACCCGTTGACCAATGGAACAAAACCAAAGATCCAAACCTGAACACTTACAATTTCAGCCATCTCATATTTGACAAGGGGGCCAAGAAGACACAATGGAGAAAAGACAGCATCTTCAGCAAGTGGTGTTGGCAAAACTGGATCACCACTTGTAGAAGAATGAAATTAAACCCCTACCTCTCGCCCTGTAAAAAAGTCAACTCCAGATGGATCAAAGACCTCAACGTGAAACCCCAAACTCTGAAGGCAATAGAAGAAAAAGTTGGCAGCAGACTACAAGGCATAGGCATGGGAAAAGACTTCCTAAATCAGACAGCAGCTGCGCAAGAATTAAGGTCGACAATTGACAAATGGGACCTCATTAAACTCAAAAGCTTCTGTACATCAAAAGAAACAATCAAGGAAGTAAAGAGAAATCCCACAGAGTGGGAGGAAACCTTCACCTCAGAAACATCTGACAAAGCATTGATTTCCAGAATATATAAACTACTCAAAAAACAAAGAAGAAAACAAATGACCCACTCAATAGATGGAGCGAAGAGCTGAACAGAGACTTCACAAGTGAGGAATTAGAGATGGCTGAGAAACACCTTAAGAAGTATTCAACATCACTAATCATTAAGGAAATGCAAATCAAAACCACTTTAAGATATCATTTTACTCCAATAAGACTGGCTAGGATCAAGAAAACAAATGATACCAAGTGCTGGAGAGGTTGTGGGGAAAGGGGAACACTCATCCACTGCTGGTGGGAATGTAAACTCGTACAGCCACTATGGAAAGCAGTGTGGAGAACCCTTGGAAGACTTGGAATGAACTTTCCACCCGACCCAGCCATACCACTCCTAGGCATGTACCTTCAAGACTCATCCCACCGCAGAGATACATGCACAGCCATGTTTGTTTCAGCTCTCTTCACAATAGCAAGGAGCTAGAACCAACCCAAATGCCTCTCCACTGATGAGTGGATAGAGAAAATGTGGTACATCTACACAATGGAGTTCTATGCAGCAGTAAAGAAAGACAACATCATGAGCTTTGCAGGAAAATGGCTGGAGCTAGAGGACATCACGCTGAGTGAAGTAACACAGTCCCAGAAAAACAAACGACAAATGGTATTCCTCATCTGTGGATGCTAGTGCCGATTACCTAGTTGTAAGTATTTCTTGTGCATGGCCCCTTGAGCTTTTGTCCAAAGCAGGTGGGAGTGATGCATATTGGAAACAACAACAACAACAGAAAGGATTGCATCAAAGAACTGACTGAAACAGTGAACTTCTGCTCAAAACAGTCAACTTCCACATGGAGAATATTGAGAAAGACTGAGAAAGAGATGAAAAGCATGTTTGGCAGAATGCATGAGCTCTGGTGGGGTGGGGGAATGGGGGGGTACATGGGTCTAGATTTGATAAAAAAATATATAAATAAATAAATTTTAATAAAAGAAACAGCAATGGCCTTTCCAGTGTGCCTCCATATTCATTTTTCTCATTCAGTAGTAAGCTTATGACTTAGCCTTGGCCGGCATCTCTGCTTTCCTGAAGAAGAAACTAAAGACTGGGCAAATCAGGTCATATAATGCAAAGTGATTGAGCATGGCTTCAACCTAGACCTGTTGGTCCAGAGCCTCCCAGTAGCTGCCCCACTCCTAGGAATCCCAGAAGGACTCCAAGTCAACATACCACAGAGGCTCTTGGCACAAACTGTGTATCAATGCACTGTTCACAATAACCAAGATTGGAGCTAGTCAAGAGTTCTATCACTAGACTAGTGAGTAAGGAAAGTGCAGTATGTACTCACAATGACCATGAAGAAGAATGAAATGCATCATCTGCAGAAAAATGGAAGGAACTAGAGCTCATAATGTTAAGAGGAAGGTTGGGCTCAGAAAGACAAATATCATAGAGTTTTTTTCATATGCAGAATCTAGATTTAGATATGTATTTATATATCATGAAAACAGAAGAGTAATTGTGTTAAGAGATGAAGGAGACCAATGGGGGGTATAAAAGAGTAATAAATACAGGAATACAGGATTGACTACGAGCTAAATGTCATAAAGAAACCTGTTATTTTACGTGAGAACCAAAAATTTGAAAATATCTCTGAGATCCAAAGTATTGTTGGCATATCTCAGAACATTCCAGATATAAGACAACATTAGTCCCAGGGGAGTGACAGTACTCCATGAGCACACTTCTTTTTAAAAATTCCGAGTATAATGCTTTAACAAAAGGAATTTTATTCTGAGAATTTGTTTTTCTGATTCTTGATTCTGAAGCTTCCATCCTGTAGATTATGGTTTACCTTAGGATCATTGAAAATAGGCCAAATGCAGACTGACCACAGGCACTTAGGTTAGTTTTATTTTCCTCCTGTACAGCCAGATCCACAGAACCAAAATGGCAGAAGGGGGCAGAGCCTCTGTCGCACAGCTGAAGTTAACCAGGGAGTATAATTCATCAATGGAGGCTGCTGTGGTTTAGATATGTGTTCTCCAAATGATTCTTATGTTAATGCCTTGGTCTTCAGCCTGTCATGCTATTGGGGGATGGTGGAACCTTTAAGATGTGGAGAGGAGGGGAAGAAATCCATTGAGGACAAGGCCCTGAAGAAGAATGTTAATGCCACAGTCCCCTCCTCCCTCTCTGCTTCTAGTCACTATAAGGTAAGCACCTTCCTTTCCTATGCATCTCTACCATAATTTGCCACCTCACCACAGACCTAGGAGCAACAGGAACTACCAACCATGGATTGAAACCTCTGAAACTGTGAGCCGAAATAAACCTTCCTTTCTTAAAAGGTAATATTCTTTAATCTTAGGTAATTGATTACAATACAAACCTAACAAGACAAGTTCATTAATAATCACATTAATCCATTCAAACTCATCAAAGAACAAACACTCCAACAGGAAAATAGGCAAGTAACACAAAAGGAAAACACAAAAGAATAACTATGAACAACAGCCATAGTATATGGATGGACTGTTGAAGTTTTCTAAGCACTACCAAAACACAAATTAAAATGAAATCTGGGTTCATTTAGGTGTTTTGTTTTTGTTTGTTTATTTGGTGTTTGTTTAAGGTGACAGTATTTGTGAATATTCATAGGAAAAAGCTCTCCCATTGTCTACTCATGTAAGATGGTATAGTTTTCCTGTAGAGCACATTTTTTTTTTTTTTGGTCTTTTTGAGACAGGGTCTCCCTTTAGTCCCAGCTGGCCTGGAGCTCACTATATAGACCAGGCTGGCCTTGAACTCACAGAGATCCACCAGCCTCTGCCTCCTGAGTGCTGGGATTAAAGGTGTGTGCCACCACACCCAGCTCTGTAGAGCAAATTTAATAGGCATCAAACAACTTTATAAACTGTATCCCCCTTGATTTAGCAACTTTACTTCAAGGGATTTATCCTAAGGAAATACTAAAGCTGGGCCCAAGACTAGCTACAATTAATGTTTCCTATATGATCATATTTATTTTTTAATAATGCTTTTATTGATATTTTGTGTATTTCAGACATCATTTCTCAGACATATTCCCCTTTCCCTTCCCCCCCACCCCACCCCAGATGATGCACTCTGCCATAACTGTCCTGCATCTTTCTCTCAGTCTTTTTTTTTATGTTTAGGAATTCACATTTTCCTCCTTTAATTTTATATTACTCTAAAATATGAATACATACTTTCCACTCATATATAGTAATTACACAGTCTGAAAGTAAGTGATGGATCAATTCTAGAGCCCATTAAGAGATTTACATTATATTTATTAAGAATCAAAAAAGTGTATACACACTTTTAACATATTCAGAATAGCATAAGCCAGAAAATTGATATGCCTATCACTGGATCTTATGGTTGATTTCTAATTCTATACTTTTCTTAACTAGTAGGCACAAATATTATAATTTCATGCATACATGGGGGAACTACATTACAAGTATACACACATTCATTCAAATCAAAGACTTCATTTTGAGTATCTCTTTGTATCAAGCAAAGAAATTTATCTTCAAAGTAGGACATATGCTTCCCTGGACTGTAGATCACTTCTTGAGACACAGCCAGAAAATATTAAAGCTTTGTCTCTATTCATTTTATAATTCTTTTATTTTATTTTATTTTTGTATGTGTATAAATGTACTGTCTGCATGCAAGTTTGTGCACCCGTGTCATGCAATGCCGCGGAGGTCAGAAGAGGGTGTCGGATTCCCCTGGAACTGGAGTTCTCCTGGAATTGGAGTTTCAGACGGTTCTCGGCTGCCATGTGGGTGCTGGGGATCGAACCCGGGTCCTCTGTAAGAGCAGTCGGCGCTCTTAACCGCTAGGCCATCTCTCCAGCCCCATCTCTATTCATTTTAATAAGAAATTAAGAACATGTTCAGTCTTAGTAATACATAACAAACAGGTCCCAAATCACTTCTTCCTGCACCCGCAGATGAGCCAGCTGTTGCCTGAGGCTGGAGAGTTCAAGAAGGAAGAAGAGTGTGCACAATGGCTCCACCTCCCACCTGCTTTCAGAGGCTTCTGGCCCCATTGAATCAACTGGTGACTTTGGTGTTCAGCTTTAACTAACCTAACCCTCAGGAAATAAGCAGGAAGCTCTAGAAGATTCTCGCAGTGACACTGCAGATTGCAAATAATGAGGACAATAATTGTGCAAGTGCAGCCCAAAGGAGAAATCCGGCAGTGACCCTCCGCCCTCGCCGACATCCTCAACGCAGTGTTACGTAAGTAGCAGCAGTCAGATCCGGCAGGAACTTGTGCAGACAGAAATTGTCAAGGCAGCAGTCAGATTTTAAAAAGAACAAAAGTATAAATAAGAAACTGCAGCCCCGGGTCTGAGGATTATAGCTGTAAGTGTGGAGAAGATGGTGACAGTCAAGACACTTGCAAAAAGGGAGAACATGCTGTCTGGATTGGCTTTTCTATGCACATTTTTCCTTTTCCTGGGATTTTGTGAGGTGTTAAAACTTACAGTGTGTTGCTCTTTGTCCTGTAAGACTGTCTTCTGCTGGCAAGACAAGCTTGGGAACAGGCAGCAATGCTGATGAGAGAAATGCTCCAGAACTTAATCCTTGTGTCTATCCCAGAAACAGTCTAGAAGATTTGCCAGTCATAGTGTACATACATTTAAAAACCTAGAAGGGCATGCTTGCATATATGCCAGGAACAATGGTATCTTGGACAGCAAGAAATGAGCAGACTCATGTGCACTCATGCGTAGACATAGACACATACACATATATACTTATACACATATATCTACACACATGCACACATATACACATACACACATATTCATATACATACTCATCCATACATTCATACACACATACATACACATGCATACACACATACATACACACTCACTCAGTGCCTTTCTTCCTCTGACTATTTTCTGAGCCTTTCTGAAGTATATTCTGTAAAGAGCAGGTTGGTTTTGGAATCTGTCCCTCGTTTTCAGAGACCAGCTTTAAAAGCTAGGACAATCAACTAGGAGTTTCCTTTATTCTTAACACTTGCTTATCACCAGCACCCCATTGCAAATCCATTTTTCAAAACATTTCTGCACATGAAAATGGAAAGGAAGGAGGTGGGGGAGAAAGAGGAAAGGAGAGGAGAGAAAGCTAGAACAGGCACCTCACACTTCCAGTGCAAGGAGACAGCCATATGCTGCACACAAATTCTGCGACCCCCATCCTGTCCTCAGGCCTCCATAACAAACTTTGATTCAAAATATTTACTGAAGATTTTGGTCCCATACTTTTAGGTAGTAGCCACTGGATTAGAAACCACCTCCACCTGCTCCATCCCAGCCTTCCTGGGCACATCTGCTTGACTGTATAGATAAATAACTACAGAGCCAAGGAAGTGATTTAATTCACAGGAAGGATCGACATCCAATAGCTTGAGCTTTGTTAGTATGACTGAAAAGGGTATCACTGTGAAAGCTGTCAATCCGTGAAGAGAAACTAACTGAACAGACCAGAGTCCAAAATGACAACTCCAAAGAAATTAGACTGTTTTCTTCTCACCCATTTGTGCCCCTTTCCCAAAGCCTAGGGAACAAACTGCGGAAGAGGAGGCGTGGTAGATTGTAAGGGCTGTGGAGAGATAGGGGTGAATCATGAGACTATAGGAATATAGTCTGGACACCTGATTGATCAACATGCCTGTGCATACAAGCTTCTCCAACTGGACTATGGGAACCTTGGGTGGTTCAAAATTTGGACATAGATACTTGCAAAATGCACCAATTACTTAATTGTATGACATACTGAGTAACATCATTGTTATCTGCAAACAACTGTGTCATTGTATTGTAGAATCCCCTAAAAAAAAAAGGGGGGGGGCAAGGTCTGGAGAAAAACAAAGGAAGCCAGAGGGAGAAAGAGCAATTTGGTTTAACTACGCTGTTGTAAGCTCCAGAGATGACGGATCATAAGCCTGGCCTTTATTTTGTTAGGATAATATTTTTCCAAGTCTGCATATAGTAAAGCAAAACCTGTAGGCACTGGTCTTCCTTTGGGCAGAACTCAACTGTCTTCATTATTTAGTGGTTTTTGGAAATAAAAATGCAGTAAGCCAAAATAAATAAATAAATAAATAAATAAATAAATAAAATCACAGGAAGGACACTGAATTCAAAAGTCTTATAAAAATCCTCACAAGATTTTTAGCTTCTGGTCCAGTATATAACAAAATCGACAGTTGTGATTCCTATCCAAACTATAAACCAACTCAAAACCAACACCTCTCCTTAGATTTAGCAGAGACTCAAGGTCCACCCCCTAAATTGAGAAACCAAGAGGGATTTAAAAAGAGCCACTCTAGGGCAGTGGAGCCTACTTCAGAAACAGCAGCCTGGGTAAGGAAACCTGGCCTGCTTTGACACATTGCTGGGGGCTCAGTGTGGACAAGATGGAGAGGTAAAATCCCAGCAGTGTGTGTTAGGGAGGCTCATTTCATGAATTTCACCCTGAGGAGTCCCACCAGGTTCTAACAGAGAAAATTACAGAGAAAAAGTCCCTTCCTCTTCTTCTTTTTTAATTGTTTTTTTTTATTTAAAACTTTCATTGTGTCTATTTCTTGTAGATGGTAGTGTGCTACATAAGGATGTTTTCACACAAGTATATGTTCTGTATTGAGCATATGCCATCCACAATCCCCTCTCCTGCCCTTTCCCAGCCTTTCCCCCCTATCCTGTCAATCTCTGCCCTTCCCCTTGATAGTCTTCCTTCTACTTTCATGTCATAGATACATGATTTTATGTATCCATGCAAAATCTATGAGCCACAACTGCAAGAAAACATTATAATTATCTCCAGTTTCATCTATTTGTGTATAAATGACATAACTTTGTTCTTCTTTATAGCTAAAATATATCCATTATGTTTATATACAGCATTTTCTCTATCCTCTACAGGGGCATCTAAGTTGGTTCTATAGCTTAGTTAGCTATTATGAACAGTGCTGGAAAAAAAGATGTTATCTATTTTTAGCTTTTGGAGAAATTTCTCTACCGATTTCCACAGTGGCTGGACTATTTACATCCTCCCAATGTTTCAGAGATCATTTTTGCCTACATCTTAACCAGTATCTGTTGCCATTTGGCTTTTGTTTCTTTGTTTTGTTTTTAATGACTGCCACCTAACTGGAGTGGGATGGAATTTTAATGCAGTTTGAATGTGCATTTTCCTGACATCTAATGAGGGTAGGCACTTTTCACATTTATGGGCAATTTGTGTTTCCTCTTTTGCGAACTGTCTGTTCATTAGCCCATTTATTGAATGGGTTATGGGATTTCTTACTTAGTTTTTCAGTTCCTTTTATAGTTTCCATATTTGATCATCTGGTAGATGTATAGGTAGCAAAGATTATTCTTCCATTCTATAAGCTATCTCTTTACTCAGTTAACTATTTCCCTTGCTGTACAGAATTCTTTTAATATCGTGATCTCTCATTTGTCAACTATTGCCCTTATTTCCTGAGTGACTATAGAGTCCTATTCAGAAAGTCCTTGGCTTTGCCTTTATCTTGAAATGCTTCTCCTTTAGTTTCCTTTAACAGTGTCAGAGTGTCAGATCTTACATTAAAGCCTTTGATCCATTTGGAGTTGATTTTTATACAGGATGAGAGATAGGGACTTGGATTTCTGCCTCCATTATGTGGATATCCAGTTTTCCCAGCACCACTGAAGATTCTTTCCTTTCTCCAATGTGTACTTTTGCTACATGTATCAAAAGCACATGGCTAGCAAGTGGGGCATGACTTTAATCCCAGCACCCAGGAGGCAGAGGCAGATGGTTCTCTGTTATTTCAAGCCAGCCAGGTCTACCAGAAAAAAAAAAAATTAGAAATCACATGGCTATAACTGCATTGAGAATGGTATCTGGGTCTTCTGTTCCATTGTTGCTTATTTGTTTTGTGCTAGTTCCATGCTGTTCTTGTTACTATGGGTCTGTATTATGTCCTGGAATTGGATATGATGACCCTTCCAGCATTATTCTTTTTGCTCAGGATTGTGTATCTATCTGGGGGTCTTTGTGCTTATATGGGAATTTTAAGATTACACTTTTATTTCTGCAAAGAATTGCAGCAAAATTTTAATGGGAATTGCATTAAATCTGTAGATTGCTTTGGGTAGCTTAGCTATTGTTCTAGTTTGCTTCTTCTTTACTGTGACAAAACATTCTGACCAATACCAACTTGGGAAGGAAACTGTTTATTTGTTTTACATCTCCCAGGTCACAGTTCATCACTTAAGGAGCCCAAGGTAAGAACATAGGAATTCAGGGCAGGAATCTGGAGGCAGGAGCTGAAGCACAGGCCATGGAGGAATGCTGCTTACTGGCTTGCTCTCCTGGCCCATCCTCAGCCTGCTTTCTTATACAATACACAACAATCTGTTGTATATCAATCTGTGGGCTAGCACCTCCCACAGTGAGCTGGGCCCTCCCACATCACTCAACAATCAAGAAAATATCCCATAGACTCCCCACAGGCCAGTCCAATGGAGGCAGTTTTCCAAAGGAGACTCCCTCAAACCAGGTGCGTCAAGTTGGCACTAAAGCTACCCAGCACAGCTATCTTCACGATATTTATTCTTCCAATCCATGAGCATGGGAGATCTTTCCATCTTCTGGTATCTTCTTCAGTTTCATTCTTCAATGTTAAGGTTTTCATTGTAGAGGTCTTTCACTTCCTTTATTATTTTTTCAAGCTTTTGTTTTGGGAACTATTTAGTGGTCTTGTTTCTTTTTATTGGTATATAAGAAGGCTACTAATTTTTGTGTACTAATTTTATATCCTGCTACTTTACTGAAAGTTTTTATCAGGTCTAAGAATTTTCTCATGAACTTTTTAGGGTCTCATATATAGAAACATATCATCTGCAAACAAGGATAACTTGAATGCCTCCTTTCCCTCCTTTTATTTTCTTCTTGTCTCATTGCTATGCAAAAGACTTCAAGCACTAAATAGAATGAGAGTGGAAAAAGTGGAGACACTTGTCTTATTCCTGATTGAAGTAGAAATGCTTTGAGGTCCCCCCCGCCGCCATTAGTTTAAATGTTTGCTATATATAGCCTTTATTACATTAAAATGTATTCCTTCTATTATTGCTCATTACTGTGATTTTTATCATAAAGTGATGTTGTATTTTGTCAAAAGAGTTTTCTGCACCTATTGAAATAATCATGTGATTTTTGTCCTTGAACTCACTTACATTTATTACATTTGATTGTGTGCACTAAGCCATCCCTGAATAGGGATGAACGCAACTTGGCCACAGCAAATCATCTTTGTTATATGCTCTTGAATTTGGATTGCACGCATTTTATTGAGATTTTTTTTTTTGTCTTTTTGAGACAGGGTTTTTTGTAGCCTCAGCTGGCCTGGAAGTCACTCTGTAGACCAGGCTGGCCTTGAACTCACAGACATCTGCCTGCCTCTGCCTCTCGAGTGCTAGGATTAAAGGCATGAGCCACCATGCCTAGCTTATTGAGAATTTTTGAATCTTGGTCTATAGTTTTATTTTTTATTGCTATTGTTCTCTTTCATCAGGTTTTAGTATTGGGGTTTATCGGCTTCCTAAAAAGAATTTGGTAGCATTCTTCCTTTTGAAGGAATTTGGTAGCATTCCTTATGGAATAGCTCAAGAAACATTGATATTTCTATCTTACACAGTTCTTTCCTAAGTGTATGGCAGAATTCAACATTGAATCCATATAGGCCTGGATGCTTTTAAATTGGTAGATTATTTTTTTCAAAGCAAATTTTTATTGAAGCTTTGCGCATTTCATACAAAACTGCCAATAAAATCTAAACCTGTGTCCTCTTCCTTGGCCACCCCAACACCACCAGAGCTCATGCATTCTTCTAAACATGTTTTTCATCTTCAGTCTCTTTTAAAATTTTCAGTGCAGAAGTTTACTGTTTCGAGCAGAAGTTCACAGTTTCAGTGAGTTCTTTGACACAGTCTTGTTGTTGTTATTCCTTCCAATTTGCATCACTCCAAAATATGCATATATGCATGCCACATATATCATAGGTTTTAGCATCTTCAGATTATAATTTTTTTTCTTTATTAGACTGAAAGATGTCATGTTTGAAGGCTCCTCCTTGGCAAGCCCAAACCACCATCAGTTCTGCCCTTGTGCTCCACACTGGGGATTTCCCTTCCCATGGTCACCAAATGAGGTCCAGTAAGCACAGCATCCTGTCTTGATCTTCCTGTACTGGTCTCCATGATACAGCCTGGGTAGTCCAACAATGGCAGTCTATACTCTGAAGAGACTGAAACCCCAGTAGTAATTCAGACCACAAGCTGGATGTCTCAGCAGTCCCCATCTGGCACTGAAGGTTTAGAGGCTTCTTGGAGAGACATGAGTCTTCAGTCCATATTGGAAGGTTGAAAAGCTGTGTCTCATGTCTTAGAAGGATGGCAAAAGCAGTGGTAGCCACAGGGTAGCTGCACTTGCCAGTAAAACAGGCAAAACAAGTTTTCAGGCCTTACTATTTATTTATTTCTGGTTATACTTTCCTTTTGGATGTTTAAGGCCACACAGCCCAAATTAATCAAGATTTTTTGTTTTCTCAAGGTCAGTTGAGAATCTGGTCCTCAGGGGTCACTCAGGTTTGTTTATTTATTTTGGGGGGGAGGTAGCCCCTGACTCCTTTTGGCTTTTAATTTACCAGTTCCATCCACACGAGGAAAAAGTCAGGTCTTGCTAGACCAGGCTTCCCTTTTTGAAGCATGAGCAGACTTTCCTCTTTATAGACTGGACACTGGCTGAAATCCCATTAGTGGATCACCAAGACCTCCCTGCACAGGAAGACAGGTGACTCACATTTGCAGGACATTTCAAGAGATGCCCCCATGCATAGTCCCCTGGGACTTAGTTGACCTCTGAGGGCAAGGAACGAAGTTATCCCTTAAGACCCTTGGCCAAATTGGTATGGTCATTAAGTATAGTTGTTAAGCATCCAGAAAGGCTAAGTTACACCAGCCTGATATTTTTAACTACTGTATAATATTTTAGAAAAGGCTTGGACAAAAGCTCAAGCAGCCTTGAATAAAAAAAAAAAAAAGAAATACTAAGAAGCACTCCCATAAAATAAATACTTTGGTTAGACATAATGTCATGACAAACTAGTTTTTTCCTCATTCTTTTGATCTTATATTACTCTAAAATATGCATACATACCCTCCACCCATATACCAAAAATTCCTAAGTCTGAAAATAAATGGTAGCTTAGATCTAGAACCCGTCACAATATAAGAGCATGGTTGTTTTCAGATCATGAGGAATATAACATTAACATTGTTCAGTTTGCCTTACAACTAGGTACTTGGTGCTAGCATCCACAGATGAGGAATACCATTCCTCATTTGTTTTTCTGGGACTGTGTTACTTCACGTGATATCTTCTAGTTTCATCCATTTACCTGCAAAGTTCATGATGTCATCTTGAGATTATTTTTTATGATTGCTTCAATCTCTTTGCTATTTGACTATTTAAATTGTTGGTCCCATCTTGTTTCAATTTATATAGGCCATGTGCATCTAGAAATTCATCCATTTTTTTAAGATCTTCCAATTTTGTGAAATATAAGTTTTAAAAATATCTCCTGCTGAATTTCATCAGTTTCTGTTGTAATGGCTCCTTTTTTCATCTCTAATTTTATTAATTTTGGTCTTTACTTTCTTCTGATTAGTCTAATTAAAGACTTGTTGATCTTCCTTCCCTTTTCAGAAAAAAAACTGGATGGTATGTTAATCTATGAATTACATTTTTTCCTGTAAAATGTGACAGGGTCTTACTGTGGCTTACAGCATCTCCTAACCATTAGAGGATGTAAGCTTGTGGCATCAGCCATGGGTTATTCCTCCAAGGAGAGAGCTAATAGCCAATTAGATTTGGGATATACGGGCATATGGCTGCCACTGCTACACATACCATCCAAATATGTGTCTATACCAAAGTAAACTACCATAACAATTAGTACTGTTTAAATACCTATATATCTAAATGCCTGTGCTTCATTAGTAGGACTGAAAGGTTATTCCTGGACAAACTGTCAGCCCGTGAAAGGAAACAGCCAGAATTGACCAGAGTCCAAAACGATAGCTCCAGAGAAAGTAGACAGTTTTGATTCTCGTCCACCTGTGCCACTTTTCTAAGCCTAGGGAACAATCTGCAGAAGAGGAGGCATGGTAGAATGTAAGGGCTGTGATTGGGGTGAATGGTGAAACTACAGCAATATAGACTGGACACTTATTTGATCAACTTGAATGTACATACAAGCCCCTCCAGCTGGATGGTGGGAGCCTTGGACTGTGTGGGTTTGGGCACAACTGCTTGCCAATTGGTTTTACATGAAGGATGCTTGTACTCACAACTTATTACTTATTGTTTTAAAAAAAATGAAATAAAAGAAAGTACATAAAAAGAGAAATAACACAAAAATCATCTCACAGAAAAAAAACAAAAAGACTGTATGCCAGTGTGGGGCCCGATATTCCATTTTGCTGGGCAATAAGAGAGTAGACATTTGCCCTGATAACCTGCAAAGGCTGGGGGTGGGGGTGGGGCTTGCCTGTGCTTGCCAATGGACAATGGATTCCTGCAGCCCCCATTGGGGTTTTGGTAGAAGGTGTCACATTCCTGCCACTTCTAAAGAGCATACCTAGGTTTGGGGCACCAACTGGAGCCTCTACTGGCTAGGATAAATAAGGCTTTTGTAGAAAGTGCCCTGTAAATTTCCCCTGCACCACCCACCCCCATCCTCACCTCAAGCCGGACAATTGCCACTATATAAGACCCTAACCTCCTGCAAATAAACAAGTTTTTCGTTCCTTTGAGGTCAGCTCCTAGGTCTCTTTGACCTGTGGGTTTACCTGTGCTCCGAGTCCTTTTTTCCTCTCCCCGCCCCCACCTGCGGACTGGTGCACAAGCAAACAGCTTTATGTAGAGTATATGGAGAGGCTGGTAACCCCACTGCTGCACAAGCCTGATGTGGTGGTACACTCCTTTAATCCCAGAACTCAGGAGGGAAAGGCAGGTGGATCTCTGAAAATTCAAGGTCAGCCTGTTCTTTTTTTTTAATTTTTTTTAATTATTATTATTATTTTGTATTTTATTTTTTTTTTTTTATTACTTTTTTAGTGCACCCTTGTCGGCATTGCCGCGGAGGTTCAGAAGAGGGTCTCGGATTCCCCTGGAAACTGGAGTTCTCCTGGAATTGGAGTTCAGACGGTTTGCCGCCATGTGGGGGTGGGATCGACCCGGGTCCTCTGCAAGAGCGGTCGGTGCTCTTAACGCTAGGCATCTCTCCAGCCCCAGCCCTGTTTCTTTATAGTTATAGCCAACCTGGCTCAGGATGATCCTCCACAAAGGTGCCCTCCAATAATTTGCACAATCAAGAAACTGATCTTACTAGGAAACGCATAGACTGAAAATGATAAGCTAGAAAATCACACTGCAAGTGTGGACAAATGCCTTCTTCCCAAGCTTGGTTGCTCCTGCTTGCCTAGCCCAAACTTGTTGACTATTAAGCTCTACAAGCAAGGAGGAGCAGGGAGAGTCAGCCACAGGTTCCAACCAACCAGTCCGCCTTATTTGCATGAGAGGGAGGAGCTAAAGGTATACAAACTGAAGAAGCCATGGTGAGTCCTTCTCACCATTTTGCCAGTCTGTGGGGAAGTCACTGTCCAGGACTGACTAGATGGAGACATTCCAGCACAGCTTTAGGAAGGGAGCACTACAATACACTCCTGAAAGAAAACTCTCACCCACTGTTCTATAAGCAAGCTCAATAAACTCACTGGCTCTCCCAGACTGTATGTGGTGGAAATTGGACATTGTTGGTCACTGGGACCAAGGCAGGAGGGAACCAGGCATTGTCTGCATGCACCACCACCCCCAGAAGGACTTTTAGCTACAGCAAGCAAAACACAACCCTAATGCAAGCAAGAGTTGCTATACTCATATCTAACAAAACAGACTTTAAGCCTAAACTGGTCAGAAGACACAAAAAATGCTACTATGTATTTGCAAAGAAAAATATGCACGGGAAAACATAACAATTATAAATACATATGCATTTGAATCTCAGAGCACCACATTTAAAAAAAAAAACAAACCCTATAGACATCGAGGGTCGATCGGCCTGAACACCACTATAACTTGGTGTTTTAGTATGACATCTGACCAAAAGATTCTCATTCAGGACAAAAAAAAAAAAAAAATCAAACACAATTAAAGAATTATAAATCAATGCTGGGAGAACCTGTCTCAATAAATACCAAAAATAAATAAATAAATCAATAATAATTAAATAAATAAATGCCTAAACAGACATCTATAAATGTGCATTTTTCCCATTAGCTGTAGGAATTTTTCTAAACTAATCATACTTTAGGCCATAAAACAAGTCTTAACAACAACAACAAATACTGAAGTAATTCTTATATCTTATCCAATCCTAATAAAGTTAAATTGGGAAATTAACAACAAAAGAAATTTAAATGGAAATTTGGAAAATTCACTTAAATGGGCCATTCCATACCATAAAACATGAATATAATACTGATTACAGAGCATTCTCAAGAAACCTGAATTTCAAGAGGGGGATAAAAGAGGGTCTAGGGAGTACATATGATCAACAATTATATACATATTAGAAATTGTCCGAGCTAATAATCTTTTAAATGTTTATGGTGTAGATAAAATAAAACCCTACTTCAAGCCCAGGCTCTAAGTTATTAAAACAGTTCTGAATAGCTTTGTTTATAAAGCTCTACGTTATGTATGCTCTCACTTGATCTTCAGGACCCAACCGCAGGGCCTGTCCTCATCACCTCTACCATCCCCGCCTGAGGTAACAAGGCAAAGAAGCAGCTCCTCACACTGTGGGGCCATGCTACATCAGAGCTGAATTTAATAAAGCTCTATCCCTACTTCATCAGTATCTTTTCTTTTCTGTGGCTTGCTTTTTTCCTCTACGACCTTTTTTCTTACTCTTTTATCTTTCTTTCTATCTTCTTCCTTCCTTAACTCTCAATCGAATTTCACTCATTTAAATCGTTCTTTTCTAAGGCTGTTTCTTGTCTCTGGCCACTCTGACACACTAGAGAATTTGAACAAATAAAACTATTCTTACCATTTTTCATTAAACTATAAAATGATGCAGCAAAAGATTTATGGATGATTTTCTAAATCATGAGACAAATCTTTAAGGGCCGTTTTTAAGATTAAACACAAGACAGTTCCGAATTGACCAAGCAAGTTACAAGTTTCCATTAGATATATTCAGTTAAAACCCAACCTAAACTACCTCCAATCTAACAAATCAACTACTTCTCCTATACAGTTTGCGTTCTTCGAACTGCCTTCTAATACAACATCTGACTCTAATTGTTTTACATTTTTTCAAAGCTTCCAACTTATTAATGTCAATTCCTTGACCACACCCATAACAAAAATTCTAGAAAAAAAAAAAATAAAACTTACATACAAAAGAGACCAAGTTTAGTATTCTGCCATCTATATCTGTAACAAAACAGTCCATAATCTACTTACCAAAACAAAATAAATTGAAAATGCTTTCCGTACCTACATATGTGGCACTCAGGAAGTCTTAACTATGTCACTGTGATTTGTACTGTGCCAAGCATCAGTCTAAAGTGATAAGAGGATCACATATGGTCTCCATCACAACACAACTGCTTGATTTTTATATTCTGGCAGGAAATCACCCACAGAAACAGACCAGCAGGTAAATTGAACTTATGTACTCTGAGGTTCAACTTTCACATGAGTGGATCGTACTACATACACTATAATTTTTTTAATTTTCTTCAATAATTCAAAAATATTATTCATAGCTCATGGGCTACTAAAAAACAGGCAGAAAAAAAAAGCTGATAACTATTTTTTTCTTTTACCACACTATATTCTGTATCTATATGTTCATTCTATTTGGTGTTCATTAAAATAAATGAACAGATATCTCAGATACCACTCATCGCAGAAGCTTCTTTGCCCCAGATGCAATGACTATTACAGATACACAAATGTTCATATACAGACATTGTCTGTGAATTTCCCAAGCCCAAGTGGCACATTTATATGCAACATCTATATGCAACATCTATACTTACAGCTCATGCAACATACAACAAGGGGCCAAACGGACACCTACGAATCTTAACTATCATTAAGGAAGCTTTCTCATGCAAACAGAGGGCCAGTAACTCAACAGGTCAAACTGTGGGATTAGGAGTATGCAGAGTGTAGGTCCATGGACAAATATCCTATATTAAAAGCTCATTTATCTACGGCTCAGAGGACCCACTGCTGAAGTGTGAGGAAAGACTGTAAGACCCAGAACTGGTGGATGACCAAAAGGAAACAAAGTTTTCCAGAAAGCAGGTCAGTTACTCATATGAACCTACAGCAATGTGTCAGCATGCACAAGACCCAGCAAAACTTGAAGCAGGAAAAACCAGCACAGAAATGGGGAAAGGGCCGCAGAACCCAAGTCAGCACTGAGGAATTATTGGCAGCTGACTACTGTTGGTGAGGAAGAGCTGGTGTTCTTAAAGAGAAGGACTCTGGATAGGCTGGACTAAGATCTAGTGGATGAACTGTCCTGAGGAACATCCAGGGATACTAACTTGACAAAATAGGCCTTAAACAAATGATAGAATGTATGAATTCAGTGGGGGGTGGGGAGGGGCCAGTGGAGAAGGGGGTTAAGATGCAAAACTGATTGATCTTTTTCTATATTCATTCCAAAAAAATTTTAAACAATTTAAAATGATAATCAAAACAAAAAATTATAAATAAATGAAACATTTTCATACTGATTGTTGAGGATATTAATCATACAACTTTAAATATACCATAAGGTATTTTTACTTTTAATATTTAAAAAAAAAAAAAAAAAAAATCAGGAGTGTTTGATGCCATATTTCTTTTCCATTGCAGCACATGAATCAAGAAACAGAATTACACAGTAAAAGGGAGATTGTTACAAATATCTTGTGCCACAGATCCCCAGCGCCCACATGGCGGCCGAGAACCGTCTGAAACTCCAATTCCAGGAGAACTCCAGTTCCAGGGGAATCCGAGACCCTCTTCTGACCTCCGCAGCATTGCTCGACACGGGTGCACAGACTTGCATGCAGACAGTACATTGATACACATACAGAAATAAATAAAATTAATAAAAAAAAAATTTAAAAAAAAGAAAGCAGGCTGAGCATGGGCCGGGGAGCAAGCCAGTAAGCAGTAAGCACGGCCCATGCTTCAGCTCCTGCATCCAGGTTCCTACCCTGAGTTCCTACCTTGGGCTCCTTAAGTGAGGGACTGTAATTCTGGAGATGTAAGAAAAATAAACCCTTCCTTCCCCAAGTTGGTACTGTTCAGAGAATTTTGTCACAGCAATTGAAGGCATACCAGAATAATCAAGTTATTTATTTGAGACATCTCTGAATTTTTTTTATTGTAGGCACTTACAACTATGAGTATCCCTCTTAGGACTGCATTCAGTACAAGACATAGCCATAGGAAAAGACTTTTTAAATTTTATTTATTTTTTATGTGCATGAATGTACTTATCTACATGTAGGTTTGTGCACCTGTGTCGTCCAATGCTGTGGAGGTCAGAAGAGGGTGTCTGATTCCCCCTGGAACTGGAGTTAAGGACGGTTCTCAGCCTCCACGTGGGTGCTAGGGATTGAACCCGGGTCCTCTGCAAGAGCAGTCGGTGCTCTTAACTGCTAGGCTATCTCTCCAGCCCCAGGAAAAGACTTTCTAAATCAGACAGCAGCAGCACAGGAAATAAGGTCAACAGTTGACAAATGGGACTCAAAAGCTTCTGCACAGCAAAAGAAACAATCAAGGAAGTGAAGAGAAAACCCACAGAGTCGGAGGAAATCTTCACCAGTGATCCATCTGACATAGCATTAACATAAAGAATATATAGACTACTCAAAAAACAAAGAAGTGGGCTGGAAACATGGCCTAGTGGTTAAGAGCACTGACTGCTCTTGCAGAGGACCCGGGTTCAATCCCCAGCACCTACATGGCGACTGAGAACCATCTTTAACTCCAGTTCCAGAGGAATCTGACACCCTTTTCTGACCTCCATGGGATTGCACAACACGGGTAAACAGACCTACATGCAGACAGTACATTCATACACATAAAAAATAATAACAAAATAAAACAAAAAACAAAGAAGAAAACAAATGACCTACTCAAAAGATGGAGTAAAGAGCTGAACAGAGACTTCACCAGTGACGAAGGAAAGATGGCTGAAAAACATCTTAAAAAGTGTTCAACATAGCCTGGCATGGTGGCGCACGCCTTTAATCCTAGCACTTGGGAGGCAGAGATGGGAGGATCTTTGTGAGTTCGAGGCCAGCCTGGTCTACAGAGCAAGGTCCAGGACAGCTGGGGCCACAGCAAGACCCTGTCTCAAAAAGACCAAAAAAAAAAAAAAAAAAAAAAACCAAAAAAGTATTCAACATTATTAATAATTAAGGAAATGCAAATTAAAACCACTCTAAGGTATCATCTCACTCATATATGACTGGCTAAGATCAAGAATACAAAAGACACCAAATGCTGGAGAGGTTGTGGGGAAAGGGGAGCACTCATCCACTGCTGGTAGGGATGTAAATGTGTACAACCATTATGGAAAGCAGTGTGGAGAACCCTTAAAAGACTCAAAATGAGCCTACCACCTGACCCAGTCATACCACTCCTGCATAAATACCCACAAGACTCATCGTACCACAAAGATACATGCACATCCATGTTTATTGCAGCTCTCTTCACAATAGCCAAGAGCTGGAACCAACCCAAATGCCCCTCAACTGATGAGTAGATGACAAAAATGTGGTACATCTACACAATGGAGTACTACTCAGCAGTAAAGAAGGATGACATCATGAAGTTTGCAGGCAAATGGATGGAACTCGAAGCTATTATGCTAAGTGAAGTAACACGGTCCCAGAAAAACAAGCGGTGAATGGTCTCCCTCATTATGGATGCTAACACCAAATCCCCCAGATGAAAGGCAAGCTGAACATCATTATTGTTATATTTCTGTTTATCTGAAAGCAACTATCTCTTAATGGGTTCTAGACTCAATCCATCACTTACTTTTAGACGCTGTAATTACTGTATATGAGTGGAAAGTATGTATTCATATTTTAGAGTAATGTAAAATTAAAGGAGGAAAATACGAATTCCAAAACATAAAAAAAGACTGAGAGAAAGGTGCAGGACAGTTATGGCAGAGTGCATGATCTGGGGTGGGGTGGGGGGAAGGGAAAGGGGAATATGTCTAACCTGAACTAAGAAATGATTTCTGAAATACACAAAACATCAATAAAAGCATTATTTAAAGAAAAAGAATTAAGTGTCTCTGTTCCCCTGCAGACTCTGGCTCCAATCAAGTTTCCACCTAACTGAAGACCACGAGGTCCTGACTTCATGTAGTTTCACTGCAGTCCATCAGACTTCCACTGGTCTGGCTTCAGAATATATAGTCTCAGAACATTTGCTCTGAGTTTCACCATAATAGGTTCATAGAAGGTCTGAGGCTGCCAAATTAGCAGATGTCTTTTAAAATGGCCCAGCATCTCTGGACCCTCTGCTGTATGCAGCTTTTTTCTCCTGTCGCTTCACCCACCACCTTTAAAATGTCCGTTACTGAGCGTTTAGTGCCTTTTTTTTCTCTGTCTTATACATGGCTCTGGTGATTCTTTCTCACTGGGGGGAGGGGGGAGAACTCCTTAGAGACACTAATCCCTCCAGGATGGACTTCTCTATAAAGTTTTCAGTTTCACGTTGCTAGTAAACTAGAACTTTTTGGCCATTACCTATCTCTTCTAATAGACATATCCAACTTCCCCTAGATGACTTCCTGGAGATTCTATCCCATCAACGCCTGCTTGTTGTCTACCTTCTTCTGAAAATGCCCTTCCTATTTCTAATAGAGAGGAATGAATTATTTAGAAATATGCCAGAGCATTCTGTACTCAACAAGATCCAGTAAGAGAAACTCTTTTGAGAAGTTAACTGACTGGGTTTTACCAGAGTCCCATTGATCTGAAAAAAGAGAAACATCCAGCTCCAGCCCCCTCAGCCTTCCAGCCTCAGCTGAGAGGTGGATGAAGAAGCAAATGATATAACAGTCATGGCCTAGGGACACAGATTCAACAGGACATGAAGACCTAATCACAGAACTAGAGAGTACTTCAGGCACACACTCCTCACTACCTCATCTACAGGGCTCCTGTATAATAACAGGAACAGAAAATAAAAAGAACCACATGTCTCAGACATTTAAGTGAATTGTCTGTAGAAACCCAAAGACAACAAGGAAATAGACACTGAAGGACATTTTAGCCTTGTAGCTACAGCAGATGGTCAACATGACTTAAATGCCAGCCAGGTAGGTAGGTAGACCTAAAACTTCATGCTGAAGGTCTGTTTACTCCAGCAGCCTTAATCTAGTACATCATGACTGGCTTTCAACAAAACCCCAGATTCACCAGCTGTGTGCAATTGCAACTGAATTCAATTACTGTTGATTGGCTGCTCACCTCATGCCAGGACCTTCCCCAGTGCTGAGTTTGGTGTAATAAAAGGTCAAGTGCAATTGCTGGGTATGGACAGGGCCAGCCTAGGCTAGGGAGTAGTTCTGGAAAGGACCCTGAAGAAGTGTCACTTCAGCTAAAATGGTGAGGGCACTCAGGCATTTTCCAAAACAGATGATTTGGATGAGGCGGTAGGAAAGAACTGGCTGCGAGCCTTGTCCATCACGGTTGCTGCCCCACTTGGCAGGTACAAAGGTCAATTACACCTGTAACAGCTTGTGCTAGCACAGGGGATGCCATGGAAGTAACCCACCTGCTTCCACTTGTTGCCTGTGAGGAAGTCCCTGGGGAGGGAAAACTAACACCTTGAACACAGCTCTCTGAGGTTCCAAGACTTGGAAGTCGCTCTCTACAGCTTTTATTGCAGGCTGGGAAATTGAAGAAAATGTGAAGAATCCCCAGTATATAAGACATACTTTATTCACTCTGGT
Organism: Rhizomys pruinosus; assembly: GCA_009823505.1. NCBI lineage: Eukaryota > Metazoa > Chordata > Mammalia > Rodentia > Spalacidae > Rhizomys > Rhizomys pruinosus. Next base: position 494,558 of record VZQC01013770.1, on the reverse strand, counting down.
CAAAGGCTACTAGGCAGGCCAACTCCAACCAGCACCAGGCACATGCCAGCACATATAAGCCACACGCAGGTGGGCAGAAGCCATGTGGTTGTAGGCACCTATGCCTACAGATAGACACACACAGGCAGCTTAGAGAAGGTGAAGGAGAAAGCTTAAGGTCTCTGACCTCACGGCCATATTTATACAAAACCCACACGAAGTGGCATTTTGCCAGAATAGCATTCAGATGATATTCCTATTTACTTTTAGGTTCCCCAGAACCTGGCATCGACAATTTTGTGGTGACTCACAGCTTCCCAGATGTCTAATGTTCACAGTCTTGGCCTATGTTTGGTTTCCATATCTGTGCCATGTTGTCCAAACATAAACTAGCCTGTACACCCCAATGTTGCCAACAACCACACTACGCCACACACACACACACACACACACACACACACACACATATACATGCATAGCACCACAACCACCCAACACACACATCACCATGTGTTTGCATACTCTACCACACCACGTACCATTCCACAGCATACATCTTTATTTATTTGAGATACCAGCATAACTTCAATACACTTTGAACTTATGTAAATGCCAAGATTTAGAGATGGTTTAAAACCTATTCCATCGGTCATGATAGTGAAATCAAGTGTCCAAAGGTCAGCATGGTGGCCACGTCCCAGCCAAAGGGTGGCCACATCCCAGCCAAAGGGTGGCCACATCCCAACCAAGGGGTAGCCTTGCTGTTGCTCCTATCAGTTCAGTCCCTTTGGTTCCTGCCGGGTTTCCAAGCTCTGATCTGTTCTTGCTGGCAGATTCTGAAAGGCTCCTAACAAACTCAAAGTTTCTCTCTCTCTCTCTCTCTCCTCTCTCTCTCCTCTCTCTCCCCCTCTCTCTCTCTCTCTCTCTCTCTCTCTCTCTCTCTCTCTCTCTCTCTCTCTCCCTATCCACTTCTCCCTCTGGGATTTCTGAGAACACAAGATGGAAAATGCTCCATTGACAAGGTGAGCCATCAAGTCATGGAGGCCTTTGTGCGGAGCACACCACCAGTGGAACCCTGTGCTATGCTCTGTACTGACAGTGGGAGAAAGACCAGGAGAGACATCTGAGGATGCCATGAAGGAAGCAGAGTAGAACACAGCACAAGCCGCATCTCCATCCTCAGAGGCCCGGGGCGTGGGGTTCTAGCATCCTATTTCTGCCTATTTTCCCAGGTGGCTCTGTCTGTCACATTCACTATCCCACATATGCAGCGACTCATGGTCAGGGAAAGCTCTTGAGAAAACCAAAGATACATCCATGGTCAGAGGCTTCCTGAGGCAAAGCTCACCTTCAGCCGCACTCAGCCCTGGAAGCTGCAGTCCTGGTGGGGTGAGGATGAGGAAAAGAACAGGAAGTGGTCTCCTTCCTGTCTTTCCTGGAGCCAGGGCCATTAGGAGCACTGGCTTCCTTTCCCTCTCTCCTGTAAACAGAAACAGGATGCCTTATTACAGTCCTTTACAATCAATCCACTTCATAGCATCTTCCTTTCATTTATTTCCTAAATAAATGGACTTGTTTGGAGATGGCTTTATCTGCAATCAATCCTGTCAGCTCTCCATATCATTGCTTGTATTTGCTTTTTCAAGGCACTTGCTCTATTCTTCTCTCTCGGATGTGACTTTAAATATGTGCATCCTGAAGACTTCATCTGTTCTGTTTTTATTATGTCATTTTCTAGGATATTTGGGCACCCACTTCCCTGGCATCTCTGGTTTCTATTCATTATTCTCAGAGTGTCATTCTAGACGCACAGAGCACTGAGAAGTTTGTGATAAAGGTAGACTCTTGGGCCTCACTCTATATCTATGGAACTGCAACACAGGGCAGTGGGAGAGGAGTTCTGTGTTCCTATAAGTCTAGAGTGAAGCTGCTCTCAATTATTTTGCTGATTCAGATCTGGCAGAAATAGCAGGTGATGCCAGCTACTCAAGAGGATAGGGAAGAAGGATGGCAATTTTAATGTCTGCCTGGAGCACAGAGTGGGCTAAAGCCAACTTGGATAACTTGATGAGATCTTGTCTCCAAACAAAAAGTAACAAGGGTCTGAGAATATACCTCACTGCTAGCTCACCTTGTACACATGAGACTCTAGATTCAATCCCTAGTACTGCAAAAAGTAATTATAATAATAATGCTGATCAATACCCTAAAATCTTCCTATACTGTGGAAGAACCATCGTCTTGGCAAGCTCCACTCTTATATTTCTAGGTCTAAACTCAGCCATCTGAGGAGGGAAAGATGAGGAGCATCTCTCTGGCATCTGTTGGTCTCACACTGAAGCCTTACAGCAGCCTTACAGTCTTGGCTTCGTTGTGAAATGGAAAAAACAAGGCATGAAGTGTCAAGAAATATTGTCAGGATCCCAACAGTAGGGGCAGAGCTGAGTCTCAAATCACATCTACCAGTTATCAAAGCATAGTAGCTTCTAGGTCTACCCCAAGAATTAAAAGGTACAGAAGCCCCAACTCAACACAGGTTCTTCAAAACAACTAACCTTAGGTAAATGAGATGCGAGTAGGGTAATTAAGAGAACCCAAGTTGAATAGGGCAAGGAACAGGCCAGTTAGAACACTCTTCCTACTTCTCTACCAAACTGCAAAGCCTCCTCTGCAAGGCGCTTGCATTCATTCTTCACACATCTGCTCAGTAGCAAGGGTTCTATAGATTCTAGAAAGAAGAGTAAGATCCTGGTGGATGGTAGCAATAAGAGTCTTCTTTTATTGACCACAGCTGTTTCCTGGACACTGAAAAATAGCCCTTTTAATGTTCATACTGGACTCATAAATTAAGTAAGATCATATTCCTATTTCTATTGTGTTTATTACTTTTTATGTGTATGAGTATTTCGCCTGCTTATATGTAAGTGAACCTGTGTTGTGCAATGCCCATGGAGGTCAGAAGAGGGCAGTTATAAGCAGTCATTAGCCACCATGCGGGTGTTGGGAACCAAACCTGGGTCCTCTGCAAGAACACATAGGGTTATTTTTTATTATTTTTTAATGTTTTATTATTTCTGTATGTGTATGAATGTACTGTCTGCATGCAAGTGTATGCACCCGTGTCATGCAATGCCGCAGAGGTCAGAAGAGGGCGTCGGATTCCCCTGGAACTGGAGTTCTCCTGGAATTGGGGTTTCAGACGGTTCTCGGCATCCATGTGGGTGCCAGGGATCGAACCCGGGTCCTCTATAAGAGTAGTCGGCGATCCCAACCACTAGGCCATCTCTCCAGCCCCTTTTTTAAAATTTTTTTAATGTTTTATTTATTTCTATATGTGTATGAATGTACTGTCTGCATGCAAGTGTGCAAGAACACATAGGGTTCTTAAATGCTGTGCCATCTCTTCGGCCCCCATCATCACATTTTAAAGGGGAGGATGGCAGCATTGGAATGAACTCAGTCTGATCCTTTCAACTCACAGCCTGTGCTCTTGACCGTGACAGAATACCACCTTGCACCTGATCTTGTTAGTTTTGTCTGTGCACATTTCTTTATCAGTAGCCATATGTGGTTGTAAACTTCATCTCTGGCCATTGCTCTGGGCCTGTCCTGATGCCCTTTATCACCAGATGGTCCAGGGAAAGGATAATGAGGCCAAATGCAACATGCCTGACCATCTGGCCACAGCAAAACTCAAAACCAATACTCAAAACTGAGAAAAGAACAGAGTGAGAGAAATAAGAGGGTCCTCTGGCACCAGAGGGGAGGAAGCCCCTCAGCCAAGGGCCGAGGCTCAGCACATCCTCCTACTTGACAATCCTTCTCCAAGAGTGTCCCAGGTGAAGGGACTCTGAAATACTTTTATTATCTCTTCTACCATATCATTCTCCTCTTTCTCATTCTCTCCCTAAACTTGCTGGCAAACTATACATGAGGCATCAGCCCAGCAGGTACCAGGAATTTCTAGTCCGATATTAAGGAATGTCTATTCCCCCAGACTCTTACCTCCTTCCAACTAGAGAGGTTACAATTTAGAGCCACAGGGATCCAGAATATAAGCTCATTCACTTGTTTAGCTTTGTTTTTACCCAGATGCTATTCACTGGAGGCAGGACCATGCCTCTGTGTCCCTGGGCCAGCCAACTCCCAGCCTCAGCATCATATTCACGAATACATGTGGGCTCTGTCATCAGGGTCCTCCATCCACTACCTTATAACAGACCCTCAGCCTCCTTCATCTTCACCGAATTTAACATGTCAGAAAGTCCAATTCCTAGAAAGTTAACAAATTCATTGTATAACTGGCCCATTTTCAAAGAATTCTCTTTACCAAGAACAGAGATAGGGAATGTGTCTTGAATAATCAGTTTCATGCAACAGAGAATAAAGTATACTATAAAGGCTAGTCATACAGAATGTGTGTGTGTGTGTTGTCATGCATGAGGACTTCATGGATTTCAGTCATTTCACATACACACACAAATAGATAGATGATAAATAAATAGATAGATGATAGATAGATAGATAGATAGATAGATAGATAGATAGATAGATAGAATATAGATAGATAGATAGAGGCAGATAGATAGAAGACCTCATTTTATCTTCACCTAAAACATGAAGACGATGAAGCAGTTAGGCTCAGCATTAATGTTACCATTTTAGAGATGGGAAGTCTGAAGCTTGGCAGGTCAGGTCTGCCTCAGTCTCCTGAGTTCAGATTTTTCATGGACATAAAACATTTCTATCCTACAAATACCCTCACGTGCCTCCTAAATAAAATCAAAATCTCTCTTCCTGAGTTTGAAAGGCCCAAATATGGCTATTTTTTCTTTGCTTTGTCTGTGTTCTCCTTTTCAGACCACATGCTGCTATGCGCAGCACCAGAGACTTCTGCTTCCTACAAATGGAGCAGCCGGAGTGTGAGGCTACTGTTTACGCCACGTCATCGGCAGCCAGGAACCAAGGCTGGTTATCACCCATAAAGCTTGCCCCTAGTGACCATTTTCTCCCGCAAACCCCTACCTCCCCAAGGTTCCACAACCTCCCCAAATGCACCTCCAGCTGGGAACCATGTGTTCGGACCTATGAGCCTGTGGGGACATTTCACATCCAAACCGCAACAGCTCCATTAGCCGTGTGCTTTTCCGCCACAGAAGTTGCCAAGTGCATCTCAAGATGGAGCTTCAACCAAGGACAAATCTCCCTGCCACCCTGTAATGGTTAAGCCAGAAATAAACCCTGATGCGCAAAGGCATTAAAGTTTGAGCGTGTTCTTCTAGCTATCCTGACAGCTGCACTGTCTCTCTGACAATGATCTCCTTTTCTAACCTCCAAGAAACAAGCACACTTGATGCTCTGTGATGACTGGAGAGTTATGACCCTGGTTTTTCAAGGCTTTGCAGTACTCTCAGAACAACCTCCTCTTTGAGGCAAATTTTCTGAGGTTTCTGTTACAGTCAGAACACCAAACCAAAGGATGAGAACCAATGCTACATTCCCATGGTCAGTACCAGCACCCATGATGCCCTACCTGGGCTACTTCAAGAGCCTCCCACTGACTGGCTGATCCCTCCCTTGTCACCTGCTCTGCCTGCAGGTCTGCCATGAGCTCTGCCCACCACAGTGATCCTCAGTCCTGAGATATGTCCTACACAGCGGCCTAGCAGACGAAGCTATCCCGTTCCCAGTCCTGTCTAGCACAAGGCTTGATGGGATGGAATGTTCCACAGAATGGCTGTTTTCAGAGTCCAGGGTGTGTTGTGAACAGACCTCTCTGTCTTGACTGTGTGTCTGCACTGAGTAAAACTGCAGCATGAGCTCCTCTTCTTCAGCACTGAAATTGTCAGTCCAGGGCACCCTCCATGTCTAAGGTAGCGATTCTGCCGCAACACTCAGCTCTCACTTGCTCTGGGAATATGCTGGGCCCACACCTCTAAGAACACAGTGTGAGGGAGCCTCTGTCTATCTGCTCCACACTTCCTGGAAAACACTCACCTCCTTCATCTGCCCCTTGCCAGACATGCTTAACTTCTCTGTGGGCTTCTTGTCAAAGGCTATTAAAATTAGTGTGACTCTCAGTCACCTGCATTTTTCTGTTGCTGTCATTTTTAGTATAAGGCACCTTCTATCACATGGCTGAAAACAAATCTCCATGAATATGCGCCTCACTACAGCCCCTCCCTTGGCATGTAGAACAGCAGTTCCCTACAGGCCTTGGGCCTGACTATATAAGTCACTCCTAATCCCTTCATCTCAACCCTGAGCGCTCCCTGGGCTGCTGTATCTGCCTAACTACACTGTTCTCCATGCCAGGGAATGCCCTGTACCCACCCTCAGGCTGCACCAGGCATGGCAAAACTGCTTAGGCCCTTCTGCCAGGACACTCCCCCATAAACAGCTTTCTGCCCCTTACAAACTTCTGTACTCTCTTCCTGAGCAAAACTGACCTTCTCTGTGGAGGGAAGGTGCAGGGCCACGCTGACTGGGCAGGAGACTCCTCCATCTCTCTGGGGACGGATGTATAGAAGTGTCTAAGAGGATTTTACAGAACAGAGACATAGGGCGGAGGCAGCATCTCCACTCCTGCTAAGGCTAAAGGACGACAGCTTGGCCATCCTGGGACCAGATGTCTTTGCCATTGGGGAAAGGCTGAGATGGTGCTCAGGTGGAACTCAGCATCAGCAACAGGAGCCACTGCAGAAGGGCACAGCAACTGTTAAGAAATGCATGTGGGAACCAGGTGTGGTGGCACACGCCTTTAATCCCAGCACTTGGAAGGCAGATGCAGGCTGACGTCTATGAGTTCAAGGCCAACCTGGTCTACATAGTGAGTTTGGGCTGCAAGAGGGAGACCCTGTCTCAAAAAGACAAAAAAAAGGGGGGGCAGAGAAACACATGTGGGTGAATCCTGGAGACTCCCAGAGACACAAGCAGGGGCTAAGGAAGCCTTCAGTGCAAGATGACAAAATAGGGCAGGTGGAGAAGCCGAGCAGAGAAGTCCTGCTGGGAGATGGGGGGGAGGGGCATTGTGCACTCTGATGCCCACAGCTGGGACATAGTCACTTCCTTTACTGAGAAGTGAGGCTCTCCTCGAAAACTCCTCAGCAATCGAGGAGGAGAGCACTTCCCTTGGACCACCAACTAGTCTGCCTTCAAGGACACTCCAGATTTTCCAAATCATAGACCTAGACCTTAATTTTTCCTCCTCCTGCTGTCCTAGTTAGCTTTCTATTGCTGTGATAAAACATTCTTACCAAAAACGCTTGGGGAGGAAAGAGTTTATTTCACCTGACTAGTATAGTCCTTCAACAAGGGAAGCCAGAGCATGGGCTGAAGCAGGAACCTAGAGGCAGGAGCTACATCACAGACCATGGAGAACACTGTTTACTCCATTGCTCCTTTGGCCTGTGCTCAGCCTGCTTCCTCGTACAACCCCAGAACCTCCTGTCTGGGGTGGCACCACTCAAGTGGGCTGTGCCCTCCCATATCACTCAACAATCGAGAAAGTACCTCATAAACATGCCCACAGATCAGTCTGATAGAGGAAGCTCTCCAACTGAGGTTCCCTCTCCCCAGAAGTGTCAAATTGTCAAAGGAAACTAGCCAACATGGCTACTATTGTCAAAGGAAACCAGCCAATGTGGCTACTATTGTCAAAGGAAAACTAGCTAACGTGGCTACTATTGTCAAAGGAAACTAGCCAATGTGGCTACTATTGACGCTAAGGCAGTGTGGTTCCTAAAAACATTTTCTTTTCTTTTTTGAGACAGGGTCTCCCTTTAGTCCCAGCTGGCCTGGAGCTCACTATGTAGACGTGGGTGGCCTTGGACTCACAGAGATCCACCTGTCTGCCTCTTGAGTGCTGGGATTACAGGTGTATACCACCATGCCTGGCCTAAGATGGTTCTTGGTCGCCATGTGGGTGTTGGAAATCGAACCAGGGTCCTCTGCAAGAGCAGTCAGTGCTCTTAACCACTGAGCCATCTCTCCAGCCCCCTAAAAACATTTCTTAAGCAAACATCTGCCTGCAGTAGGCAAGCCAGCATTAATCAAATCCTTGCTACACTGTGGCAGCTACATACTAAGTGTTCTATACAGATTATCTCGTTCATTCCTCATAACAAACCTATAGGCCACCCACTATTACCATCTCCACCCCATTGTACAGATGAGTAAAATGATGTCCAGAGAATTTATAGGAAATTGCCCCAGAGTATAAGAGCAGAGTGGGAATTTGGACCCAGGCCTGAGGCCCTCCCCTAGGCCACCTGCTTCTTTTATCCCACTCCTGTTTGACTATAAAACCATGAAGGAAGACTCCCTGGAAACTGAGTGACCCAAAACAGCCACGTCTTATGTAAGAACAGGTCTTTCTGATGCACATGAGTAAGAGACTCTAGTATCAGGCCTGGTGTGAAGGGACAGTCTTGCCTTATAAGGCAAGTTGGGGTTCAAAGCGGCAGGTGTGGAAGCCTTTTCTTCGCCCCTGACACCCAAGAGCAGGGATGGAAAACACAGCTTCCGAAGGGTAGAAGTGACCAACTCTGCAAATCTCATGGCAAATTTCTAGAACTGGGCTGTAGGTCTGCGAGGGAGGAATCCGGCACACTAGTAGGGATGGAGTGGAGCCCAGGGAAAGGCTGTGAACTAAAATTCTCAACAAAAAAGCCTGGCCTTTGTTAAAGACCCTATAAGGCTAAGTGACTGGTTAGAACCTGATTATGAAGTTATGATTTATGTCACCATTCCAGAGCTAATTTTTCTTGTGCCATCTTTATCTCTTTAATAACCATTTACTGCCCAGCTGTCTGTCTGACCAACCTAACATCCTCAACTCTCAGGTAAAACCATTTCGATGTATTAGCTTAGCAGATCACTATTCTCCACCAACCTGAAAAGCTAAGACTGTTATCAGGTAGCATCTAAAAACTACAGCAGAGTTTTTTTCCTGCTTTGTGGTGACCTACCTACCTGTGGTCTCCATCAATGCAGTTTGTGAATTCCTTGCTTTATGATTTTCTTTTCTTTTGTAACTAAAAAAAATTGATGAGACTGCTTCTACATCAGAACATGTCACTAGTAGCAACCCAAATCTGTGTTCCCAACCATTCATATTTGGCTCAAAATCGATTATAATTATGTCTTCTTCCTTTTGAGTTGAAAAGTATGATTTGTATAGGTGATTCTTAGTAGGTACTGGTGAATTTACACCTTGACTTGATGGGATTATATAGGCATTCTTATACATGAAAAACATTTATTAACCTGATTATATTTGTTTCTTTCAACACTGGATTTTTATTTTTTTTTTATTTTTAAGGTTTTTCTTATTACTTTTATTTTATGCATATGAGTGTATTGCCTGCATGTAGGTAGGGGCACCCATGTCATGCAGTGTTTGTAGAGGTAGGAAGAGGGCATTGGATACCCTGGATCTGGATTTATGGATGGTTGTTAGTCTCCATGTGGATGCCAGGTATCAAACCCAGGTCCTCTGCAAGAACAGCCAGTCCTCTTAACCAATAAGCCACTTCTCCAGCCCCTCGGCAGTGAATTTTTAAGTGGCACAATAATAATCCATTTTGTGAGGTCTAAGATGATAGTTCAATGCATGTATCCAATGTACGATGAGGAAACCAAGACAGTTAGCATGTCCATCTCCTTGAGTATACTGATGCTCTATACACCATGCATGCTGTTTGTTGTATATCATCCTTTTTAAAACACAGCTTTCTAAACAAAAAGCATCCTGAAGTAGTCCTGATTTGATACCACAGTTACTTACCGCTAAGGCCTTTTGAAGGAGAAGTCCCTAGATCAAGAAATGGCTGTCTACAGGAAAATGCCAAGCTCTCGGAACATTACAAAAGAGGGATTTGATTCTATGCCAGGTAGATTTGCCTCTCCAGGGGGGTGTGGCCATGCTCCATGCCCAGAAGCCTGCAGAGCTGAGAGGGTCAGCGTACAGCCCCAGAGAGGTCCTAGGGATTTGAACTGGTCCCCAGCTGGAAGGAGGCCCAGCTACCCCCATCGGCAGCTGCTGAAAGAAAGAATACCCAAGAGCCTCTTCCTTGATCTTTGCTGCCATCCCCAGATTACAGGATGCAAAATGTGCTCTTTATAAAGCCACCCCCAACTTTTCATTAGCTGCCTTTTTTTAATGAGAAAACTAATCACAAGAAACCACAAGAAATCCCCTGGTTAGAGCTGAGATCTCTCCAGGGTGGCTAAATGTGGCTGAACCCAGACCAAATAAAGATGTTTACTGACAGCCTAATAAACAAATGGGCCCCATTGGATGTAACCTTGATGAATGGAGCATCCAGGTGTTTTCACTAATGGCAATAAGCACTACAACCCAAAGTATTTCTGCTTCGAGTATAATGCATTATTAGGCCATTAGAGGCTGAGCACAGAGGACCATTTGGACACAGCCCTATCAATAATGCTGCTTCCCAGCCTGCATTTAGGCCTGGGGAATTAGTCATCCTGATATTCTATTTAATAAAACCTCAAGAAGAAGCATCAAAAATCACATTACATTTTAACAGGGTTACAGCAGCTCAGGAGAACCACAAGTTTAATTTTCATAAGAGCATTCATTCCTCAATTATGTCAAACATGAAAATGTAAATGGCAAATTTAATGCTAACAATATCCCTCAAAGCACATTGGCAGGTAAGGCACATTATGTTGAGTGGATGCTGGCTGCATAACAAGCAGCCCCAAAGTGAGCATGTGAAGGCTGAGAGGAGGGGGCTTCAGGGCTCTTGGCTGAGCTGTCCCTGGAAGAGACGCAGCTTCAAAAAGAGGGACAGAGAGGCCTCCAGTCATTAAGGGCCAAGGGAGTCTTAGATTTGTGGGCTCTCTGGCACCCACTCGTGGTATTTCCTGTGAGAACCAAAAAGCTTAGCTCATTTGTTCAATAAGCAGCAGCTGAAAGGCCCCAAAAGGAAAAGAGCCTCCAGAACACCGTCAGGAATGCCACGGGGAGTGACACAGGAATGTCTGTTTTAAACAAAATTCCAAGTTAGCTCTCTTCCCCCAGGACTGGACCTGCTTTCTGTCTAAGGCTGCAATAAACAGAAGGGCATAATATTTCTGTTTGTAATTGAAGCCACTGACAACAGTAACCAAAGGATTTAACTGTGTTTTCCTACGAACAAAATAGTCTCTGAAAAAGCCTGTGATATATTATGTTTCTATACATAAAATGTCTCAGTGTACATGTATAGTATAGCTAAAACATCAGATATTAATTCTGTATTGGTATGCACAGGAAACCCTCTATAAGGTTATATAGGAAACTACTAAGATTATCTAATGATCGTGTATGACTTTTGTAATGGGAAGCATAATAAAGTTTAAAATAAAACCCTATTGGAGAATGTCCGCCCCTAGATAGAGCTATCTTTCTGATGACAAGCGCTTGTACCATTCCTTCCTAGTTGATCTGTGAGTGTAATTAAATCAGAAACTTAAAATGTGCAGGCAAAAGGCAGGCTCGGATATAAACAGGATAATAGGACAGAACAAAGCCAGATGTCTGTCGGCTTGGATGAAGGGCACATCACAGGTGGCATATTCAGGGAGCAACCGGGGGGGGGGGCGCTTTGCTGGGATGATATTCCAGCCAGATTTTGACTAAACATTTGCCACATGGATATCAGCAAAGCAATGGGAGCAACATGCACAAAGGTAGTTCCATATGATTTTTAAGGTGTGCTACTACAGAAGGTGAGGAGGATGTACCTGAGGAGACAAAGGGAGAAGCAGGCAGGCAGGCAGGCTGGCATCAGAGCATGGCAGGCTGTATAGACCACAACTCTGAGTTAGATTTATGTTGCAATGCCTGTCGTTTGTGTCTTAGTGAAAAAGATCTTGTGGCTGAAGGATTCAAGTGAAAGGCCTCAGAATACAAGAAACCAGAAAGCCAAGGAAAACAACACTCACGTGAGAAGAGAGGAGGATCTAGGCTAGGGCTGTTGCCAAAAGGCCATCTGGGAAGGCACACACGGAAGATGCTGGTAGACTGTATGGATCGATTTGGATGAAGGGATGATTGTAAGGATATGTAGCTTTGGAAGACAGAGACATAACCAGGAATGCACCGTTTCTTCTTCTCCTTTTTTTTTTTTTTTTTTTTTTTTTTGTTGTTTTTTTTCAAGACAGGATCTCCCTGTAGCCCCGGCTGTCCTGGAACTCACTCTGTAGACCAGGCTGGCCTTGAACTCACAAAGATCTGCCTGCCTCTGCCTCCCAAGTGCTAGGATTAAAGGCGTGCGCCACCACGCCCGGCTTGCACCGTTTCTTCTTAACACATAACAACGTCCTCTTGCTCCTGCCCTCCTCAGAACACTGATTCAGAACTACGTGGTGTACACAGCTACATGAAGGTATACTCTGGAATTAAATCCTCACAGTCCCAAAGTTAAGTCCTTCAACTTTGGGAGGAGAGCATGGGCAGAAGAAGAAGCAGTGACCAAGGCAACAGAGAAAGAATAGAATCAGAGAATACAATACAGCTGAGACAGTGACCAAATTCCAGACCCACAGAGCAGCTCTGGGAAAAGCTGCTGAGTGGCTCCTTAAGCGGGGGAAGATTCCTGCAGCACAGAGGTGAGTAATGGGGGAGAGACCAGCTCTCGGGACGGAGAGTGAGGTCCAGACCACACCAACCAAAGAACTCACTGATCAAACGTGGCGAGGTCAGTGTTATGCACACACATAGCCTGTTGGAACTGCTTGAGTGATTTTAAAAAGATCAAAACTAGAGTAACTCAACAAATCATGGAAAATGTTATTGATGCCTAATATCAGTCTGGACCCAGGAAAGCTGAGGCGAGTGTTGCAAAGGCACTGATGTAGCTCTGGCCCAGTGTTCCAAAGGAAGGCAGAAACAGCGGGAGCTTCACTGTTGAGAAGAAACAGGGGCTTTGCACTGTTTCTTGAGTCAGACTCTCACTGACCTTGAACTTGTGATCTTCCAGCTCCTAGACATTCTCAGAAAAATAAAGGGGAAAGTCCTCTAATCAAGATGGCTCATGGTCCACCCCCATCTTCCTGTTTTCCTCTCTCTTTCTTCAGGACCACAGCTTACAACAATGGTAGGGAAGCATTATGAGAAATGGGAACCTCCTGGCGGCTACAGTGACCTTCACCTCACCTTGACCCTGTTTGCCTTCTGCCTGTCAGCATCGAGTCTCTAACACAGGCTAAGATCTTGGCTCCCTCTGCCTTTTTCTTGACCGTCAGCATCAAAGGGACAGAAGAGGATGGAAATCACATAGGTGATTTCTACATGCCAGCTGGGGAGAAGGAAAATGAATATTCTAGAAAAGGAGCTTTCAGGGCATCCCCAAGCTGTGGATCTGAAGAGAGCACAGATGCTGCAGTGGGAAAAGGCGAACACAACACCAAAGCCAGCACAGCACAAGACAGCTCAACCAGGAATTTCACTTTGGGTTACTGTCCCTTAGTCAAAGTCAATAGAATAGAATGAGGAGGGGGGGGGGGAAGGAGGCAGAAGGAGAGAAGGAGAAGGAGGGAGAGAATGAAGTGTGTGTGTGTGTGTGTGTGTGTGTGTATACCCGGGCCTTTCCATGCTGAATCTTGGGTTTTCTAAATGTAGCACCACCTCATCTTCACAGTAATTCCATCTGACAAGCAGAAAACAGAATCCAAAAAGCTGGGCAGTATTCCCGCGGTTAGGCAGCGTGCCTGTGGTCACACAGCAGAAGAGTCAGAGCTGGTGTTGGGACACCACACGAAGATTCCAAATTCCTGGTCTTCCTGATAAAAATGTATGATGAATGGTTGAATCATTTGTGTGACATATTTCTGTTTATAGTTTCAGCCCTATATCAGAGTAGAAATGTTTGACTTTTTACTTGGGGCTTAGAAATCTCCTAGGCTCCTTCAGGAGACTTATCTACTTCTATATCTGGAGTAGTATTTCCTGCAATCAAGTCCTCTTGCTCAGCAGAGGGGCAGAAGCACAGAAGACAGGGCCTCATTAAGATCCTGGGTCTCCCACTCATCCCTTGTTAACTGAGAAACATGAAGTAACATACTTTACCTTTGAGCTTCTGTGTCTCCATATGGAAAATGGGTGTGGGGGCAGCCAACACCTCATAAAGTTTTCAAAAGCATTGAAAGAAATCAAGGATACAGTATAGCTGTATGTGGTAGACTGACTGGTCAGCCCTCAAAAAGGTTAGCTCCCTTCTGTACTTCAGTTTGAGAAAACTATAGCGAGCAATCACAGGAGGAAGGACCTGAGCTTCAAAAACAGTAGCTAAGAGGTGACACTAGCATATGAAAGTGCTCAGGGGTCTGAAGGTTCTTCCTTGGGTCCCCTGCCATGACCAGCATCAGTTCTTCAGGAATCTCTATATCTCCAAACTCTTTGGGGGGAGAACAGGTTCTACTAACAGACTTTTTGAGCTACAGATATTTTCTACACTCATGAGCCAAGTAAGAGGCTTATCTAATAGCCAGATTATTAAAAATAAGAATCTCAGAGATAGAGAAATGGCTTAGTAGTTAAGAGCACTGGCTGCTCTTGCAGAGGATCTGGGTTCAGTTCCCAGCACCCACATGCCAGCTAACAACTGTCTCATAACTCCAGTTCCCAGGAATCCAATGCCCTCTTCTGGCCTTCAAGGTCACTGTATACACATGGTGCACTTACATACATGTAGACAAAACACACAAAATAAACATAAAAAATAAGATTCTTTCTCACAGCAGGAGTGCTACATTGTAGTAAGCCCGGGTCTTTCAAAGCCTTGCAAGTGAGTAGCTGAGACTTTGCTATAGCCCGATTTGAGGGCATTCATGTGACTCTGAGTAAACTTTCTCAGGTATGTGGTATCATTTTTCTCTGCTAAGTAGATCCAGTTTCCTGAGCAAGAAGCTAACTCACTTATTTTGACCAATACTGCTGTGAATTAGCTGACTCCATTGCTTGCCCTGCACTGCTTATTGAACCCCGAAGGATATCTCTAAGGACTTAATGCAAGCTCTTTATTTTGCCTACCAGTGCTGGCTCACACCCCATGGCTCAGCCTATGAAGTGTCTGTGCTCCAAATGCCGCCACTTTGGGTTTAAATAAGGATTTTCTGCTGTCATTTTTACATACAAAAAAAAAAGGAGTTCTGTGAGGACAAAGATGATACCACTTACCTCTGAGCACACTGTTAGGTGTTCCATTTGTCTACTCTCCAATCTCTCTGCATGGGACTGAATCCCAAATACTGTGACTTTCAGAAGACATAAATCACACACACAGAGGACCTAACACATATCTGCCAAGCAGCATCCATTCAGCATTCATATGCTCAACCTAATGAACAAAAAGAGAGCATTGCAAGAGGGGTGGTAGAACAAAAGCTAGCTGGAACCAATCTTTATTATTGTGTATACTGTGTTTCAGACACCAATTTCAATAGACAGAGAACACTAATACATATAGAAGAGAAAGGTACCATTTTGACAACCTGCTCTACTGCTATGACAATATATCAAAAATTACTGAGAGTGAGGGGCTGGAGAGATGGCCTAGCGGTTAAGAGCGCCGACCGCTCTTACAGAGGACCCAGGTTCGATCCCCAGCACCCACATGGCAGCCGAGAACCGTCTGAAACTCCAGTTCCAGGAGAACTCCAGTTCCAGGGGAATCTGACACCGTCTTCTGACCTCCGTGGCATTGCACGACACGGGTGCACAAACTTGCATGCAGACAGTACATTCATACACATACAGAAATAAATTTAAAAAAAAATTAAATTAAAAAAAATTACTGAGAGTGAACAGGCTAATTTATTATTACTGTGGCCATTTTATGGATTGGCAAATAATATTTCAGAGGGTAAATTGTATATGTATTTATTCGTAATAGCCTCTTTTGAGCTTACACTGTTTGCTGGATACTTAACATACACTGTTTCTTTTAATATTTTGAATGACCTTGTGTGAGGCCATTCATGAGCTAAGTCCATCATGGTTGAATATAAGAGGACTGGCTCCTTACCCCAAAACCTAGAAGGCCGGGGGAGCTGCTTCCACTCATCATACTGGACATCAGGTACCTGCAGCCCCCCCCTCAGGGGAGTGTAACTTGAAGTGTGGCATTCCTAAGCTTATCCCTCCTGAGACATGTCTGCCTTGTCCTCAGGAGGCAAATGGCACAGGCCATAAGCTTGGGGGGGGGCAGCCTATGGTATTCCTGCCATAACACTTAGCCATTGCAGAATGCATGTAGGCTTCCCCTCTGTCCCGCCCAAAGAGCCCACCAGAATTCTATATAAGTGCTTTAAACCCCTGCAATATATGAGTTTGTTCACTGACACAACTCCTGGGTCTTTCTTCGGATTGGTTCGGATTCACTCACTCTCCAGGGGACTGTCCTCTGCCCCCTCCCGCTTCCCCCCTTGTGCCCTGGCTTCCATACCTAGGGCCATGAGGCCAGTGACCTCGGAGGCAGGAACTTCACAACACAGAGGAAGTCAACAACCTTGTTAAACTAGAGATTATTAACCCAATCTAACAGAGTAGGAACAGAAGCTCAGGGAATATTCTTCCTAAGAGGGACCCACAGCAACATAGCCCTGGTTGCAGAGCACAAGTGATGTAATCCAGAAGCATCCATGTGCAAGTCAGGTAAGAGATTTAGAAGAAGTAGTGCAGAGCCAACCCATTCATCATCTTCACAAACTAGTCTTGTTTCTTGTATCCTCTATCATAGTCCACTGGGCTGCCATCCACTTAGTGTCCCTACAAGAATCCCCAGAGTCACCTCTACCACCTTTTCCTCCTCTTATCTCACAATGGCCATTGATGATATTTTGTCAAGTGTATTTTCAATTTTGTTTCCTTGAAAATTCTATGTATTTGTGTCATGCATTTGAAAATATTATTCTTCTATAATTTGTGTCATGCATTTGAAAATATTATTCTTCTATATATTTGTGTCATGCATTTGAAAATATTATTCTTCTATATATTTGTGTCATGCATTTGAAAATAGTTTTCTTCTATGTATTTGTGTCATGCATTTGAAAATACTGTTCTTCTAGACATGATATGGCCACTGCACTCATTGCAGCTGTTGTTACCTGCACAAGACATGCACAGAATCAAGCCAACAAGGTCACTCAACATCTCAGCAGACAGCACTAATTTGACTCAGTGGGTTATCAAATACAAGGGGTGGGGAAGACTTGAGATGGGAGGGAGTTGTGTTGGGAGAGCTCCAGCAAGTAATGGGAATAAGGAGCTAGGAGTGGATATGATCAATATACATTGTATACATGTATGAAATTGTCAGAGAATAAATAAAAGGTATTCTTGAAACCGTTTTTTGTTTGTGAAAGGGTTTCCCAGTAGCCCCAGCTGACCCAGAACTCACTATGTAGACCAGGTCGGCCTCAGTCTCTCAGAGATCTGCCTGCCTCTGCCTCTCAAGTGCTGTAATTAAAGCTGTATGCCACCATGCCCAGCATAAATAAAAGATACTCTTAAAAATAAAAAAGTCAAACAAGGGTTCCATAAGACTGACTACGGCTAGATTTAATGAAAAAGGAACCTGGTAAGATAATAAAAAATGAAAAGGGAAAAGTTGCAGTTACAAAACCTCAATTTAAATACAATTAAAGCACAAATTAAAAGAATGGATTAATAGCAAACCGAGCCAATCATGGAGAAAACAACTTATTACGATATGCAAAAGAAAAGGCAAATAGGTGATAAAGTGTTGAGAGAAAATAAGTCATATGACTGATAAGAAGCTAAAAACATAAGTGCAGACGAACTGAAATTACGAGCACAAATTCTAATCGAAATGTGTCTAGAGTGAAGCATGATCAACATCTTGAAAGATTTTTGTCAGTTTTCTAACACTCTGAACAGAAAGTAGATATCCCTTGGATACATCATGCTGAAAGATAATTTTCAAAGCTGAATAAGAAAATACATCCAGTACTAGATTCTCAAAAATTATTAAAGTATATGCATAATTTTAGGCTAAATTACTGAAATTCAAGGGCTTTGTATGTGGATCTTATTCATGTATAAAATCACAAAAAGCTAGGCATGGTAGAGCATAACTGTAACCTCAGTGTTCTGGAGGGAGGACTTGATAGAAGATAATGAGTTCCAGGCTATACAGCAGAGGCCCTGTCTCCACCAAACAATAGAAAAACATTCTCCAATAGGTGAAGTCCCAAAAAAACATGCCTCAGGCAAGGCTTTCTCAGACATAAAAATAAAAAATATATTGCAACACATTTTAGAATGTTAACATATTCATAATGGCACAGAAAACAATAGGGTGGAACAAAAAACACCAAGCACTGTCCTTACAACTGAAATGCTGAACTCTTAAATAAATGTACATTGTAGGAGATACTTTTTGGCCACTTGAAATACATTTAAAAAAATTTCTCCTACTCCCCTATTTCAGATCTTAAAGGCTGAAAATGCCATTTTCCATCTTTGATGCCTGCCTGGCTACTCAGAGCAGCCGCAGGACCAGTGAGCAGAGGAGTTGAGAAGGGGGTGTATGCTTGGGGAGTTTAAGGACAGTCTCCCACAAAGACATATAGAAAGCTCCTCCTTGGTCCACTCCATGTGTTCCTGGTTTGGAATACACTGTTAGCTGCTCAGCCATATTCTAATCATGAAGGAAGGGCCCAATGGGCTGCAGGGCCCAGGCCAGCTCCCTCTTACTAAACAGACCACGGATTCCCAGTATAGGCACAATGGGATGGGCCTTGTCTTTTACACCTCAGTTCATTGTACACCATGTATAACAAGCCAAAGGCAGTAGGAAAGACTTATTCTAGAAATATAAAAATAAGACTCCACCAAGAAATTATTAGTGTAATTTATAAAAGCAACACATTGCCGGACATGGTGGTGCATGCCTTTAATCCTAGCACTTGGGACATAGAGGCAGGTGGATTTCTGTGAGTTCAATTCCAGCCTGGTCTATAGAGTGAGTTCCAGGCCAGCTGGGACTACAGGGAGACCCTGTTTAAAAAAAAAAAGACTTAATTAATTAATTAATGCAACACATCAAGCCAAGACCAAGAGTAGCAGAAATCAGCATTATCTCCAAACTTGATAGTAAATAACTGAAAAACTGATTCCAATGGACAGAAGGTCTGTCTGGGCATTTGTTATAATTTACATTATATCATTATATATTGTTTTATACTTAAAAGAAAAACTATTTTTATGAAAGTAAAATTAAATGACAAATATTTCACTGCTTATAGTTCATGATACAGTAAGGTAAGATAGTACTTTTATTATCAATTTTAGGGGGAAAAAACAAGAAAAATGCTGATATGATTCACAGGAGTTTACAGTGGCTGTTTATCAAAAAAAGCAGTTGAAATTCTATTATTAATATATGAGCTTAAAAATATATCTTATCACAAATTAAATATGTCCATGTTAAGAATTTTTTATGTACCAACATTAGCAAGGTAGAAAATATACTATTCAAAAAGATGTTCACAAGAAATAAAGTATAATGAAATAAAAAAATAAATTAGACAAGATATTCCCAATAGTAGCTAAAGAATGACAATTATAAACCATATTAAAAGATGCAAATAACATATAGCCTGGTGTGGTGGCGCACACCTTTAATCCTAGCACTTGGGAGGCAGAGGCAGGTGGATCTTTGTGAGTTCAAGGCCAGCCTGGTTTACAAAGTGAGTTCCAGAACAGCTGGGGCTACAGAGAGACCCTGTCTCGAAAAGACAAAAAAAAAAAGATGCAAATAAATGGAAAGATGCTTTATATTAATGGATCAGTTAAAATGTCTATATCATCAAAGACATTTGCAAATTCAGTGCAATTCCCAACAAAATTCCAATGACTTTTTTGGCAGAAACAGAAAACAATCCTACAACTCACGTGGAAGCAGGAAAGATCACAAATAGCTAAAGCAATCATGAAAAAAAAAGAATAAAACTTGAAATACTATACTAACTGCTTTCAAAATAGGCTATCAAGCTATAATAACCAAAATATCAGCATGTACCACAAAAACTCATAGGGTGACAAAACAGAGTATAGAGGCCAGAAATAAATCCCCATGTCCACAGCCAGCTGCCAAGAACACACATATTCTCCCCAAAACTGGCCTTGGTAGAAACTGGCTCTATATTTTATCCCATATACACTAATCAACTCAAAATTAATTAAACACTTCATGTAAGTCTTCAAACTGTGACTCTCTCAAAAGTGACAGTGGAAGAGCAATGCAGAGGGAAGCATTGACATGGGACTTGGCTGAGATATTTGAATATGACCCCAAAGAACACAAGTGACAAAAGCCAACAGACAAATAGAGACTACAAATGGCCAAGCAACATGTGAAAAGAATGTTCGAAGTCACTAATAATCAGAAATCATGGAAATTCAAATTAGAACTGCAAAGTATCAGCTCACATCTGTTAGAATGACTTTCATCAAGACAACATAACACATCTTGGTGAAGTTATAGAAAAAAGAATCTATGTGCACTGTGGATGAGGGTGTAAATCAGTACCTCCTTTATAGAAAACAGTATTGAGTTTTCAAAAAAATATATAAAAGAACTATGACATGATCTAGTAATCCCATTGCTGAGAATGTGTCCATAGAACATGACAGTGCAAAGGACCATGTTCACAGTAGGACAGCTGAAACAAGACAGCGTGTCACCTTGTTCCACCTCAGCTGGGAACATGAGCATCAGCAAATCTGCTGAGGTTGTTGAGCCTCTGCTGTGCACTAGGTACTGTGCGCTTGGTACTGTGCACTCAGTACTGTTCATGCGGTACAGTGCAGTTGGTGCCACACACTGGCCTGCACTTGTGCTTGACCTACCCCTTGTGTGTTAACATCAGTTTGTGGTTTCTCCACTTTGCTGTATCATTGGCCTCCCTAAGACCAATCATCTTTAAGAAACTGTGGTAACAACAATGGAAATTAAATGAGCATAAGAAAATGGGCACCTGCCATCCTGAGATAAAACCCTCAAAAGATGGTGGTCTGGTTTCTGGAAAATGTTCACTTTAATTCAAGCCTGAAAATGGCAAGATGCCAGAACAGGATGCTGATGGGGCAAAGTTCCACGGTGGAGCTGCTAGCCTACAGCTAGCTTCAGTTCTGTATGAAGTGATAAGCAAAGCACAGCCCTGAAAACCAATAAATCTCTCCTTTGGAGACCTTTTATCTGACTACATTAAAAAAAAAAAAAAAAAAGAGCAAGGGAGGAAATACGTAACTCTAAAGCATAGCCTGGTACATTTACTGGCGATAACTGAGTTTTCCACAGATGAAACATGAGTTAATTGAGTGCTCACACTTGAAAGACTGATCTTACCTCCAGGCCCCTTCTACTCACTTAAGATTTAGAAAACCACAGTGTTCCTGATGAGAATGAAGAGATAAGTGTATTGCTAAAAGAGATCTGCTTGTAACTGTCAGGCCTTGAAAGCCTACCTGTCCAGGTACCATTTTGCAAACGATGGATCAAGTAAATGTGATTATGACATGAAAAGGCTCTAACTATGTATGTTTTCATTGCATTTAATGTCAGACAGTGCTCTGAAAGGGAAGGCCTGGTCTGTAATTCATCTACTGATGAATTAGTATCTGCTCTAACTCAGTATCTGCTCTAACTCAGATCTAACTGCTATAAAGTAGTTCTAACTCAATTGAGAAACCTCAGATATATACTATGCAATGAACTCTAAATATATCAATCTGTATGCCTGTCCATCTACTGATTATTTGCATAAACATATATATTTATAAGCTACAAACATGTACAAACGTAGCAAAGGTACACTCTCCAGTGCTTCTCACTAGATTCACTGGGCTAAACTAGTCATCAGTCAATGTTCTCTAGACTGCATTCTGCAATGTTTAGGAACATGTTAACAGGTATAATGTGGGTCTTAAAGTATTGGCATCTACTGAAGAGAGGCCAGAATATTCTACAATGCATGGGCCAGTACCCATCCCAGAAAAGAATAATCTAGACTAAAATGTCTATACTGCCAAAGCTGAGCATCCTCATCTTGGTCCTTTCTCCTCATCCAAGATTCACCTTTTGCCATCCAGATCTACCCATTATTGCATGTGGACCACCAATGAAAACAAGCAAGCAATCCAATTGTCGGGTTCATAGTTGCAAACCACTGAATTCAGGTTCATCGTTGCAAACCACTGAATTCAATATGTTTAATTTAAATAGGAAATGGGTCTATGAAAGCCTAACAGGTCATTCACAGACTTTCCAGAGATCCAAGGCAGCTGGAGTGCTGCATGTACCACAGGATGGCAGACCCTCCAGAGACACTGTTTTTATGGTTTAGATGTGCTATCCTTACAAAAGCTTCAGGCATTGAAGACTTGGTCCATGAAGGTACTAATCTTTTGGTAGGTTAATCTACTAATAAAGTCACAGTTAAATGGATTGTTAGTAGTGGGGCCTAATGGAAGAAAATAGGCCACTGGGGGTATGGCTTTGAAGGTTGTATTTTGTCCTTAATGCTCTGTTTCCTTCCTCCCCTCCACCAAGCACTCTCCACCATGAAGTTCTGCCTTACTATAGGCCTAGAAATAATGAAACGAAGTGACCATGGGCTAAAACTTCTAAAATCATAGTTAAAATAAAGGCTTTCTCTCTTAAATTGTTTCTCTCTAGTATTTTGATGAAAAGCTGACACAAGCACTGAGAGGCCTTTGCCACTGCCGCTAACCAAACAATTGAGCATGTCACACTGCTTATGTGTGATCTGACTTTCCTGTAGCTAGCTGGCAAAGATCTCTAGGCTTCTGTGCCTGTGGCTTGGGTACCAGAGCTGAAAGATGGAACTCACGTTTCTGTTTATAGGAAATAGGATAAACTATGTAGGAAATTCTCACATAGTTACTTTAATGAATGCCTTTTGCTGGTGGAGGGACTAACCAGTCTGCTCTTCTCTGTTGAACTCATATAAGATGTGGTACATAGGCTCCATGCTGGTTCTACTCTCATCTACTCACAGTTTAATCCCTAAGGGGTTGCTGTTGATATCCAGCTTTGGCTCATGTAGCAGAACTTCCCACTCTCTTCTCCTCCTTCCCTTCTCCCTAACTCCTGCTATGGGAGGAGAAAAATCCCTTTCTCCCCTCTAAGTTATGAAGAAGGCATCGTGTTATTTTATTTCTGAATTTCGGACAAAGCTGATGTTGGAAGCTGCAGCCCATATTAATGAGCCCCTGAATCCTCAATATTGAATTGCAGAATTTTTGTGGTACATATTTTTTATTATTTACAAACATTTTCCTAGACATACAAAACCTTCTGTCATTTTTGCAACATTGAAGCCCTTGCTATAGCTCTTTTTTTTAATTAAATTTGTTCTTTGACAGTTCGATATATGACTGTAATGCAGTCTGATTGCTGTTACCTCACTCTGTCATCTCCCTTCCCTCCTCTCTAACCCTCCCCTTTACTAATCTTTCTCCCACATTCATGTATTTTTGTTTGTGCTCCTCTGCGTTTGATCAGGGTCATCTTTGTGGTCTTAGGATTGGAACTGTCTCTGGAGTCTGGCAGATACATCAATGGTTACACAACTGAAGACAGTGGCTCGCCCTCTCCGAGAGTCCATCAATGCCTTTAGTTCACCACAAGCCCCTTTTTCACTCATGGCTATCTATCCATAAGCCTGTCTTGTGCAGACCCAGTGCTAGTAATCACAGCTGCTTGTGAGTTTGTGATATCAGTTGTGTCATGCCTGAAGGATAGGATTATCCTGCCTTTCTTCCCATCTTCAAGCTCATACATTCTCTCTCTCCCCTACTCCACAATGTTTCCAGAGCTACAGAGGAGGTAGTATAACTGCCTTGTTTAAGGCTGAGCCCTCATCCATCACTTATTTGCAGTATCTTGGACATCCATGTGTCTCTGCATGCACCACCATTCACTATGAAGAGAAGCTTCTCAGATTAGGGTTGAAAGCAGTCTTTGTGTTAAGGGTATGGACATAGATACATATTTTTTTGATACATATTTAGAGGGTGATTTGACCTTAGATCTATTTAGCAAAACGTCAGTAGTAATTTTCCTCTTAGAGCCTATAACTTCCTGAGACATGGTTTTTGTTTTGTTTTGTTTTGTTTTGTTTTTTCATAAATCTGGTCCCCACCATAAGGCATAGGATACCTTCTGTGGATCAAGCCTTAGCTCCAGTCAGGAGGCAGTGGTTACTCCCATTACAGTTGTGCCACTGTTACCAACATGGCAGATTGGTGTTTACTGCTGGATAAATCCTTTTGTGCCTTTTATCCTCCAAAAGACTGCATAGCGGGGCTGGAGAGATGGCCTAGCGGTTAAGAGTGCCGACCGCTCTTACAGAGGACCCGGGTTCGATCCCCAGCACCCACATGGCGGCTGAGAACCGTCTGAAACTCCAATTCCAGGAGAACTCCAGTTCCAGGGGAATCCGACACCCTCTTCTGAACTCCGCGGCATTGCACGACACGGGTGCACAAACTTGCATGCAGACAGTGCATTTATACACATACAAAAATAAATAAAATAAAATAAAAAATCAAAAGACTGCATAGCATTTTCTGGCATTTTGAAAGTTAGCATCAGAATTTAACAAATATACTCACTCATCCAGGCCAGAACTGGTCTGACTTGTGACCACTTCAGAGTCAAAACCTGCCAGCATTTTGAACTTTTCCTGCTCCAAAGACAGGAGACAGAAAAGGACTTATCCCAGCCATGCTTTTCCAGTCAGGCATTCCTCCTTCTTAAGGGAGAGCGGAAAAAATATCTTAGAGGAATTATGCAGTGGAGCTTTCTTCTGTGTGGAAGGAAAGAACAAGAGCCAAACTCTGAAAATGAAAGGTTGTGTGAAGTAGAATTATTTGTGTGCAGTCATTCATGAAGCCTTCAAAATTAAGATGAATGACATCTTTATCAAAGGACAATTAACCATGAAGGTTTCACAATCATGAATATCTATACACAAAACTTCATAAAGACAATTCTCCAGGACCTCAAGGCACAGATTAACCCCAGCACACTCATAGAAGGGGACTTCAATACCCCACTGAGCCCTTTGGACAGGTCAACTGGACAAAGAATAAACAGACATCTAAACTGAATGATACGATACACCAACTGGACCTCACAAACATCTACCAAATATTCCACCCTAATACCAGAGAATACACTTTCTACTCAGCACCCCACGGAACATTCTCCAAAATCGACCACATTCTGGGACACAGAAAAAAGCTCAACAAATATAAAAATATTGAACAGGTTCTAGAACTAAGCTACCATTTATTTTCAGACTTAGGAATTTTTGGTATATGGGTGTAGGGTATGTATGCATATTTTAGAGTAATAAAAGATCAAAAGAATGAGGAAAAAACTAGTTTGTCATGACATTAAGTCTAATCACAGTATTTATTTTATGGGAGTGCTTCTTAGTATTTCTTATACAAGGCTGCTTAAGCTTTTGTCCAAGCCTTTTCTAAAATATTATACAGTAGTTAAAAGTAACAGGCTGGTGTAACTTAGCCTTTCTGGATGCTTAACACCCATACTAATTTGGCTGACGGTCTTAAGGGATAACTTTGCTCTTTGTCCTCAGAGGTCAACTAAGTCCCAGGGGACTATGCATGGGGGCATCTCTTGAAATGTTGTGCAAATGTGAGTCACCAGTCTTCTTGTTCAAGGAGGTCTTGGAGATTCACTAATGGGACTTTAGCCAGTATCTAGTCTATAAAGAGGAAAGTCTGCTCATGCTTCAAAAAGGGAAGCCTGGTTTAGCAAGACCTGACTTTGTCCTAGAGTGGATGGAACTGGTAAATGAAAAGCCAAAAGGAGCCAGGGGCTCTCTCACCCCCCAAAAATAAAAACCAATACATGAGATCTTCAACTGACCTTGAGAAAACAAAAACCTTGGTTAATCTGGGCTAACTGTGTGGCCTTAAACATCCAAAGTGGAAGTATAACCAGAAATAATTAGTAAGGCCTGAGAAATTATACTTCAGGTATAAAACTTGAGATCTTAGTAAAAAGACAAAAAGTAAAAAGTAAAAAAAAAAAAAACACAGTTGTTTTGCCTGTCTTACTGGCAAGTGCAGCTACCCTGTGGTAGCTTCAAAGACGTTAGACACAGCTTTTCAACCTTCCAATATAGACTAAAGACTCATGCCTCTCCAAGGATCCTCCAAACCTTCAGTGCCAGATGGAGACTGCTAAGACATCCAACTGGTGGACTGAGCTACTACCGGGGTTTCACCCTCTTCAGAGTATAGACTTCCATTGCTGGACTACCTGGGCTGTATCATGGAGACTAGTAGAGAAAGATCAAGACAGGACGCAGTGCTTACTGGACCTCATTTGGTGATCATGGGAAGAGAAAACACCCAGTGTGGAGCACAAGGGCAGAACTAATGGTTGTTTGGGCTTGCCAAAGAGGAGACTTCAAACATGACATCTTTCAGCCTAATAAAGAAAGGAATCATAAGTTGAAGATGCTAAAATCTATGATCTATGTGGTTTGCATATAAGCATATTTTGGAGTGATGCAAATTGGAGAGAGTAACAACAACGGCAGAAGGACTGGGTCAAAGAACTGACTGAAGTGGTGAATCTCTGCTCAAAACAGTAAACTTCTGCACTGAAAATTTTAAAAGAGACTGTGAAAAAAATGAAAGACATGTTTGGCAGAATGCATGAGCTCTGGTGGGATGAGGGGGCAAGGAAGTGGGCATGGGTCCAGATTTGATTGGAAATTTTGTATAAAATGCACAAAGATTCAATAAAAATTGGCTTTGAAAAAAATTAAGATGAACGAAATGATTTCTTACCCTGCAACTGCCTCCCATTACATTCTGGAGATGTAGACACCCTAATTCCACCCCCAACATACAATCTAGCCTTGAGGGGAAGGGAGCCCTGACCTACCAGCCTGTAGAGGCAAAACTTGTCCTGCTTTCCATAATCTCCATTCCATAATTGGTTTTCCTAGTTTGTTTTGGGTAGTGCCGTGGGACGGCTGTGTTTTGATTTCCCCTGCAGTTATCAGGGGCTAGCAGGACTGCACTACTTTGTTGCCCCACTTAGCAAACACTCTCCCTTGACTGCTTGTCTGAGTCTAGAAAAGAGGAACTATTTTAGGAAAGCCAGTAATTTTATTTTTAAAATATATGATGAATGGTGGCCTGAAAAGAAGAAAGACGAACTCAGGTTGGGGCTAGAGAACAAGAACTAGCACGTGACCCCAGCTGTGCACCAGACATGAAGCTAAGTGTGATTCCTTTGCCCTCCACCCTCACAGCATCAGGGAAGGAACAACTGTCCTTTGCTCTTGTTGCAGACGGGAAAAGAGCATTTGAAGAGGCTAAATGGTATGCAACAGGCATCCAGGTATCAGTCTGCAGGACTGGGGTCCAAAGTCGCCTTGTGAATCTGCAGCCTGTGTGATTCCAGGGCACTTTGCTCATCTGAATGCTTGCCACATGACCAAAGAACAGAGGGACTTTCAAGGGAGAGGGCCTCACCTTTTCTCTCTTCATGTTTCTAAAAATATGGCAATGTTTTCCTCAGAAAAGTAAAGTGGTATTGACTTTTCTACATCACCAGGAACTGCAGTGAGCAATGCCTTCACAAATGGATGCAGCTGCCCAACTGCCCTGATTTCATTTTGTCCTCAGTTGCTAGGTTGCTTGTGCATGTGATGATGCCAAAAGGTAGAAGAGGTCATGCCAGGTCAAGTTGGCCAATTATAAGAGGGCATGTGGCCTGGAGGAATAGCTCTGCCATTAAAGGCTCAAGCTAAGCACCCCCTCCAATAAAAACAAGAGTTCCGTTCCCAGCTCCAGTCATTGCCATGAAAGCCATTTGGGGTGACCTGATAAAAGACATGGAGACAATGAAACTTCAATTATCTGACAATCTTTGATGCCATAGCCAGAGTCCCTGGCAAAATGGCTACTTCCTAGAGGAGCAAGCTGCTGGACCAAGTGATGTGAGAAAGTCTGAGGAATTTACTGAGTGGCATTTTCTAAGGAAGACAGAGTTTACCCACCAGGAATGGTAGCACAACAGATAGCCAAAGCTCTCCATGCAGTTACCAGAAGCTGAGTCCACTGTCCTTTTCCTATGCAAGATATGAACCTTTCCCTGGTGCACTGCCAGTTACTCAGCACAGAAGTCTAGCAATGGAAACTGCCAACTAATCTTCAAGGCTAGCTAATGTTAACTGGAACAATTTTACCTTCCCAACTTGACCAAGGCACTCATAGATCATCACAAGACACTGAAGGCATTCAGTGACAGAGGGACAGCTGTCATTCCCCCTTAAAACAAATTCCAAACTTTCTACACACAGAGCTTGTGAAAAAAAACATATTAAACCCTGTGGAATTAAAGAAAATCCGTGCAGGTGCAAATGAGGCATTTTAAATTGTACAAATTTTGTTTAGAAAAAAAAATCTCAGTTACAGGCACCTAGTCTTTTCATAGGAAATATGGAGTGCATTGCTTTCCAGCTTCTGCTCGGCCCCAGCAAGACATACAATACAAGACACACAGTTTGAATGCCAAATGGCATGCATAATTTGGTTCAGTTAATGTGTGGATCCTTATGATATGCTAACCATCAGCTCATGCTCTAGAACTATTAATAAAGTTCTACTTGCTTAGTAGTTTGTCAAAAGAGACCACTAATTGTCATGTGGCTTCAAAAGTAGAGGATTCAAAATAGCAGAAATTATAGCATACAACAAGAAAACTTGAATAAACTTTTAAATAGTACTTGAAAATAAAAAATATTACTGAGGTGAAAAAAAAAAAAACCCTGAAAACAGGTGAGGCAAAGTGAGAGACTGCAAACAGGTTATCTGGAGCTCTTTGCATGAACATGTGCTGATAGAAAGAATTCATAGAAATGTAAGCTCATGTGTGTATACCCATTTTGTTGAGACATGAACTAGAGTGTTTGGAACACGTGCTTCCTCATGGAGCCCGCTGCAACATTTTTTTCTTCCAGAATCAATGTTCTCATACATTCTCATAAGACCCTCCATGACTTAAGTAATACTGAATATGTCCAGTGCTTTCCCTTATCACATGATCTAATAGTTTGTCAAGAGGCTTTTGTCGCTGGAAAGGGAGTGAAAATATCTTTGTGGGTTATTTTTGCCTTTTTTTTTTTTTTTCCTTTCCCTACACGGAGACATTCTGTGATGAGCAGGACAGCTTCCTCATCCCACTCCATCACACTGGGAATGACGGACTTGCAGAAGAATCTCCTCTTGCTTTAAATGACATGAAGAAGAGTCAGGAGAAAAACTGGAAAGTCACTACCTAAGGTAGTTGAACTCTGTTTGGAAAAGACAACGTTGCTTAGATCTTTGCCCCCCCCCAAAAAAAAAGTTAGAAGGCTTTATTCCTGACCAATTTAATCATGATTCTTCATCCCTTTTTTTTTTTAGTGCAATCACAATTTTATTAGAGTTTAAAAGAAAAACCCTGAGACAGACAAGCTGTAAAATTTTTTCTTTGTTGTTAATTTGTTCTTGCTCTTTCTCTTGCCTTAATTTGTGGTGTGTTCTTGCACTCTGTTTACAAGTAATTTATTGAGAATTTCGGTGTCTATGTTCATCAGAGATAGGGGGCTGTAATGTTTTGTTGGCTCTTTGTCTAGGTTTGGGGTCATGACAACACTGGCTTCATAAAAAGAATCTGGAAGTGTCGCTTCTTTTTCTATCTTACATAATATTTTAAGGAGTACTGGTCTTGGTTTTTCCAGTTGAACGCTGCATAGTATCCATCTGTTACCAGATGTTTTTTCAGTTGGGAAATTTTTAATTACTGTTTCTATTTCATTGGTCATTATGGGTCTATTTAAATTGTTTATCTCATCTTGGATTTAATTTTGATAGGTCACACACATCTATAAATTCATCAATTTCTTTTATATTTTCCAATTTAGTGGAATATAGGTTTTTTGTGGAATATGTTTTTTTGTACATTTTATTTTATTTTATTTTATTTATTTTTTTCATTTTATAACAATAAGTAATCATTTATGAGTACAAGCATCCATCATGTAAAACCAATTTGCAAGCCGTTGTGCCCAAACCCACACAGCCCATGGGGTCCCACCATCCAGCTGGGGGGGAGGCTTGTATGTTCAATCAAGTTGATCAGATGAGTGTCCAGACTATATTGCGGTAGTTTCATCATTCACCCCAATCACAGCCCTTACATTCTACCACGCCCCTTCTTCCGCAGATTGTTCCCTAGGCTTAGAAGAGGGGCACAGGTGGACAAGAAGCAAAACAGTCTACTTTCTCTGGAGCTGTTGTCTTGGACTCTGGTCAATTCTGGCTGTTTCCTTTCATGGGCTGACAGTTTGTCCATGGATAACTTTTCAATCCTACTAATGAAGCACAAGCAATTAGATATATAGGTATTTAAACAGTACTATTGTTATGGTAGGTTACTTTGGTATAGACACAGAGGTTTGTATGGTATGTTAATCTATGAATTATGTTTTTTTCTGTAAAATATGACAGGATCTTACTGTGGCTTATAACATCTCCTAATCACTAGAGGATGTAAGCTTGTGGCATCAGCCATGGGTTATTCCTCCAAGGAGAGAGCTAATAGCCAATCAGATTTGGGATATACAGGCATATGGCTGCCACTGCTGCACAGTATTTCCAGGCAGGTGAGGTGTAGCTAGTGCTGGTGGAGGAGTCTTGCTTGACTCAAGGAGACCTATATTTGCTTTATTGGTTTAGTGGCCTTTGGTAACACTCTCTGGTATTCCAGAGACCAACTGTACACTTGCAAGTGTGGTCTCAATGCATCTTTCCATGCTTACATCAGGTCTTCCGAACACAGGCCCTTATTGCCTCTCTTCTTGCAGGTATCCCCGTTTTACAGGGCAGAAGCCTTTAACCCTTTTTGGGGGGGGATTGGATCCCCTGTCCCCAACATCTCCTTGGTAAGAATATCCATTGCTGATAATCAGCAGCTCTCTGTATTAATATTATTTTGCTTAAGTGCAATAGTCTTAAGGAGACTTTAGTATCTATATTTGGATCTGAATAGAGATTCTATTTGGATCCAAAAGAGAGATTTGTATCCTTTTCTTTCCTAGTTCCTGAATGTCCAGTTAGTCAGTTTATTTTATTTTATTTTATTTTTTATTTATTTATAATATTTTTTTATTTTTAACAAATCTAGACCCGTGTTCCACACCCCATTCCCCCACCCGCCAGAGCTCATGGCATCTTGCCAAAACATGCTTTCACCTCTTCTACTCTTTCTCAAATTGTCATGGGGAAGTTGACTGTTTTGTAGCAGAAGTTTCACTGTTTCAGGTCAGTTTTTTGATTCAGAGTCTTTTCTGTTCGTTTGTTGTTGTTGGTTGTTTTTCCAAAATGCATTACGCCCAACTTGCTTTGTACAAAAGCTCAGGGGGCCCTACACAAGAAATACGTACAACTAGGTAATTTGCACTAGCAACCACAGATGAGGGATACCATTCATCGTTTGTTTTTCCTGGTACTAAAGTGTTACTTCACTCACATGATGTCCTCTAGTCTCCAGTCCATTTTCCTGCAAAGCTCGAGTTGTCATCTTTACCTGCTGATAGAGACTCCATTGTGTAATGTACCACACATTTCTCTCTATCCACTCGTTCAGTTTGAGGGGCATTTTAGGTTGGTTCCAACTCCTTACTATATGTGGGAAGAACTGCAATAAAACATGGCGTGCATTATCTCTGTGGTGGCATAAGTCTTGAGGTTACATGCCGCAGAAGTGGTATGGCTGGGTCGGGTGTGCAAGTTCATTCCAAGTCCTGTCCAAGGTTCTCCACACTGCTCCATAGTGTTGTAACGAGTTTTACATTCCCACCAGCAGTGGATGAGTGTGTCCCCTTTCCCCAACAACCTCCTCCAGCAATTGTGTGATCATTTGTTTTCTTGATGCCTAGCCAAGTCTTATTGGGTAAGATGGTATCTTAAAGTGGTTTTCATTTGCATTTCCTTAATATTAGGTGATGATGTTGAAAGACTTCTTGAGGTGTTTCTGTTTCCTCATGCCGCTCTAATGGCCTCACTTGTGAAGATCTCTGTTCAGTCTTTGCTCCATCTATTGAGTGGGTCATTTGTATTTCCTTTCTTTTTTCTTTCTTGTTGTTTTGAGTAAGTTTTAGATATTCTAGGGAAATCCAATGCTTTGTCAGATGTATCTGCAGGGAAGGTTTCCTCCCACTCTGTGGGATTTCTTTTCACTTCCTTGAATTGTTTCTTTTGATGTACAGAAGCTTTTGAGTTTGATGAGGTCCCATTTGTCAATTGTCGACCTTAATTCTTGTGCAGCTGCTGTCTGATTTAGGAAGTCTTTTCCTATGCCTATGTCTTGTAGTCTGCTGCCAACTTTTTCTTCTATCACCTTCAGAGTTTGGGGTTTCACGTTGAGGTCTTTAATCCATCTGGAGTTGACTTTTGTACAGGGCGAGAGGTAGGGGTTTAATTTCATTCTTCTACAAGTGGTGATCCAGTTTTGCCAACACCACTTGCTGAAGATGCTGTCTTTTTTCCATTAGTCAATTAAAGAAGGCAGTTTTACTGGTTTTATAAGAGATTACCTCTATAAGAGTTGGCTCCAATTTACAGTTAGAGAACGACCTCATCATCATCATAGTTCTCCTTGTTCTATGGGAGGGAGGTAAGAAAGTCTCTTGTATTAAAACCTTTGCGGCACCAGAAGGTAAGTTTCATTAGGACTCATTATAAATAGTTCTTACAAGTAGGATCCACCGAGGGGTTTGATGTCTGTAGCAATCTGAGGCTTTTCTTCCTTTCAATGTTCAGGCGGGCCACGCTTTCTGCTGGCACTTCCTGGTACATCCTACATAATGCAAAGCTGTATCTTTTCTTTCTCAGCTGTTAAGTTGGTAACATTTTGACCTGTTGGAACATGCAAATCTTTTCCTGTAGTTAGTTTTAAGATTTGAATTACAAGGTTTTTGACAAAAAGGTTTCATATCTATCTGTATCCCCCTTTTTTATGTTTTTGGTTTTTTGGTTTTTGGTTTTTTGGCACATGAGTCTCAAAAAGGAAGTTGTATTACACATACCTATAGGCTGGAATCAAGGCACAGCTTTCATCAAATTCACCCATGCTGTTTTGGGTGACGGTATGTGGTTAAATTGGGAAGCAAACTTAATTTTTTTAAGTTAAATCATCCTACAAGTAAAAGAGAATGCTATAAGGTGATACTGTACAACAGAAAAATTATAGAGAACATTTGTATGTGCCTATCCCAAAGTTATTGTTATACAGATTTTAAGTAAAACAAATGTGGACAACAATTCATATTTCCAATTGACTCAGGTGCATTACCGTTTTTATCAGAACCTTTAAACCAATGTTGTTTAATATACACATAT
Organism: Rhizomys pruinosus; assembly: GCA_009823505.1. NCBI lineage: Eukaryota > Metazoa > Chordata > Mammalia > Rodentia > Spalacidae > Rhizomys > Rhizomys pruinosus. The sequence goes on along the minus strand of VZQC01013770.1, from coordinate 461,077 downwards.
TTACTTTTACTAAGTCCTAAAACACCATGTAACCTGTAGACAGAGTCTGAGCAAAACTGGATACTCGTTGAACTCACATCAATTAAAGGAATATGTTTTTAAAAAGTAAGTTCACATGATTCACTGAATTTCATCACTATCTATTGTAATGTCTCTTTTTATTTCTGATCATATTCATTTGGGTCCTGTGTCTTCATTTTGGTTAATTTGGTTAAAGGTTTATCAATATTGTTAATCTTTTCAAGGAACAAACTCTTCATTTTGTCGATTCTTTGTGTGTGGGGGTATTCTGTTTCTATTGGGTTGATATCAAACCTGATTTTGAATTATCTCTTCCCATCTAGTCTTTTGGGTGTTGTCTTTGGTTTGTTTTTTTGGTTTTTTTTTGTTTGTTTGTTTGTTTTTGTCTTTTTGAGACAGGGTCTCCCTGTAGCTCCAGCTGTCCTGGAACTTACTCTGTAGGCCAGGCTAGCCTTGAACTCACAAAGATCGGCCTGCCTCTGCCTTCCAAGTGCTAGGATTAAAGGCGTGCGCCACCACGCCCGGCTTTGTGTTTGGTTTTCTAAGGCCTTCAAGTGCAGCATAGTTATTAATATGAGCTCTCTCAACGTTTTTGATGTAGTCACTTAGTGCTCTAACTTTCCGCTTAACTTACTGCCTTCATTGTGTTTCATAGAATTTGGTATGTTGTGCTTTCATTCTCATTCAGTTATAGGAATTTTAAAATTTGCTTATTTTTCCCTTGACCCAGTTTTCAGTCAGTAGTATGCTGTTTAGTTTTCATGAGTTCGTGTGCTTTTACATTTCTATTGTTGTTGATAGCAAGCTTTATTCCTTTTTTGTCAGATAGGATTCAGGATGTTATTTCAATTTTCTTAAATTTGTTGAGATTTGCTTTGTGTCCTAATATATGGTTGATTTGGGAGAATGTTCTGTGGACCACTGAGAATAAAGTGTGTTCCTCGGTGTTTGAGTGGAATGTCCCATAAATGTCTGTTAGATCCATTTACCTTATGGTGTTAATTCCCGGGTTTCTCTGTTTAGTTTTTGTATGGATGACGTGTCTATTGGTGAGAATGGGATGATTGAAGTCATCCATTATCACAGTGTTGAAGTCAATCTTATTTTAGATCTAATAATGTTTATTTTATGAAATTGGTGCCCCTTTGTTTGGTGCATATATGGTTAGGATTGTAATATCCTCTTGGAGTTTTTCCTTTAATGGGTTTAAACTGTTCTGCTCTATATCTATTGACTAGTTTTAACTTGAAGTCTATTTTATCAGATACTAGAATAATTGCACATGATTATTTCTTAGTTCCATTTGCTTGGAATACTTTTTCTAGCCTTTATTCTAAATTGGTATCAACTGGTGAGGTATGTTCCTTAGGGGCAGCAAATACATGGATATATATATATAGATATATAATATATACCTATATATATCTATGTATATCTATAGATAGATAGATAGATAGATAGATATCCTGATTCTGATCCAATTGGTTAGTCTGTCATTTTTATTTTTATTTATTATTTTTTATGTGTATGAGTGTACTGTCTGCATGTAAGTCGGTGAGCCCGTGTCATACAATGACGCAGAGGTCAGAAGAGGGTGTCGGATTCCCCTGTAACTGGAGTTAAGACGGTCCCCAGCTGCTATGTGGGTGCTGGGAATCGAATCTGGGTCCTCTGCAAGAGCAGCCTTAACCACTGAGCCATTTATCCAGCCCCAGTCTGTCTTTTTATTAGGATAAATTGTTAATATTGAGAATTATTACTGGCCAATGCTTACTAACATATTGTTTTGTTGTTATGGTGTTTTCTTTAGCCTCCTTTCTAGAATCATTTGTTTTTGAGGTCCTCTTGGGTGCATTTAATCTTCTCTTCAGTGTTTTCTATGATTTTAAAAATATTTTTTACGTGTATGAGTGTATTGCCTGTATGTATGTAAGTGCACCTGTGTCATCCAATGCCCACAGAGATCAGAAGAAGTGGCAGATACCCTGGACCTGGAGTTACAGATGGTTGTTAGCCACCATGTAGGTTCAGGGAATCAAATTCGGGTCCTCTCCAATAATAGCCACTCACTAAGCCATCTCTCCAGCCCCGTCTATGAAAAATGTTTTCTGTGCCTTTGACCTGTATTATTTCTTCTCCCTCCTCCTCCTCCTCCTCCTCCTCCTCCTCCTCCTCCTCCTTCTCTTCTTCTTCCTCCTCCTCCTTCTTCTTCCTCCTTCTTCTTCCTCTTCTTTACCTACGATTCATCAGTTTGGTCTTTTTATAGTGTCCCAGAGTTCCTGCCCATTTTATTCCTGTGTATTTTTAGATTTAACATTGTCTTTGAATGATTCAGATCCTTTATCTTGTCCTTAATGCTTGATATTCTATTGATGAGGCTTTTCACTGAATTTTTATTTTACTAATTAAATTTCTTATTTCAAGTTTTTGGTTTTTCCTTGTAAATTGTTTATTAATTTCTATTTTTGTATCTTGGATTGTTTCTTATTTCACTTGGCTGTTTGTGTTTTCACTGTCTTCATGCTTAATTTATGCATGTCTTCTTACACAGTTACAATTGCTATTTTGAAATCATTTTCTTGTGTCTTAACTTAGTTTTCTTAGGTGGCATTGTACTGGGTGCACTGATTTCTGGAGGAGAACTTTTGTCTTTTATTTATTTTTTTATTATTTATTATTTTTTGTCTTTTTCTTTTCCAGACAGGGTCTCCCTATAGCCCCAGCTGGCCTGGAACTCACAGAGATCCACCTGCCTTTGCCTCCCAAGTGCTAAGGTTAAAGGGATGTGCCACCATGCCCGGCTTAAAGACGGTTCTTAGCCTCCATGTGGGTGCTGGGAATAGAACCCAGGTCCTCTGCAAGAGCAGTTGGTGCTCTTAACTGCTGAGCCATCTCTCCAGCCCCGTTTTGTCTTATTTGTGCTGTTTGTAGTTTTGTGATTAGACCAAAGCATCTGGAGTTAAGTCAATGGTGATATTTCCTGGTATAGATATCTGGTCTTACCTTGTTGAACAGGTATTTGGACCTGTGTTTGTTTGTTTTTTGTGCTGGGATATGTACAAGTTGAATGGCAATGGTGTTCAATCTTGCTAACTCTGTGTTGATGTGCTAATGGGGCATTGGAGGTGTTCCTCACACAACTGGGGATATGTGAACTTCTGATCCCAGGAGCAACCCTTCTAGAGACTTAGGAGACCCTCACTCCCAGTCTTCAGAAGTCTGTGGGAGGCTAACTCATTTCTGTGGGTGGTCCTTTTGTATCAGGGGCTGGGGTCACAGAGGGTATGTGCAGTGCTCCCTGAGGGCCAGAGGGAAGTTATCACACTAACCTCAGGTAGAGGTGGGTGGATGGAGGCTAGGATGGTCATCTCGAACTGGGTTTGAGGTCTCAGGATCCCTTGTAGTTTCTAGGAGTCATGGTGGGTGGGGTGGTTTGTTGCAGGGTAGCCAGGCTTTGGGTGCTGCTCTCTGCCAGGATGATTTCTGGGGTTGCCTACTGGATGCTAAGGGTAGTAGGAAGCTGCCCATGTGTTCTTGGTGATGACTCAATCTGGAACTGGGACTTTGGGGTGATGGGAGAGCCAGTGGCAGCCTACCTACATGAGGTAGCCCAGAAACTGGACAGTCCCTGGTGCACAGCCATGGGGGTCCAGCAAATCCCACCAGGAGGTGGTGCATATTCTCTTAATAATAGTTTTATTCTTTGAGAATTTCATATAATGTGTTTTGGACATATTCAGACCCTCTCCCCCATCTCCTCTCATATCTACCTTACCTCCCATCCCCCTCACTTCATGTCTTCAAGAGTTTTTTAAAGCTTATCTAGTCTAATATGAGTTCCCTAGATGCTCTTGGGTATAAGTCCATCCTTCGGAGCATGGTCAACGTACCAGCCATCACACCATTAAAGAAAACTGACTCTCCATCTCTCAGTAGGCGTCAATTGCCAGTAAGTCCTTATAAGCTACAAATCTTGTTTTTTAACCTTCTGGGTATCTTTCTCTTTTTTTCATTTTTGATTGAATTTTTGTAAATTTCATACAATATGCTTTGATATTTAGGCCCTCTCTGCTACTTGCATCTCCCTCCATAACCTACGCCTGATTTCTTGTACTGAGATTATATATTTTTTTTTCAAACCTTTGGCCCCCAAATGCCCTTCACTGTGAGTCCATGCACTGGAACACAGTCAACCTATCAAGCATCACACCCTCAAAGACGACTGACTCCCCTTCCTAGCAGCCACTGATTGTTAATAATTCCTCAGCTCAGGCTGGAGCTTCCTACCCACCTCCCAACTCCATGCTGGGGTTCCGTCTGGCTTCTGGGTTTGAACATGTTGTCACAGTTTCTGTGACTTCATATGAGGAACTGCTCAGCTTTCCAGAAAACTTGTTTCCTTGTTGTCATCTACCAACTCTGGATCTTACAATCATTCTGCCCCCTCATCCACAATGATTCTTGGAGCCTTGGGAGACAGAACTTTGTTTTTAAGGCAAGAACTAACCTAAAAGGGTCAAAAAAGTAATTGAGATATAATAGGATTGTCTGAGATTACATTAAAGGCCACAGTTACTCAGTTTATTACATTTCGCTATGAACCGCTAAAATGTCTATCTATCTAGGCAAATTGAAGCTGATTCACTTATGTTTAAAAGTGCTCAGAAAATTCCTGTGTTGGTGAGCCTCACTTACTGATGTTTCAATAAAAGTATGCATTTTTTAGGACAGTGATCCTATCTAGTGATAGAGGTGTTCTATTCAATGATAAGCACTCTTCAAGTGAAGAGTGCACATTGACCCCCTGTGGGTCTCTGTTAATCACCATCTGCTGCATCAGGAAGCTTCTCTGGTGAGAGCCAAGAGACTCATTAACCTATATGTATAATAGTAAGTCAGTAAGAGTCAGTTTAGGGGCTGGAGAGATGGCCTAGCGGTTAAGAGCGCCGACTGCTCTGACAGAGGACCCGGGTTCGATCCCCAGCACCCACATGGCAGCCGAGAACCATCTGAAACTCCAATTCCAGGAGAACTCCAGTTCCAGGGGAATCCAACACCCTCTTCTGACCTCCACGGCATTGCACAACACAGATGCACACACCTACATGCAGACAGTACATTCATAGACATACCGAAATAAAATTTTAAAAAATTAAAAAAATATTTATAAAAAAAAAAGAGTCAGTTTAATGCTTTGTCTGGAGAACAATGGAAGAGAGGAGGAAAATAGCCATGCCGCCAAGTTGCAGGTATGGAGGTTCTCCACATGGCACCAGGCAGCCAAATGGTGGAGAGGGGCACTTAGAAAAGAAGCCCAAAGTCTCAACTCAACATGGCAAAACTATTTTTGAGGTGGTAACATAACAGAGTAGAAACAGCTAAAAGAAAAAAGCTGGGTGGAGATTTGACTAGGTGTCACAAGATTGGATTAAATTTAACACGAACTAAAACTGTTTTGAGTTGTTTGGATAACAAAATATTTACATTTTATCTTGGAAGAGCTAGTGGTAAATTATCCATGCACCCTGGGTTTACAGTCAAGAATTGGTGCAGTTTGGTGGACTGACAGCTCTCTAGTTCCCATCATAAAATACTACTAATATTAAGATATTATGCCACACTGGGCATGGTGGTGCATGCCTTTAATCCCAGCACTCGGGAGGCAGGCGGATCTTTGTGAGTTCAAGGCCAGCCTGGTCTACAGAGTGAGTTCCAGGCCAGCTGGGGCTACAGGGCGACCCTGTCTAAAAGACCAAATAAAAAAAAAAAAAAAAAGATATGCCAGCCATATAAATGAGTTTATTTAAGATGGGTGGCAGATATTTGTTTACTTTAGAAGAAATGAAAGAGGCAAGATTTATGAGATAAATATTTGAAAGCAGTATGTTCTGGCAAACTATTATCAGTTGGTATCTCTACAAGTCCATAATACTTTAAACTTGATTTACTAGATTTGAGAATTTTCATCATGGTCTAATTATTTACTCAAGGACATGGCTATGAACATTTTAGCCAACTTCTAATCTTTTATCACCATGAATGATGCTATAATTAGGATTATTTGGAAATTAAGGAGTTTAAAATACTTGGACCACTTTATGTACACTCTTCTCACTTGACATTTTAGCTGCATATGTATTTTGAGTATAACATCAAGTGTTAACGTATTTCAAGACAAAAATCACATCAATAAGATACTAAAAAGCTCATTTATATTTGTTTTAGATGTTTTAAATAGTTGCAATGGCTTAAAATTGTGATTTAAAATGTTGCTTGTAGGGGCTGGAGAGATGGCCTAGCGGTTAAGAGCACTGACCGCTCTTGCAGAGGACCCGGGTTCGATCCCCAGCACCCACATGGCGGCTGAGAACCGTCTGTAACTCCAATTACAGGAGAACTCCAGTTCCAGGGGACTCCAACACCCTCTTCTGACCTCCGAGGCATTGCACGACATGGGTGCACAAAGCTACATGCAGACAGTACATTCATGCACATAAATAAAAGTAAAAATAAAAAAATAAAAAAAAATAAAATGTTGCTTGTAATACAGTATTGCCTGCCAAATTCTTCACATTTTGTAACTTGTTTTATTTCTTTGGGTGTAAAACGTTTTTGCTTAGTATCATGATATTGTATATGTTTCATCAATGTTTCGGTCCATCATCCAGTTTTAGCTGCTGAAATCGTACAGCTATGAAGACTTGCCTTCGTTTCTGTTAGACTGCTTTTCAGTTCTGTATTGAGATCTTAAGTACTGTAGAAAAGATGTCACTTCTTCCTTTAAAGCTGTTTTGTAATATATATATAAACTGGAATTGTGTTTTTAAAGAAAAGCATTCAAGTATGACAATATACTATCTGTTTTCACCATTCTAAGTGCTGTTTAGTAGTTGAAACTTAAACTATTTAATATCATTTAATAAAGTGATCAAAATATGTTGTGTGCTGTAAAAAAAAAATATATATATTTAGATATAGAGATAGATAATATATATATACTTAGGTTTGGCCAGTATGTGAAAGAGAGAGAGAATAACAGAAAAGGGCAAGTTGCAAGTTTCTGAGTCAGAGTGGGCAGAGCCAGCTAAAGGTCATAGCTTCCTGTGGGGACTGCATGGGGGAGTATGATTCTACGTTTTCCATCTTCTTATCTCTTCTCTATGGATAAAAAAGTTATCAAGACACCTGCGGTGCATTTTTGAATTATATTATCAGTGCAGTTGGCCCTGTATATCCAGGAGCTCTATATCCATAGGTTCACCCAACTTCACTCAGAAAGCATTTTTAAATTGCCTTTTACTAAACATGTACAGATGTTTCTGTTATCTTAGTCCCTAAATAATATAATTATAATTACTATTTATATTGAATTTAGAACTGTGTTGGATTGTGTAGATAATTTAGAGATGATTTATGTGGAAAGATATTTGAGGTTACAAGTAAGCACTACACTGTTTTTTGTTGTTTGGTTTTGAGCATTGTGTGTTTGGTCTTTTTTAGACAGGGTCTCCCTGTAACCCTAGCTGATCTGAAACTCACTATGTAGAGCAGACTGGCCTTGATCTCACAGAGATTTGCCTGCCTCTGCCTGGGACTGAAGGCATGTGCCACCAGACTGGCTCTGTGGTATTTTAAGTGATTGCTATCTTTGAGTGAAGGATCTCAAGCCAAGTCTCTCAAAATGAAGGACAAAGATTTGCTCATGATTTGTTTTTTCATCTCTTCCAGAGTTTATATTTTTTACTGCTATTTTTCTATTCTGAATGTAATACCTATAGAAATGTCCACTACTTTTATAAGCACACTTTAACTTGAGATCAATAAAAACTATATAATCAGAGATCAACACATCATTGTACAGAATTAGAAAGAACTAAGACTGAAACCAGAAGACCAGAATTCAGGTTTCAGCTCTGTCACAAGATTTCTCTGATCCTAAGTCTTTGAGTCTTTCTGACCCAAGTTGCCTCAGCTAGAACATGAAGAGCTTACAGGAGTTACATCATCTTCTTCAGATATTCATCCCTCACTTAGTGCTATGGCTATATGGCCTTGGCTTAGATCTGTATCACACATGAGACCTATGTGCTATACTTTGCCGTCTCACCATGCAGAAATGATCCAAGACCCTTTCTGTCACCCTCTTTAGTTCCAAATGGAGCACCAAGGCTGGTTCTCAGACTCCTTAGCACTTACCTGGGATGACTATGTATCCATGGGCCAGTAACAGCTGATCTTTCAAGGAGGAATTTCCAGGAAAGCTTTTATTTTTTTTTTAATTTTTTTTTAATTTTATTTATTTTTTGAATGTGTATGAATGTACTGTCTGCATGTAGGTTTGTGCACCCGTGTCGTGCAGTGCCGCGGAGGTCAGAAGAGGGTCTCGGATTCCCCTGGAACTGGAGTTCTCCTGGAATTGGAGTTACAGATGGTTTTTAGCCGCCATGTGGGTGCTGGGGATCGAACCCGGGTCCTCTGTAAGAGCAGTCGGTGCTCTTAACCACTAGGCTATCTCTCCAGCCCCTCCAGGAAAGCTTTTAAAAGACAGGTTCTGCTGAAATCCCTTCACCTTTTACTTCCTTTTCTATCTTCCTGCTTATGACACAGCCCGGAGCCTGAAGCTGCAGGCTTGGTCTCTGACCATGAGGTAAACATGTGGAGTACTAGGTGAATTTTTTAGAGGACAGTGTCATGTCACTACATTATAAAGTTGAACCAGCCTCCAAGTTTAGAATGAATCCTCCTTCCTGTACCCCTGAGGTCTCCTCTGTGAGAGACTTCCGCCTTTGTTTGGAGCTCTTGTAACTCCACTCAGCCTTCAGGACCCTGCTCACCCTCTCCTGCCTCTTCCAAGCAGAGCTCAGGGCACTCCATACAGGGCTCTGCCTAATTCTTGCTCTGTTCTTGCTTCTGTCTCTTGGTATTATTTAATCTTACTTTGGTCCTTATCAAGCCTCCATAGGGTAGTCACAGTGTCTAAAGTCACTCTGTTAGCCCATCTTTGAGCCTGGTACATAAAAGATGTTCAGTGCATGGTAATTTGATTAGTTAATTTTGGATAAACACAATAATTTATTATCTTGACAATTTGGCAAACATGTAAAGGTGACTGGAGACTAGAGCACATGCTGACTATCCTGTTCAGTCTATCGTACGGGATAGTTCTATATAACCTACATACTTACCATGGTCATTTACCTCTACCCATATTGTAAACTTACTTTCACAAGGTGTATCTTTCTATCGTAAAATCTGTATGAAACTCAGCTACCCTCCCACCTTTTATATTTCATGAAAAAAGAAATAGAATTGGCCTTGGATTTGTTTGGAAATTTAAGGGAAATGAGAGGTGTTAAGGTCCTGAAAGTCATGGGAATGGAAAATGCGGAGCTTTTCACAAAGTGCCAGACAAACGTTCTTTGTGCCCAGCAAGCAAGCATGCATTATGCCTTTCCTGGGCAGCATATATCACAAGTGGAGGACAAGCAGGATAGTAATTGTTTGTGATTTATTGATTTCCTTGGCACAACAAAGGAAGAAGACATTCAGAACTGAAGTTCGTGTGTGTTTTTAAGGCAAGAACTAACCTAAAAGGGACAAAAAAGTAATTGAGATCTAACAGGATCATCTGAGATTACATTAAAGGCCAGTTATTTAGTTTATTATGTCTTGCTATGAATCACTAAATGTCTATCTATCTAGGCAAATTGAAGCTGATTCACTTATGTTTAAGAATGCTCAGAAAAGTCCTGTGTTAGTGAGCCTCACACACTGATGCTTCAGTAAAAGTATGCATTCTTGAGGGCTGTGGTCCTCTCCAGTGGCAAGAAGCATGGGTGGGAGAGTGTGCAGAAAGATATCTACATGTGGAATTCATAATTTGACTACAAACCAATAAACTGGTTGTTTTTATCTTAGAAAATAATTTCTTAGAAATTTACTCTCCCTTTTCTTGTTTTAAATTGTGATTTTCTGCCATAAAATGTGTGTGTGTGTGTGTGTGTGTGCACGCGCGTGTGTATCCTGAAAGGCTAAGATAAGGCTTGATCTTTCTTTTAAGAATTGAGGCTTTTAAGTGTTAGAGTGTGGCACGTGCTTAGCTGGCATGAGCCCCTGGATACAATAATCCCTGGTGTGTACACATACACACACACACACACACACACACACACGCACACACAAATCAGCAAAGCCAATAAGAGGTGAAGTATTAAAGACATTGGTGCTAACATGAGACTTTTTCATTGATAAGAATAATAATTTAAAAAAGAATAATAATTAAAACGAGATAATTTTCTCATGTGTCTGTATATCAGGTAAAGTGCTTTTAAAAACTGTCAGATATATACCCCCTACAACTTAGCAAGAATGAATAGAGAGAACCAGGCTTAGGATCTACACTGAACTGGGTAAAAACCTTTAGGCTCCCACCCACTGTGTAACTAGGACAAGTTCTGTTACATCTTTGGGCTTCTGTTTCTTCAATTATAACATAAAGTAACCAAGTGCCATATGGCATACTGATAACAACGGAATATTCTGATATTTTAAAACTTACTCTACTGTGAAAATGTCCAGTCTATTTTGAAATGTTTTTATTTTTTTTTAATTTTTTTATTTATTTCTGTAGGTGTATGAATGTACTGTCTGCATGCAAGTCTGTGCACCTATGTCGTGCAATGCCGCGGAGGTCAGAAGAGGGTCTCAGATTCCCCTGGAACTGGAGTGCTCCTGGAATTGGAGTTTCAGACGGTTCTCGGCCGCCATGTGGGTGCTGGGAATCGAACCTGGATCCTCTGTAAGAGCGGTCGGCGCTCCAAACCACTAGGCCATCTCTCCAGCCCTTTGAAATGTTTTTAAATAATTTTGCATGTCATTTCGTTCAGGCGGAACATGCTCCCCTGACTCAGGGGTACCTTGAGAGATAATTTTCCTTGAGAGGCAAAAATCGAGAATCAGCTGTTTGATCTCTATGGTCAGGCTATTATTGTTACAGGAAAATCACAGCAAAAGCCACTAGAGGACTTCTACCCCCTAGGAATAGTAAACCAAAGTTAATATCGCAGCCTTGAAGGGAATGTGGAGATGAAGGCCCCTGAAAGATGCAGGGGCCCTGCTTCCTGCCACATTCCTAGTCCAGTCACTGACCTGCCTTGTGCGATACACAGAATGACAGTAGATTCACAAACTTAGCCAGGTGTCATTTCATTGTTAGAGCAAATCAACACCTCTCTTGGCTCCTGACCCACTGCTACTGGTCTGGCAAGTGTTTTCTCTATGATCATTAGTAAAGACCACTGTGACGGCTAATCTTGGGAATCTCAACTGAGGAATTTCCTCCAACATCTAGTCTGTGTACATGAATGCCGGGCATTTTCTCAATTGCTAACTGATGTAGAGAGCTCAGCCCACTGTGGGTAGATCCATTCCTGCATAGGTGAGCCAGAGCTGTATAAGAACCGAGCAAGCTGGGGAGGGGTGAGGGAGGGGGAACAGGCCGGTAAGCAGCCCTCTCCATGGTTTCTGCTTCAACTCCTGCATTGGGTTTGTGCCTTGGCTTCCCTTGATGATGGAGTATAAACCTGTAAGTTAAAATAAACTTTTCCCTCCCCAAGTTGCTTTTGGTCATGTTTTGGTGTTTATCACATCAACAGAAGCAAATTGGAACAACCACAAAATATAGTTTCCTTTCAGATAAGAAGGCAAGAAGTTTTCCTTCCATGTTCTACTGCAGGGAACACCAACCCTCCAGCCCTGGGCTATATAGATCTTGATCATATTTTCCATACTACAGCCTGTCACACTGAGGGATTACTAGCCTGGATCTGCTAAGCAGGAAGAAGTGACTGTTCATGGTCTGGAAAGTATCGATATATTCCTCCCAAGCCCAAGACCATGTTGCTATTCCTGACTCCTCCTTCCACTAAGTAACAGGCACAGAACCTCTCTGCATTACAAAACAAATATACTTCATTTGAGCATGTTAGTCCACCCCATTTATCCAGCTTTGATTGGGATCCAGAACAGAAAGGAGCTCTACAACAGGTCCAGGCTAGACTGTAGGTTGCTCATTTGGGACACCCCCCCCCCACACACACACCTAAGAATCAATGTTGATTGAAGTGCAGAGCCAAATACTGCCACTCCTCTGTAAATAAATCATAGAGAAAACAGGCTCACTCTCTAGGTCTCTAAGTGGGCTGATACTGGATGGCTGGATCTACCTGAGGCTGTCTTGACCAGATCTGTGTCTCTAATGTTCTATGCCAAGGCCATTGAGTGTTCAAAATAGCCTTTGTCCTAGGCATTGCAGATTCTCCTGGTTCTCAGAAGATACTGGAAGGTAAGAAGAGTTCCAACTGTAGACACTTTCACAGAGCTGCCCTTGAGTTAGCCGTAGTCAACTCAGGAGCTCTGACTTTGGACCCTACGCTCATAACCTTGACATCTTGTGGCCTTTTGTTCTCAGTCTTTCACTCAGATCATTACCAGGGATGCTTGCAAAGGCAGGAGAGTTAATGTCGGTCAAAGCACCATTTCCTAAAGGAGACGAAAATGTGTGGGGTAGGGAAGAGAAAATCATAATTCCTGTTTGAATGTTTGGTAGACAAGCAGGCAGAAAGCTAAGCCAACAGCTTCATTTACAAGTCTGGAAAGACCAAGGGCAGAGTCTGTGAAGTGCATCTCCCCACTTATATTCCCCATCATCAATTTCTTCTCCATTCTGTTGAGAGACAGAGAGAAAGAGAAAGAGAGAGAACAAATGTACATTGTTAATGATTATTATATACCAGAGGGTACACAAGTATTGACTAATTTTTTAAAGGTCTGATTGGCTTCATGATAGAATTCCAGTAAGACAAAGCCTGCTTCAATATTAGGTCTTAGTTATGGCCGGATTGCCATATGATCACATATTTTTGCATAAATTTTGTGTATTTCATACATCTCAATCAGTCTTAGTCACCTTTATACACCCCCAGGAACCCCTTCTGGATTTCACACATTATGTCATTTGTGTTAAAACATTGTGCCAAATTAGTCTCCTTGGCCATTCCTCAGTGCCAGTTCATCCACTGAGCTCTAGCCATCCTATCCAGAGTCCCTCACTTTAAGAATACCAGTTCTTCGTCACCTATCAGTAATCAGCTGCCAATATTTCTTCAGCTAAGATTGGGTTCTGCTGCCCATTTTCCCAGTTCCATGCTGGATTTTTGTCTGGTTGAATTTGCATGGGTCTTGTGCATGCCAACCCCACTGCTGTAGGTTCATATAAGTAGGGTCCTAGGAGCTTGTAGGATTCTATTTCCATATGGTCTTGCATCACCTTCCTGGCTCTTATAATCTTTCTGTCCTCTCCTCCACAGTGTTCCCTGAGCCCTGGGTGAGGACGCTGAATAAAAACTTGTCAATGGACCCACACTCTCAAGCTCCTAATCTCATGGTTTGGCCATTTATGACCTTTTGAGTTCCTGGCCCCCTGTTGCATAAGGGAGCTTCCTTAAAGAGAGTTAAGTGGTTCATTTAGTGTCCTCTTGGTCCCTTGTTCTATGTTGCATGAGCCTTAGGTGTAGAGGGTGCATTGTAGATGTAATAGTCTTTGTCTGGTCACACACAATGTCTTTGTGTGACCAGACAAAGACTATTACAGACTCTGTAATAGTAATAGTCTGTAACGGTCTTTGTCTGGTGCAAGGGCAGCTTTGTTATTGTATTGAGTGGTTATCTGGGATATCTGTCTGTAAATATAAGGATATTTTTACACTTAGTAATATTTTGCACTAAGTAAGAAGTAACCTCAGCCTAGGGATGTGACAGCCTTGAAAATATCACTAAGATCTATGACCTCTCCAGCCACGTGTATTTGGTTATGTTTATAGTACCACACAAGAGTTTCCTTCCATTGAGTGGGCTTTAAGTCCAATTAGATAGCCATTGGTTGCCTCCAAGATAAATGTGTCACTGCTGCACCAATGTCATAGGCTATGCTGAACACTGATGTGAATATTTGGGCTTAAAGCTGCTGTTGAACCATCAATTACTGTTTTTCCTTTAGCACCTTGCATGGTGCTCTCCAAAGCTATGAGAGCTAGCTTTCAGCAGAGGTAGCTTCCAGCTCCGTTGCTCCAAATCTGGTCTCCGAAGTATGTGTCACCTTCAGCAATAGGGTCTTACCTTCAGGTTCTGGAAGGAAATCGAGGACTGTGGCAATAGCCTGTGTAATTTTGGGAGTCTCTTGGACTACCCTGGCCAACAACTCAAATGAAGGTTTCTCCTGTCTGAGACTGTTTCTTGTTATGTAACCTTCAGCTATGCACCTGGACTCTGTAGTGATACTGTAGGTGTAATTTGTCATTAGACTGTTAGACTAATATCATTCTCTCAGATTTTTTACACTAGCTAGGCATAATTTATCTCTCCTCTCTCCCCGTTCCTGTCTAACCCTCCCTCCATGCCTTCACCATTTAAAGTGTCCCCATTTTCCCCATTTCTCCCTTGATAATACTGGTCTCCTCCGGTCCCACCTCTCTTGAGCACCTTCTTTCCTTTATCCCCAAATTTCCTTGCATAACCAACCCTTCCTCTGCCCTCCTATTTAAACATCTTCATTCTGTCTATTTCTTAGTAACACCTGTCTCCTACTAGTCTTCTCTCTTTACCTTCCTGGTTCCTTTGCTGTATTTCTTTATTCTACTATCTGAAATGTTTTATACTAAAGCTTGGCACAGGAGTCTTTCACTAACCCTGTATTCCCTGTCCCCCTCCCCAACAGTCTGTGCCAGTTTCCAATGCTGTTAGAGCCACGAGTTTCTACCAATGAGTTGAACACTATCAGTTAGAAACATAACTCACTGTTGGTCCCAAAGACCCCCACCATTACACGTAGCTTTCATACAAGATCCAAACTGTATTTTGTTTGCTATCTCAAGATGGTATGCTTCTGGGCATTCCGCAGAACTCCCCCTCATGTAAGACTTCCACACCAGCCTCTATGTGCTGTCTTGATACTAGGCTACAGACCCTATTTGGGGCCCTTTGTCATATTATTCAGGAACATAGAGACTGAGTTCCCTTGGTGGCACCCTGAAGCTAAGTGGCGTCTCTCCAATTCTTAGAAGCTGATGGTTTCTGATTCTTTTTTTTTTTTTTTATTCTCTATAGTGGCATTTCTGAGTATCTGTCCTAAAATCATTAGATATTTATTACTAGTAAAATCTCATTTTATACCTCAACATAGTAAATCCAAGGGGCAGGCACAATGTTATGTACTCAAATGCCAGGTCTTTTTAATAGTAATACAATCATTATGTCTATCACTAGGGAAAAACTCTTAGGTATTTGGAAAGTGTCTGGGGAAATGACTTTGATTAGGCATGGGGATTACAAACCTACCTCTTACTGTGTTCATGGAAAGATGTCCATTGCATGGCTGACATCCATACCAGAAAACTCTGCTGCTGAGAACACAAGAAGGAGAGAACTTGTGAGAGGAGGCAGGAAATGTAGACAAGGACAGACTCATGTCAATGTGCTGGAGCGCTTAGGATGCAGGAAGCAGATGCTGAGTTTCTCAGCTCGCACCACTCACACCTCTGCACTTCACACTCTCTTGATTCCCTTTCCATCCAGCTGTTAACATGTCATTTCCTTACTGGCAACAACAGAATTACATCAGTAAAGGAAACAGAATTTTAAAGTGATGCATGGAAATCTCTAGTTTACTCCACTGTAGCTCAGAGGAGAGAACTTCATTCAGATTTCTGACAAAAGCACTTTCTACATTTTAATTAAAGAAGAAAAAAAAAAAAACAAACAAAGCTGAGTTCAGACTACATGTGCTCTAAGTTCACGCCTTGCTTTTTTAAATTAAGCCACAAATAATTCCAATATATACCCAAAATTTGTTCTATGTGTCTGTGTGATATGTGTGTGGTGTGTGCATAGGGTGCTCACGCCCAGGCATGTGTACCAAGGCTAGAAGATACTGCATGTCCTGCTCTGTTACTCTCTGCCTGATTCCCTTGAGACAGGATCTCTCAGTGAGCCTAGAACATGGCTGGTAGCCAGCAAGCCCCCAGCCATCCTCTTGTCTCCATCCTCCACAGGACTGTGGGTACAGTGTATATGTAGTCAGCTCAGTTGAGAGGGAGATATGGGCTGTCCTTTTCCTCTAGGTGAAAGAAAGGGCTTCTCTACATTACACTTTTATATCAGGAACGTCCCAGACATAGCCAGATCCCAGATGGTAACAGGAGTTCAAAGAGGCTGGAACCTGATTTCCTGACCTTGGGAATGGCAAAGAGGTCAGCAGGCCTAGGGAATGTCCTATGATTAGAGTGCTGAAGGTTGTTCAGGCAGTGTCTAGAAACAATTCCGATAGCCAGGCTCTACTCCAAGCAGCTGCAGTGGAGATGGCGCCCTGAAAAGCCTCATGGTCCCAGTGCTTCTCCTTAGCAGTGTCCTGATTCTAGGTCCGCCATTAATGCAGAGATAGTTCATAGAGTCCCAAAAATTCACTCATACCCTCAGCAACACTTACTGAGCATCTTGTACATATAAGGCATTGTCCTAAATATCAGTGAATAAACAGAAAAAAAGATTCCTGCTGTACACTAATAGGAAGAACCATAGATTAAAGAGTAAACACAGAGCTGGTGAGATGACTCAGCGGGTAAGGGTGCTTGCTCCCAACTGGATGACCTGAGTTCAATCCTGGGAACCCATATGGTAGAAGGAGAGAACTGACTCTCACAAGTTGTCCTCTAATCCCTACATACCCACATACACACTGCGGTTTGTGTGCATACACACACACACACACACACACACACACACAAAATCAAAAAATATAAACAAAGAAGAAAACATAATCCATGAACAGAGCACTTCCATATGTTGGCAATGGGGGTGAGGAAGAAGTAGAATACAGGAGGAGAGCCTCAGGGAGACCAGGGTAGGTCACAACCCAGAGACAGGAACACAAAGACCAGAGTGGTTAGAGAGGAACGTCTAGGGTACTGAGTGGAGGACCAAGACTAAACTGAAATGGACCACCAGCTGATTTCACAGCAAAGGAGTCAAGCTGGGACAATCAGGAAGGAAGCTCCTAGCCAGAGAAGGGAGCCAGGACCTAGATAGGGTGGTAGAGGTGGACTACAGGGAAGATCCTGAGTACGCACTGAGGCCAAGGCCAGCAGGCCAATCAAGAAGATGCTAGAGGTATAAGAGAAAGATAAGGTCCAAGACTGATGTAGGTGTGCCTGGAGCATCGTGACTGATGCCAGTGTTCTCCCATGCGTGAAGCTTTAGTAAACAGCTTTAATGGTCCTTGCATCCTGAATATTCCAGAGTAACATTGTGCTCCTGTTACATTCTGAGCACTCCATTAGAAAACTGCTGAGACTCTGTGCAACCCCAGGTATTAATTGGTCCCTAACTACTGTGTGGCCAGCAGAAGCAAGCCTCTGAAACAGCTAAGGAAAGTTGGAAGGCTGAATGGGATTCAGTTAAGGAAGAAAGATACCTCTGAAAATTCTATACTTTTCAGAGAAGGAACAAAATCCAGGAAACCTTCTCTCTCTCTTCTCCTCACCCCCTCCACCCCCAGTCTCATGCTTCAGATTGGCCTCAAACTCACCAAAGAAAAAGACTTTGATTCCATTTCTGCCTCATGAGTACTGGGATCACAGGCATGTGCCACCACTGCCTGGTTTATATGGTACCAAGTATCAAACCCAGGGCTTCCTACATGCAAGACCACTATACCAACTGAGCTACATCTCCAGCCTCAAGAGTCCAATCTTTACTGTAAACCCTTGCTGACTGCCAAAATCCTAGCATTCTTAGGACTTAAAAAGCAAGAAGTCACTATTGACTAATCAGCTGAAAGAAACCAGGTCTGGGTGGAAATATCCCAAGACCATCACAAACTCAAGTCTCCTTTTCTATACCAGTGAATGTGTCTGTCTGGCTGGCATGAAAACGAACTCTCTGGGTGGCCTCAAGTTAAGCTTACAGAAGAAAGGAGTCCTGCCTGGACTCTGCTTTAGCCCAGAGCCTGTGTGTTCCGCCCAGAGCCTGTGTGTTCTGCCCAGATCTTGTGTGTTCCGCCCAGGGCTGGGGCCTTAGAGCTGACTCAGGCAAAGCCTTCCAGCTTCACCCCACATGAAGTGTTGAAACCCAAGTATTCAGTTTCAAGAGAGGAAGACCAGTGGTCTAGACCTAAACATTTTGTTGTAAAATGTGTAAACTGTGTCATGGAATTCAGCTGTGTATATGTCGGGCTAAGAAAACAGGAAAACAGCATGCTCTCTCACTTCTCTGAATATAGAAGAGGAACATGGAGAGGGAGAGGGAAGAGAGGGAGAGGGAGCAGGAGGGAGAAGGGAGTGGGGGATAGGGAGGGGCAGGGGAGGGGGAGGGGAGAGAGATAAGGAGAGGGAGAGGGAGCACACTACAGCAACAAAATAAAGGCACCTTACAGAAAAGCTGTGTTTCCCATTTCAACATTGACACTTACTAAGCACCTACTGTGTTCCAGGTGCTGTCATCATAACGGTGTCATCATAACGGGCTCAGGATACAAAAGTAGACCAAAGCTTTTAGTTTATTCAAGAAACATCACTTAAGTACTAATCCTTTATGCAACGCCTTTCCAGAAATTCACTCTAGTTCTCTAACTTGGCTTTGAATCAATCTCATAATAAAATCTCAATCAAACACCTATTTCTGGTGTTTTCCTTTAAAACATAAGCAGGTAGCAGGGCACAAGACACCAAAGTTTTATAAAACCTAAGTAGTGTCCTGCCTTACACTTACTGTAAAGGGGCGGAGCAGGCGCTCCGCATGGGGCACTGGGAAGACAGATCATTGAGCACAAAATGCCACAGGTTGCTGAGATCCTATTGTTATTTCAAGAAGACTCCTCTGCTCCCACACGCAATTAAATTATTATAGAATTCTGGAATAAATGTCTAAACCTCTCACAAATCTCTGTCAACCTGTCTCCATCTGGCCATCCTAGTCCACCATCTGCCCATGCAGAGATTGTTGCCCTGGCAAGTCACTGCAGGTTTTCAGTGGGAGTATAATTTATGCGCCAACTCATAATATCTATCTTGAAAATATTAGAAAAAGTCAATATAATGAAAAGCTTTCCCTTGTCTCTTTCTTGAAATTCTTCTCCAGCTTAACCCAATTTCCTGAGTCACTTAGAGGCCTTTAAACAAAATGAAATCTTGATGTCTCTGCCATGAATAATTAATTGTTCCTGTACAATCTTCTCAACGAAATCCATTCTCATTAGATTAGAAGTTTCCTCAAGACACATGAGTTCATTATGGATATTTTAACATCTTTCTTGTGTCTTTTCTTCTTTGTCTTTCTTGTCTATGTCTGTGATCTGTGATTCTATCACTCTGATAGTTTCCAAAGACAATTAGCTGTAAGGCAATTAAAGACCTTGGAGAAGTGGTAAGATGTCTTCCTGCATTAAAATATGACAGCTTAGCTGAAGACAGTAAAGTTTGAAGCTTGAAATTGTGGTAGGGACAGTTCTTCTGATTATCTGCTTACTAATTAACTTCTTTACCCGTCACACTTCTACCTTTCTTGTCTTCTGTCCTTTGGATGAGCAGAAAATTCTGGGAATGACAGAATTTATTTCTTTTCAGATGATTCAATACAAGATCATAGACAGGGTGAGAAGGACTTGAGAGGTCATTCCCCCTCACTGGACAGAGGGCTGGAAAGTGTTCCTGCTAGCTTCAGTGGATGCCACGAGACAATAATGAACCCTGTCCCTCCTTCCCTTCACAGTCCCTGCTCATACATATATTCAAGTATTCCATGTATTTCAGAACTGAATCTAATTATATCTTGTGTTTGAATTTTTTAAAACTAATCTAGAAGAAGAAAGGACCTTGTGTATAACTTTTAGTACTCCTGAACTTAAGTAGGTATAAGTAGGTCTATTCATGCTAGATAGGGTATCAACAACAGATCAAAGACATGATCCCTAGGGCTGGAGAGATGGCCTAGCGGTTAAGAGCACCGACTGCTCTTGCAGAGGACCTGGGTTTGATCCCCTGCACCCACGTGGTGGCTGAGAACCGTCTGTAACTCCAATTCCAGGAGAACTCCAGTTCCAGGGGAATCTGAGACCCTCTTCTGACCTCCGTTGCATTGCACGACAAGGGTGCACAAACCTACATGCATGCAGACAATACGTTCATACAAGTAAATAAAAATTAAAAAAAAAAAGAAAAAAATGATCCCACCTACGTGTAGCTCAGTGATCCAGTGAGCTTACTTACAGGAACATGGGGTAATTTCTTGAGTTCCTTATGGAGCATGGTGACTCTGAGCTAGCTGCATCATTCAAAAGATCACGGGTAACAACTGATGAAAGCAGTGGCCCTGGAGTTCCTTATCCAACTTTTTCTGGTCAGCTCCATGGAAATCTCTTCTCCATGACTATTTCCTACTTAATAAAGCCTTGGAGAAGACCCTTGTGAGTCCTATAACTTTCTAGGCTTCCTGAGCTTTAAACTTTCATGAGTTTTTGAGTCTTGCTTGAGGAGGAAGTGCATTAATTCAGACAAAGCAGTTCCATAACAGTATGCCATGTCCAGTGGACTAGAACTAGAGAACTGTTTTTCAAAGTAGTGTCTAAGAAGAGTTCAGCATGGGCGGATGTGCAGTGCAGAGGGGGTTGTTCCATCATCCTTTACTTTTTTTTTTTTTTTTTTTTTTTTGGTCTTTTCGAGACAGGGTCTCCCTGTAGCCCCAGCTGTCCTGGAACTCACTCTGTACACCAGGCTGGCCTTGAACTCACAAAGATCCACTTGCCTCTGCCTCCCAAGTGCTGGGATTAAAGGCATGCACCACCATGCCCGGCTCCATCATCCTTTTCTACATAGCTATGAACATCTTACAAGCACAGCCTTGTATCCTGGACTTTCTCCTTAGTCTATAGTTCCCATTTTTGAGGTTACATAGAATCTCTATCATTTAATAAGCTGTCTGATGTTCCACTGAGTGGAAACACTCCTACAACTATGCTTTTCTCTTTCCACTTTCCACTTTCCACAACTATTGATATTGCTGAAAATAAGCATCTTTCTGCATGAACTTGTCCCCAATACTTAGCATTATATTCTTAAGTTCAATTATCAGAAATAGAATTACTAGATCAAAGGATAATATTTCTTCAGATATATTGTGAAATAGCTTTCTCCCCCACCCAAAAGAAAACTAAACTGTTCCAACGTGTGCTCATGTTCTGGGCTGAACCAAGATGAAAAGCTCAATGAACACTGAGTTTCATGCAGATAAGGGATTAACTTTGTTTATTGTGAAATGTACAGTACGGACAGAAAGCACATAAATCTAAGAAATTTAAAGGATAAAAAAATTAACATTCATGAGCACAATAGCCAGCTTAAAGAAAAGAAAAGCATGGCTACCTCAGTAGATCCCATGGGTCTGTACTGGTGTATTGTAGCAGTCATAGAAAAACTGCAAAATCTCCTTGACTCAAGGCTGGAGAGATGCTTCAGTTAGTTAAGTGCACTGGCACCTAACAATCATCCATAACTCCATTTCCAAGAGATCCAACATCCTATTCTGACCTCCAGTGCACACCTGAAGGACTTATATATATGCAGGCAAAACACTCAAACACATAAAGTAAAAATAAATAAACAGATCTCCTTGACTCAAAACACATATACAGTACAAAAATGCCACAATGAAACCATTGCTTTGTAAACTTAATACATGCCAATAAAAATTAAGATGCATATACATTTACAATAGTCTCCCTTGCATATGTGAGACACATTCTATGAACCCCAATGGATGCCAGAATCTGCAGAGTACCAAACCATATCTACGTACAATGTTTTTCTCATACATCTGGCATTTTAATTTATAAGTTTAGTTAGAGGTTCTGAATAACTGCTTGAGAACTGGGTCTTGGGGTATGAAGACTGGCCCCATGTGTGAGCCTGAAGAGATAGACAGATTTAGAATTGTGCAGAACACAACTTATTAGGGAATAACTGAAATGTGGACCTGGATGGAACAAGGCAGCTGTGTTCCCGGTGTGGGTCAGAAAGAGAGGTATATTTGGGGATTAGGAAAAAAGTGACTTCATCTTCTCAGGAATGTACCTGGGTTGTCTTAATATCAAAGACAAAGGTGCATCCCTGGAGCCAGGGTCTCATGATAAAGCCCCACATAGAACTCCAGTGGTTTTATATACTGGAGATTTTCTGGGAAACTATGTAGGGAAAACCAGCTAGGACTATTCAAGGACAATGGCTACAGTCATATTAAGTCATATCCATGTAAAAACTAACAATAAAGCAAAGCAACTCTAATAGTGTGTTACCATAGAGGTTATGTGGATGTGTTCACTAGACATATTTAGTTGTACTGTACTTGTCTTTCTGGTGATGCTGATGTGCAATGATTAATGTCTGTAAGATGAGATGGATGACAATAGGCATTGTGATGTCACAAGGGGCTGTAACTGGGAGTTTCTTGAACATCAGCACTGCAATACAACACTGAGGGGGATGGGACTTCATCCCTACCAAAAGCAGTATACAATTTAAAATTTATGAATTATTTAGGGGATCTTCATTGCACAAGAACTGAAACCACAGAAGTGGAGCTGTCTATACATCTCCCTCACATCACGGGCCACGCATGCCTTCACACCTTTAGCAGTAATTCAGGACTCTGGCTCACTCCCATCTTCTAATTCTATCACCTGGGAGTTTTTTGCTTCTCATTAAGTAGGACAAATAAGAGAACACAGAGAACTTACATCTTATCTTAATTATCTTTATCAAAAGTGACAAATCTCTGCTTTCATTGGAAGAAACTGCCGCAGGCCTTCACATTTACCATAAAGAAGGCAGAAGTGAGGCCTTGCTCATATCCTTACACGGGACTGCACATCAACACTGCCACTGTCACAATATCCATTTACCCAAGAGATAACCCCTTCCTGCCTCTTGTGTTAACTATTCCCTTGCTTGTCTGTATAGTGAAAATATAGCTAAGATGCACAGATCTATGCAAGAGGAAAATATTGACATGATTTAGATTTATACAATTTCTCCTCAAAAACCGTAAGATGACAAGGGGCAGACTGGCTTTAGCTTCACTGGGAATTTACAGGCCTCTTCAGGGACATCACTGAGCAAGGCCACAAGTGAGGCTTGGAAACTGTGTCAATACACTACATCTGACAGAAGGGTAATCGGGGCAATCTGCTGAATGTTTATCACATGGAGGCGGCTGCTCGGTATTTCCTTCTAGATTCACAGGGACTTTCCGTTAGCTCTCAGAGGTTGTTCAAAGTGAATCCAAGCACCCAGGGGAGAGCAAGAATTTTAGTAACATACTGTCAAGATAAGTGCTAAGAGCCCAGGTCAGTCTCACCTAGGCATCTTCCTGTTCAAGGATGATGCTGAGGCAGTGAGGTCTTGGAGTGCTTGGTACCTGACATGCAGTGGCCACCCATGTCTGCTGCTGGCAGCCGTCCTGGGATCTACCTTCCTTATCACCCTGGGGAGTCCCTTCAACTCTCTCCTGTGTAAATCTCTCCATTCATGTCCAATGGCTCATTCACTTTCAGTTTATACTTGATTATCTGCTTTTCATTGACTGCAGTAAGCATAGTTATTTTAAAACTTGTAAGTGATAAATGGATGGAGCTAGAAAATATGCTGAGTGAAGTAACACAGTCCCAGAAAAACAAACCACGAATGGCATCCCTCATCTGTGGATGCTTAGCACCAATTACCTAATTGTGTGGCAAACTGAGCAACATTAACGTGATCTGAAAACAACTGTGCTTTTATATTGTGAATCCCTTAAAAAATAAATAAATAAAAAAAATTTTTTAAAAAGCTTGTGATACCTGCAATGTCTGGAGCTCCAAAAGCTTTTCCTGTTGTCTGTTATTTTTTTATTGGAAATACATTCCTTACTGACTTCTCAAGAAAGGACACAAGGTGAAATTTTAAGAAAGTACATGTGCAATTTTTAGTTTCCACACTAGCTTCTGCACCTATCCTAGGAAGACTGCATGATTTTCCATCAAGTAGATTCACCCTTCTTTACTGTTGTTAGACATTTGTATTATTGTTTCCCATTTGTACTACAAAAATTTTTGTTATAAGCATTTTTCTTCACACAGATGAGAATAGAACAGGTGCTCTGATGGCCATGAAAGGAAAAAAGTTAGCCACAGTCTAATGAGAAAGTGTTATACACACAACACAAGCATGGGCACACACGTGACTAAGAAACAAGTGACTGTTTCCTTAAGATAAAGTTTCTTGGTGGCGCATGCCTTTAATCCTAGCACTTGGGAGGCAGAGGCAGGCGGATTTCTGTGAGTTCAAGGCCAGCCTGGTCTACAGAGTGAGTTCCAGGACAGCTGGTGCTGCAGGGAGACTCTGTCTCAAAAAAAAAAATTTTTTTTTAAAAAGAGACTATTGATTTTAACACTAAATTATAAACAGTGTAATTTAAAAATATGTAATGCTTGTTCTTATAAAATTTCTTTAGCCGGGCGTGGTGGCGCACGCCTTTGATCCTAGCACTTGGGAGGCAGAGGCAGGCAGATCTTTGTGAGTTCAAGGCCAGCCTGGTCTACAGAGTGAGTTCCAGGACAGCTGGGGCTACATGGAGACCCTGTCTGAAAAAGACCAAAAATAAAAAAAAAAATCATTCTTTAAGGAACTTTGCACAATTAAGAATTTCTTTTTGCCAGGCATGGTAGCACACGCCTTTAATCCCAGCACTTGGGAGGCAGAGGCAGGCCGAGCTCTGTGAGTTCAAGGCCAGCCTGGTCTACATAGCGAGCTCCAGGCCGGCTGGGACTATAAAAGGGAGACCCTGTCTCAAAAAGACAAAAAACAACAACCAAAAAGAATTTCTTTTTATCAAACAGAACTAAGGAGCACTCAGGAAATACCACTGTTAACAGCAGACTTTATTCTCACCTCAGGTCATTACCCTTTCATGGTAGAACTGAAACAACTGAGGTTTACTTAGCAAGGGATTATTTATCTTTCAATTAATTTTATGTGTATGAATGTTTTACTTGTATGTATGTAAACGTGCCACATGTGTGCAGTACCTGAAGAAGCCAGAAAAAGGTGTGGGATTCCTCCAGAACTGGAGTTACAGATGGTTGTTAGCTGCCATGTAGGTTCTGGGAACCAAACCCAGGTCCTCTGCAAGAGCTATCCACCGAGCCACCCCTGAACCATTGGTCCTCTGCAAGAGCTATCCACTGAGCCACCCCTGAGCCATCTCTCCACTCCCTATTTACATATCTTTTATTTATTTCTGTGTCTGGTGAATTTATTTAGGTATTTTTTCATACTGGTTCATGTCTATAGGAACAGTGTTTAGCACATATAGTCTCATTTCTTATTTGAAAAGTGTCTGATTCTAGTGCTTTTATTGTACATTTTTGTTGAATTTTTGTACATTTCATACAAAACCCCTTAATCATCTTTATACCCCCTCTCCATCCAGACCTCCTACTCCCCAACCTTCCCACCAGACTTCATGCATTCTGTCATATATGTTAAAGCTTACTGAGTCTTATGTTAAGCTTACTGTGTACCCAAATGTCCCTATTTACATTTTTGAAAGATTTTTAAAATTATTTTTATTGTTTTAAACTGTGTGTGTGTGTGTGTGTGTGTGTGTGTGTGTGTGTGTGTGTGTGTGTAAGAGGTGTCTGTGGAGCCAGGGAGACATCAGATCCTCTGGAGCCAGATTTACAGGTGGTCATGGGCCACTCGACATGGGTGCTAGGAACCAAACTCAGGTCCTCTGCAATTGTTCTTAACCATCCAGTCATCACTCCAGCCTCAGTATGGGATTATTTGAAAGCAACTTCTCCCTAAGACAGTAGTAATAACGTGATAATTAGGTTCAGCCAATTCCACAGCAAGCAGCTTCTAAATTTAGACCTAAATTATAGCATTATTGTAGTGTACAACAAGCTCTTACCTGTAACTATTTGGGTTTTTTTTTTTTTTTAATTTTTTCTTTTTGGTATTTTTGAGACAGGGTTTCCCTGTAGCCCCGGCTGTCCTGGAACTTGCTCTGTAGACCAGGCTGGCCTTGAACTCACAAAGATCCGCCTGTCTCTGCCTCCTGAGTGCTAGGACTAAAGGCGTGTGCCACCATGCCCAACTACTATTTGTTTTATTTTTTACCTGTAACTATTTGTATAAGAATTAATCTTCATCACACCTACTTTTGCCTGCTTCATGGCACGTGTCATTTCTGTTTGAAATAAAGCTGTGTATTTACACATCAAAAAAAAAAAAAAAGAAAAGAAAAAAAAGTCAGCAACTCAAACAGCAATTTTTTAAATCAAGCATTCTAACCTGACAGAATAAACTCATAGATATGCTAATTGCATATTTACATGATGAGGAATTGCTGTAGGTAAATATTAAAGGGTTTTTTTTCTATAATTAAACCCATGTGCCTCTATAAAAACACAAAATTTTGCATGTATTGTAAAAACACCACAATTCCTTGATAGGATAGTTTTGAATCTGAGCCGAGTTGTTTCAGGCAGCGTCCACTGACTTTGTGAATCATGAGGGTGCAATGTGTGTGTTCAGAGCCAAGGACACAAGAGATTCACATGTTTGATTTCAAATTTATGTTTGGTCATTGCACATTCAGAGAAGTTTTAGTGTTACCAATCTTTTATAACACTCTGTACACATTCAGGTACATGGGTTTAAGAAGCTGGACCCTAAGAAACTAGGGTACAGAATGACCTACAAAATTTAAATTTTTCTGGTCTTTATTCTAATTATACTTCTCTGAATACCTCCACATTTACATCCTACACAATCCATCTCTTACATTCCAGTCTTGCATTGAAACATGTCTGCTGAACCCCTTGTGTGAGTCTGTTTTGTGTTACTATCACAAACTACCCAAAGAAACACAACTTTATAAAGAAAAACGTTTACTCAGTTCATAGTCCTGGAAATTCAAAGGCATGGTCCCAGCATTAGCTCAGCTCATGGTGAGAGACTCACTGCAGATGGAGTTACTACAGAAACATATGTGGATAGAAAACGTCACATCTCAGGAACAGGAAACCAGTGGGGTCTCAGCTCCAAAGACCCTTCTGAGGGTTGCCCCCTGGTAACCCAAGGTCTTGCCACTACACTTTACCTCTAAAAGTGAACCAAGTGGTCAGCACAGGAACCCCTGGGCACATGCTCAAGCCACAGCATTCTTCCCAGCCTGGAAGTCTGCCTAGTACTCTTCCTTCCTTAGGGCTGCAACAGCACATCTAGACTTGGACATAACATTTGCATTCCACCCAAGCACACCCCTATCCTTATCCCAGGCAGAAGCCCAAAGATATTATTCCCATCATAAATCTGCCAGTACAGTGCAACAATAAATGAGCCAACATTAGTTCAGCTCTTATTATTTCCAGGCAATGGATAAGGCAGCCAGGTTGGCACTAACCCATCACAACCAGTTCATATGCTGGGTTTGACATGGGATACTGTCTGCCAAATGACTGAACAGAGCCAATCAGTCTCTTCTCTGACTTATTTGGACTGGAAAATACAAGAAGAGTCCAGCAGAAGCAGAAACTACAAAGATGCAGAGCAGAGCTGTGAGGCAGTCAAGGATCACAGCCAGCTGAGATTACTATCAGGAAGCTATGAGGACAGGAAAAACATAGCAAGCAGAGAAAATGTGAAGCGGCCTACAATGAGAGGACAGTGGAACAGGTGCACTGAGGAGAGATGCTCCACCACTCTACAGGGCACTCACCAGGGCCCAACTCTTCCTCTCTCACTTTACCCCTTCCTACAGAAAGTGAAACTACATAATAAAACTGAAGAGGGTATCTTTGAACACAAAGAACACATTCACTACAAATAATCTGCTTACTGATCCAAGTTCTCAGATACATTCTTTCACAGTGTTTTACATTACAGCTTCTTATATGCAAAATACAGAAGGTGATTTTCATATCATAAAATGCTTGACTCTCTGCTGAGAACATCACAAATATCCATTAGGGAAAAAAAACAAACTTAACTGTAATCATGGGAGGCAAAGCCTCTCCCCCAGCTCACTGGAGGAATTGCTGATTCTAGTACTGGAGGAGAAAACATGCAAGCTGTGCCCAGAACACCTTGTTATGCCAAGACAAAGCGCCCAAAAGAAAAAGCCCAGTGGTGGGGTATTTCAGTGGATTCGGGAGCTGACTGAAAGAGCTCCGAATGTCACAGCTGAAATGATTTGAAAATAAACAAAGCAGGATTTGGAATTAAACCCCAAGTATAAAATGAGTTCCAGGTGCCACCACTAAGTGATCGGATAAATAATCAAATGATCAGATAATCAAAAGAGACAAACCACTGTGTGGAAGATTAAGGATCATTTGTATAGATGTGCTGTTCTCAGTGGAGTGAAACTACCTATCCTTAAGCAGAGGCTGCACACAGCACCTCCTTCTATTTTTTTTCTTTTTTTTTTTTTTTTTTTGGTCTTTTCGAGACAGGGTCTCCCTGTAGCCCCAGCTGTCCTGGAACTCACTCTGTAGACTAGGCTGAGCACCTCCTTCTAAAGAGCCCCTATAAACGAGAGAAGCTCCCAGGGGAGGAACCTGAGTACTTCAGCCAGGTGTGCACGGTCAACATCAACAGTGATGAGGTAGACAGACAGCTGATGAACCGTGCCTTAGGGCACTTTAACTCCAGGATCTTTCGCCTAAAAACAAAGGATTCCTTCATGGAGAAAGCATCAGCCAAATATAAAATGGACAGACAGTCCATACAACATTGGACCAATCAATAGTTCTCAAAGTGGAAAAGGCCATCAAAGCCAAAATGGTATGAGAAACTGTTGCAGCTTAGAGCAGACTAAGTAGCCAGGACCTGGAAACTTAACATAATGTCGAGAAAATGCTAGGACGTTTGCTCAAAACTAAGCACCTTTGAGTAAAATGTGAACTTTAATTTAAAAATAACTCAAAATTGGTTTGTTACATGCAATAAATGACCCATACCACCTTAAGCTGATGCTAACAGGGAAGTGGGAAGCAGGCCACAAGGGAATTTATGTTTACAATTGCACTGTAACTTTTCTAAAACTTCTAAAATTAAAAGTTCATATTTTAAAGGTTAAAGAACTTAATGTCAAAAGAAGCATTTAGCAATTGAGGCCATCTTGAGATCCATTTCTTAGTTTCAGACATTAATAACTAAATTCCTATATTAAAAAATTAGGACTAAAAAAAAAATCCCTAGAGAACTGCTAAGTAGGGCATAAGTCATAAGATGCTATTTCATTAAGCCTCATGAATGTATTTGTCCCAGTACAGAGTCTGTCTAGCATTTAAATGATTCTTGCTTGAAAAACAATAGTCTAATTCAACGACCTGGAGCCAACTGGACATAAAAAGACCTTTAGAAAGCAGTGCTTAACAGTTAGCTCTGTGGAAAGTATTCCATTTATCTGTCTGATGTGCCCTCTTCGATCAGCACTTTTGAGTCACCTGTACAAGGGCCATCCCTATTTTCTCTATATTTAAAATATCATGCAGCTGGAGAGACAGCTCAGCAGTTAAGAGCACTGGCTGTTCTTGCAGACCTGGGCTCAAATTCCAGCACCCACATGGTGGCTAATAACTGTAACTCCAGTTTCAGGGGACTTGACACCCTCTTCTGTCTTCTGTGGGCACAGCACCACATGGGTGCACTTACACACACACACACACACACACACACACACAGGCATAACACTCATACACATAAAATAAAAAATATTGTATAAAAGCCAATTGTGGTGCTACATGTCTTTAATCCCAGCACTCTGGAGGCAGAGGCAGATGGATCTGGGCCATCTGGTCTACATAGCTAGTCTCAAGCCAGCTGGGGCTCTAAGAAGCCCGTATCAAAAACAAAACTTTTTTCCATACTAATGGAAAGGTACATTCTATACATTTTTAATTTAACATTTAAATTTGAAGTAATTTCAGAATTCACAAAAAATGAAGTAATACAGAAGTAATACAGAAGTATCCCCACATCTCCTTTACCCCCCCCGCAATGTTACTATTTAGCATGTCCGTACAATGGACAGATCCACAAAACAAACATCGATGAATTACTATTAGCTAACCAACAGGCTACAAGAGCTGTCACCAGCTGTCCCACTGATGTCCTGTCTAAGGACCACCTTGGACTTAGTGGCCATGGCTCCTCATCTGCTCTAGTCCCTCACTGACAGGGAAGTTTCTTGGTCTTTGTCTCTTATGAACCTTTGAACAGTGAAGTAAATCATGGAAACACACCGAGTTCATGAGGATATCTCCAGAATGGCTTTACCAACAGCAACTCTGCAGTTAGTTTCTGAGATTTCAGGGAAAAGCCTGACACAAGCTCTCTTGTAGGAAGAATCTGCCATCCCCAGCAAGGTGCCAGAGCAGACAGAGAAGGGTGGGAATGTGGGTAGGAGAAGCAGGCCTGCACCCTTTCTCCCATATACATACACCCCTAAATAGAATCTTTAGATCTCTGGTTTCCTGAGCATTTTCCACAGTACTAATCTAGATATCCTGCCTCATGCACAAAACCTCTAAGGTATGCAAATGCCCAAGTTGACTCATCAGGGCTGGCTGGAACAAAGAGTGTGGCCCACAAAAGCCCAGGCTGCCAGTCCTGCAGTCCCTGAGCTAACTAGCAGCCATGGTCTCCAACCTTCCCAGAATTTAGCATCAGGACCACATTATCAAGGCCAAGAGTGTCCTCTCTTCCATGCTTGTGCATGCTAAGATAAGGCAGCATCCTTTCCTACCTTGTACTGGAGAGCTGAAGTAATCTTTGTCTACAGCACAGAGATCCGTGGTGTTACATCACCACCTAGTGCTAAAAGTGACAAGGCACAGCCATCTAACACTGCTGTTCCGGTCAGCCACTGGGTGGAAAAGGAGAGGTGGATAACATTGAAGGAGCAATACACCAAGATTTAGTTAAGATTGTTCTCATTTCCCAGCATGACAAACCAGACATACTGGGAAAAGGCACTGGAGTCAGATAGTCCGCCCATTCTTCTTACTATCCCCTTTTCAGTTACTGACCACTCTTTTTTTTTGGGGGGGGGTCTTTTTGAGACAGGGTCTCCCTCTAGCCTCAGCTGGTCTGGAACTCACTCTGTAGACCAGGCTGGCCTTGAACTCACAGAGATCCGCCTGCCTCTGCCTACCAAGTGCTGGGATTAAAGGCATGTGCCACCACGCTCGGCCCTACTGACCACTCTTGACATCTACTTTTCTCTTAAAATATGGCTAATAAGGACACTATCTAAAAGTGCACAAGGTAAGTGCTGAGTTCACCATGGACTCCAACAAGCACTTTTTCCCTCTCATCCTCTACACCTGCTTGTAAACTGAAAACTCCCATGACCATCTGGAGTCAACAAAATAGAGGGACAGGTCGTGATAAGAGGTTTATCCAAAAAGACACTGAATTCTGGAGGCTACCCTTTGGAAGCTGGAACTCTGACACCAACTGCCTCATTCTGAACACCAGCTCCCTCACTCTTACCATCTCTGACTTTCTACAAACTCCAAGTCTAGCTCCTCTGACCAGCTCCAATTCCTGTGCTTCAAAAGTAGCTGTATTACCTAACCAGGCTGCATATTCCCACAAAGGTGAATCTTCGCATCATTATTAAATAATTCTCTTACTCTAGCAAGTGCTTCTTACTCAAAACTCTGTGTGCGCTGAACACACTAGCTTCTGCTCAGGTCTTCCTCGCGTGATGTCCTTTCTCATCCTGTTAAACTTTCAACTTTTCTATATCCTTACATTACCATCATTCAGTTTGTTCTTTATACAGATTGACAATATTGTCTATAAACTGGAATACTCAGTCCATGTATGTTTGATCCAGATATCAATGGGGTAAATAACTTCTGTTTGTTTTCTATTTGCTCATCTCTCCTTTTCCTTCCCCCCCCTTGCCTTCTTTTAGATTTCTATCATACTCCCCAGTAATTATCTTGTTAAGTTTTACATTCTTCCATTCTTTTTGAGAACACCATGGAAATTGAAACACATATCGCTGTGTCACTATGTGCCTGGGTGGTCATGTGTGCTGGTGCATGTGCATGCATGTGGAGGCCAGAGGGCATCTCCAGGTGACATTCCTCAGAAGCCATCCTCATTTCTCTGCACAAGGTCCCCCACCCACCGAGACCTCAAACTCACTAATTAGACTGGACTGACTGGCTAGCAAGCCCCATCAATCCACTTGTCTTCACCGTCACAGCACTGAGATTACAAGAACCCACCACCATGTCCATTTTGGGGGAGCACTGGGGTTTGAACTCGGGTCTTCATGCTTGTACATGACTCGGGTCCTCATGCTTGTTACTGACTGAGCTATCTTCCCATTCCTGTGTCACTACTTTCCAATGTAAATTAGCATCTTCACTATTTTCACAATTCACAGAACTTAAGAGTACTTGACTTCTCAATGCTTACTGTTATTCCCAATATATCTCCCAAAAATTCTGTTCCTTTCTCAGTCCTTAAATTAGTGAGCGTCCCTCACTGTTCTCAAGCTCTCTGGAACACTTGCTTCCCTTTCTTGATGGCCCTGGGATGCATTAACAGATATGTACAACTGACTTTTCTTGTTTTTACAGCAGAAGTGTTGGTCCAAGACAAGCTCATCACAATTTGCACCAACCCAAGAATCCCACATGCTTTAAGTGTGTAACTAACTCATTTTACAGAATGCTAGGTCTGCAGTGGAGCAACTTCTAAGGTGTACTAGCTGCACGACTTCAGGCAAGTTTTTCGGTTAAGTCTTGGTGTTCTCATCTGAAAAATGGAAGTAATTGTAGAACTCACCTTGAGTTGTTTCAAGGATATTTTTAAATGAATGTATACACTTAGTATATAATACAGCGAATGTCTGAATATCAATAACGGTCTCAAAGCATTCTAACTTTCATCATTGTGTAACTGAATGGCCCGACAACAATCATTCCATGAGAATGGTGGTTGATAAACATCCTAAAGGTTTACAGCTTTCCCATCTGCTTCTGTGTGGCCTTGATCACTCAGATGGAAGTTGACCTGATGCACATACCTCATGAGCAGTGTGTGAAGGAAGTGATGCACTCATTTTGAAAAGTGGATCCATTATAGGAAGAGACACAGTTCAGCAGTAGGACTAGGAATAAGCTTTGACAAGATGACTTCCAAACTGGTGCCCAAGATTGGGGCTTTCAGGATGTACCCCCAAGTGTCAAGGGAGGCTACATGCAGCCTATGGGGTTTGCTGATGGGGCAGACAGGTTATCTTTAGAGCTGAAGCCTCACTGTACTAAGGCAAACATCTCTACTTCCTAAGAGTTCTGACTAGGAAAAAAACCCACAGAGTTCTGAAAGAGAACTAAGTAATTATTCCATGTTCTCTTTATGAGGAAAAAATTTGCCAGGCTCCACAGTGTCTTTTTTTTTTTTTTTAATTAATTTATTTCTGTATGTGTATGAATGTACTGTCTGCATGCAAGTTTGTGCACCCGTGTCGTGCAATGCCGCAGAGGTCAGAAGAGGGTGTCAGATTCCCCTGGAACTGGAGTTCTCCTGGAATTGGAGTATTCAGATGGTTCTCGGCCGCCATGTGGGTGCTGGGGATTGAACCCGGGTCCTCTGCAAGAGCAGTCAGCGCTCTTAACCGCTAGGCCATCTCTCCAGCCCCCACAGTGTCTTTTATTTTCTTTTGTTTTCTCTGTTGTTGTTGCTTTTGTTTTGAGACAGGGTCTCTTTGTAGCCCCAGCTGGCCTGCAACTCTAGACCAGGCTGGCCTTGATCTCACAGAGATCTACCTGCCTCTGCCTCCTAAGTTCTGGGACTAATAAAGGCATGCCTCCATGGTGTCTTATAAAAGAAGGCTTGTACCACTCCACAGCAGATGCAGTCAGGAAGAAGTAACATGGATTTCTCTGTACAAATGTTTTTAAATATCTGAATACTAAAACACCTGAAATGTTACTAACATGTGAGATATGAGATAAAATAAATATGCTCTGTAGCCACCACACCGCAAGTTGCCACCACTTTCCCAAGCTGCAGTCCAAACCTGAAAGGCTGGTGCTGCTTGTAGAGATGAGCCACCTGGCCCACTGGCTTCCCAATCTAATTAAGAACCCATCTGCCAGAGCTTGGTCCCACCCAGCAGCTCTAGCACTGCCATCCAGCTTCCACAGACACAGGGCCTGACTTACCACAGACCCACAGACTACCAAAAGTCAATGTAGAAATAAGAATACTGTAGAGTTTTAACTGTGAGGAAAAAAAAAAAACCGCCAATGGACTGCACAATCGTGACTCTAAACATGGTATTTATATCTCCCACTAACTTGAAAGGTTTAATTTCAGTAGTGGTGGTAGAAAGATCCAGAGAAACTAGTTAGTATACTGAGTTGTAACATCAAACTATGGCACCAAACAATGGAGCAAGGAGCTTGACTCTCCAGCCCTGAATCCATCTTTCTTTTTTTTTTGGTCTTTTAGAGACAGGGTCTCCCTGTAGCCCCAGCTGTCCTGGAACTCACTCTGTAGACCAGGCTGGCCTTGAACTCACAAAGATCCGCTTGCCTCTGCCTCCCAAGTGCTAGGATTAAAGGCCTGCGCCACCACGCCCAGCCCCTCTTTCCTTTTATCTACCTCATGTAATCTTTCACTGGAAAAAGCCTAGTACTTTCTGTGAAGTGCAAGCAATGTAAAAAGTCCTTGGAACCATATATTCTGCTTGCCACTTGGCCTTAAGAGCCATCCCTGGGCTTCTGTGCTGCTCTCTTTTGCAGTATGAAAAATCATCTTTAGGCCACCACAGCCATCTTGGCACCATATGGCCTTTAGATACAGCCCTTCTGAAACACAGCTGACACTTGACTAGTTTTTGACCAAGACACTAAAAGTAAAGGTAACATGAGGAAACTAACAACATGGAAAAAAAACACACATCCTAATGTTACTAGACCCCACAGCTGCAACCTTCACAAGGTAAATCTGACCAGCACCTCCTGAGGCTCTGCTTGTGACTGAGACATAGGTCCCTGCTTACCTTCTCCAGTAGTATCCCCCATTACTACAACATTCCCCACAAAGAGCACCCACACAATCCTGTATCCCCCTCTTCTGTGAATCCACAGCTCCTTAGCTCCCCAAAAAAGAAAGTTATTAATGGCTACAATATCACTGTATTCTCCCTGCCCCCACAACCACATACACACCCTGTAGGTGCCTCAGGATCTGATTCAAGAAGCCTTTCTGCCAATGTCAGACTACCTGAAAACTGAGAGATAGCCCCTAGAATGGAAGAAGGTCAAAATAACCTTAACACTTCAAACAACCCTTATACAACCATCTGAAATTTATATAGGCTTTTGCATATAACATGGTATACAACAGAAGAGATTGAATAAATATCCCATAAGACTGTTTATCATAATTGATTTTTTATTTAAAAAATTACAGGGAGCAATTTCCAGCATATTTTATAAAAGTACTGCCTGTATCAAACGTTTGTATCACTTAATTCTATTGAAGAGCTGCCTTTTTTATTTTTCTTTTAAGGAACTAATTCCAACTTATGGGATACATGCCCTTAAAATAGAAAGTTTCCATCATTTATTCAAATGTCAAGATTACTGAGTAGTTTATTGCTTTATGGCTGGGCAAGATGCTACTACCACATTTTAGGTAAATAATCTTCTTTATTTAAAAACTATGAGGTTATTTCTGTTTAAAAGTTCCAGGATAATTCACAGAAAATAGATATATTTATTCAAATTACACATTGAGGGGCTGGCTGTCTAGCTATAGACATTTAAAGGGAAAGCAGCTCTTTAAAGAAATGACACACAAATAGTTCTGTCTTGGTGTACTACACATAATTGAAATGAATAAACCTGGAAGACCAGAATTGTTATGCTGTGTTCTATTAGGATCTTAAAAAAAAAAAAAAAATCCCACGCTTAGTAGTCCATTTGTGCTTAAAATACTCGTATGAGAAGCTTAAAGAAAAGACGACCTCTGCACATGGTCAGAAAAAGAAAGTCATTGAAATTGCACTGTTATTTAAATCACTTTCCTAAAATCATACCCTCCTTTGCAGCTGGCACAGTTTTTCAGGTCTAATTGGCAACTTGGGGAGGTCCCTCTGGTATTAGTGAAGTAAAAAAGGTGGTGATAAAAGACCAAGCCGAAGCCATGAGTCCAGGCCTTGGAACTGCCCTGCCGTCTTCACCCGCATCTTCTCCACTCTCATCTTCAAGTCCATCATCCATGAGGCGCTCCTTTAAACCAAGATAAACACAATCCTGAGCAATCTGAACCATTATCAATAACCCATAAGAGCGAAGGAGCAAGGTGAGTAATTTTTGTAGCAAGAAGAAATATGAGTGGGTAATAAGAAATGGTAGATCTGTAGCTGTTAAAAATCTTTGTGAAGTCCAAAATAAGTCAATTCTGTATTGTGTATAGGTTTAAAGGGGACAACTCCCAATATAATGAGTTCTCACCACATGCATAATTTTCAGAAATAATGCTAATCCTTCCCACTTAATTATAATATGACTAATTCATATTCTAGTCTAAGTTCTCCCAGATAAAACCACCTCAGTTTATACACTAGCTATTCTTCATGCACCTTCCATGGATACTAATGGAGCATCCAAGAATCCATCATTTGGTCCCACACAGAGCTAACTACCTCTCTAGTCTATACACAATTCCAGAACCTACCATTTCTTCAAGTTCCAGATTGTTTGCATTTTGCCCGTCATTGTTAATTTCAACATTGTTGGGAGCCTGTTGTTGACCACCTTCCTGCCTTAAAGGGAACCATCCAGCCTGGTGTCTGTTCAGTAAAATAAAGAGAAAAGAAATTAAGCCACAATTGCTTATATCTTTAACATTAGAAAACAGTGTCCCACAAGAGAAAAAATGACTAGTTATCACAAATGATAGACACAGATCTATTTCAGGTCAGGAATTCCTTAAAGTAGTAACAAAACCTAATTCAAATCCAACTGGCTCAATGTGACACACCAAATCACAAAATCTTTTTGAATTTTTTTTTCAAAATGAAATACAGCTAAATATTCCTTTGCCCCTTAGAGAGATGGAAGGGCAAGGGAAAAATCAGTCTACTTGTGAGAAAACTAGTGCCTGAGTCTACAGAATTTAATATTGAGGAGTATGATTTAAAAGGAGTTCACCGTATATTGAAGTTCTAAGTAACCGAAAGTCCGGTAAACAAAAACTCGGTTTTTAAACAATTCTGGTAAATATTCTTACTCAATATATCCTCCCCCTTTTGGTTAGCAGCAACATACCAGATATCTGAAGCCCAGTATTCACAACCCTTCACACAACATTCACAACTGACTAACCTATGCCAGAGTCTGATATAAGCAATTTTATAGAGTAATTAAAAGAAACTACAAATGCCAGGCATGGTAGGACATGCCTTTAATCCAAGCACTTGTGAGGCAGAGGCAGAGGCAGAGGCGGGCAGAGATCTGTGAGTTCAAGGCCAGCCTGCTCTACACAGAGGGTAACTGGGGCCACAGAGAGACCCTGTCTCAAAAAGACCAAAAAAAAAAAAAGAAAGAAAGAAAAGAAACTCAGTTAATATTCATCACTCACAAGTAGACCAGCAGCATGGCTCCCATTACCATGATAAACCGACTAAAGGAAGAATAGAAGTATACAATGCTAAGAAGAATCGCAGCCCGGGAGAAGGTATACATCCAGTCTAGCCAGTCGCGGTTGAAGTCTTCTTCGTTTAGCACAGGACCCCCCTGAGCATTCATTTGAACATTCTCATTCACGGGTCGATTTTCTTGAGCCACTAGGTTGGGAGCTGGTGGGGGTTCTTCTCCAGGAACATGTGCCAAATTTAGAGGCTGAGACGCAGCAGGCTGGGCTGGACTGGCATTTGATGTGGCCTGAGCTGAAACTGCAGCTTGACTGAAATATTCACCAAAATATTAAAAAGAAAAAAAAAATTTAACATACTATGTATTTTTAAACTTCTTAGGTAGTCATAGTTTCTAAGCCTAATATCAAACATCATAGGCCTTGCTCTGCATTTCTTGGGCAAGTATGATTTCCAGTGGAAAAGTTCTAAGACAGGAGCCAGGAAGGAGAGAGCAACGGGCATGTTCATCACTCTAAGCTGATAAGGAGTAGGTACAAATCTTCTCACTAAGGATTCTTTTTACTATTCCACATGAGATGAACACCTTCAAGCCACCAACTTTCCCTCAGACCACTCTATGAAATACTTGTCTAAAGATGAATGTTTCCAGTATTTTAAAGCAGTAAATACATCTCAGATAACCCACTCCTCAACCCAATCATATTTTTTGGCAAGTCCATCTGAGGACCATTGGTTCTTATCAACTTAAGAAGAATTGTGGTCTTGAAAATACGCTGACTGCTCTTGCAGAGAACCCGGGTTCAATCCCCAGCACCCACATGGCGGCTGAGAACCGTCTTGAACTCCAGTTCCAGGAGAACTCCAGTTCCAGGGGAATTCGACACCCTCTTCTGACCTCCGCGGCATTGCATGACATGTGTGCACAAACCTGAATGCACAGTACATTCATACACATAGAAAATAAATAAATAAAAAACAAACAAAAAAAAAAAGAAAAGAAAATACTTATGACAATTTGAAAGTCAGAACAAGGCTGGCAAGATGGTTCAGCATGTTAAGATGCCTGCTGCTGAGTTTGATCCCTGGGACTCACATAGTGGAAGGAAAAAAATAATGCTCACAAATTGTCCTTTACTTCCACATGTGTGCCACAGCAGAAAGAGAGAGAGAGAGAGAGAGAGAGAGAGAAAAGGAAAGGAAAGGAAAGGAAAGGAAAGGAAAGGAAAGGAAAGGAAAGGAAAGGAAAGGAAAGGAAAGGAAAGGAAAGGAAAGGAAAGGAAAGGAAAGGAAAGGAAAGGAAAGGAAAGGAAAGGAAAGGAAAGGAAAGGAAAGGAAAGGAAAGGAGAAAGGAAAGGAAAGGAGAAAGGAAAGGA
Source organism: Rhizomys pruinosus (assembly GCA_009823505.1). Lineage (NCBI taxonomy): Eukaryota > Metazoa > Chordata > Mammalia > Rodentia > Spalacidae > Rhizomys > Rhizomys pruinosus. The sequence goes on along the minus strand of VZQC01013770.1, from coordinate 421,895 downwards.
AAGGAGAAAGGAAAGGAAAGGAGAAAGGAAAGGAAAGGAGAAAGGAAAGGAGAAAGAAAGGAAAGGAGAAAGGAAAGGAGAAAGGAAAGGAGAAAGGAGAAAGGAAAGGAGAAAGGAAAGGAGAAAGGAAAGGAGAAAGGAAAGGAGAAAGGAAAGGAGAAAGGAAAGGAGAAAGGAAAAGAGAAAGGAAGGAAAGGAGAAAGGAAAGGAGAAAAGAAAGGAGAAAGGAAAGGAGAAAGGAAAGGAGAAAGGAAAGGAGGAAGGAAAGGAGAAAGGAAGGGAGGGAAATAAAAAATTTTAAAGCAAATTTTTAAAGCAATTTTTTTTTTAAGTCTCAGAATAAGTGTTGGTGGTGCATGGCTGTAATCCCAGGATTATAAGCACTCAGGAGGCTGAGTAAGATAGGGCGATTTCTATGAGTTCAAGGCCAGCCTAGTCTACATAGTGAGTTCCATACCTCTAGGGATACAAGAAAGAGAGAGCCAGTCTCAAAAACAAACAAACAAACAAACAAACAAACAAAAAACTAAAGGAGGAACAAAAACAAAAGTCGAAATAAGGACTGGGAGTATAGCCCAATTAGTGCAGTGTCTACCTAGAATGCATTAGAATGCATGAAGCCCTGAGTTCTAGCCCTAGCACTGCGTAAAACTGGACATGGTGGCACATGCCTGCCTGTAATCCTACCATTATGGAAGTATAAGCAGAAGGATCAATAGTTCAAGGTCACCATTGGTTAAAAAGCCATTTTTGAGGCCAATATGGGGTATATGAGATCCTGTGTCAATAAGAAAACATCAGAATAAATGTGTACATGTAAAAAGCTCCAGTTTTAATTGGGGGCTAGTTCTCAGCTAGCACCTCTCAGGGCACCATGTGGATGGGAGTCAGGGGATTTCTCTGACCCTGCCCCAAGAAGGAGCAGACAACGTGGCCCAAGTATAGGATGCTAGGCGGAGCGGCAGTGTGCAATGGCGCAGAATTGGGGGTCTATGATTGGCTCTGGGAGCTGACGTCATTTTGCTTATAAAGGCAAGCTGTAGTGGGCAATAAACCAGATTCTCTATTAACATCATTATAGAATTCCCAACCGTCATTATTTTTTTGCGTGCATACAGGCCAAAGCAGGCCTGCATTTCGTTAGGGTGGCCAGTGGATTGGAAAGGGGTTCCTGGACCATTAACCTGGATAGCTGGTGTGGTGAAGTGAGTTGTGAGTGGACATAGGCTGAAGATAGGCAATCAGCTATCAGCCTAAAATTCCTGTCCAGGACCCAGCAGTCTCTGGGCAGGTGGGAAATCACGGCCAAGAGTGGGAAACGTTCCACTGTCCCAGGTTAAGGACCTCTCAGGTCGGGCTACGAAAGTAGCCGACTGGTCTCTGCCTCGAGAGGCCAGTTTCTTACAGTGGCTGCAGGTGGGTACTGTGTTCCCCTTTCCCTTAGCAGGGGCCACATTGTACCTGCTTGTTACAAAGGAAGCTTCCTACATGTACATTACAGGTTCCCACCAAAATGTAACATAGCTGGTACATGCTTTTAAATTATCCAGTGGAAAAGGGACAGCTATAGAATAAGACTGACATGACTCTGTAAATTGTGAAGCTGGGCCATAGCTATACAGAGATTTCTTCTACTACTGCATTTTATTATATGATGTTAAAAAAAATTTTTTTTTTTTGGTCTTTTCGAGACAGGGTCTCCCTGTAACCCCAGCTGTCCTGGAACTCACTCTGTAGACCAGGCTGTCCTTGAACTCACAAAGATCCGCCTGCCTCTGCCTCCCGAGGGCTAGGATGATGTTAAAATTTTTAATACAGTTTAGTCAAGGCAGCTAAAAAAAATTAAGAATGCTCCCTGAGCCTATTTAACCCAATATGCAAATATCTCATTTCTGTGTAAGCCTTTTAGTTTCTAAAACATTTCCTACCTCATGGCTATTCTGATACATGGGGGAGCTATTTTAAAGGTGAGAACCTGAAACTCAAAAGTTTAATGAAGTACACAGGGCAATATGATTTATAGCAAATTACAGTAAGTCTCACTTTCCTTGAAGTTTATAATCAAGATAAAGGGTGTAACACAAGCAAAGTACTGAGTACCACAAAATGGTCTCGTAAATGATAAGTGTTACCATGACAACATAAAAGGTACAGACTCTTTGAAGCCAAGTACTGATGAAGAACATTAGCATATGAGGTTCAAAAGCCAAGGTAAGCTTCAAACAAAGATATTATCTTCAGGCTAGAGGCAAGAAAACCAGCAGACATTTGGGGCAAAAGAACACTTGAGGATATATGTATCTTCAAGTAGTATATGGTTTACAGTATGAGAGAGTAAAAAAAAAAAAAAGCCTAAAAGAAGAAAAGGCTAATGTGAAGTAAAATGAATTTAAAATAAAAAAGATCTGTGTAAAATTTTGAAATCAGGATTAAAAGGAAGAATTATCTAAATTATCCCAATTGTATAAGTTACTAGGTTCAGGGCTAAGAGAAGATCGTATCCATCCTGTTATGGTCAAGAACTTTCATGACAACTATTCAAGGTAATGTCAGGAAGAAAAGGCATTTAAAGAATGAAGGAGCCAAAGTTAGGATGTTCTGAATTTAGGGTGAAGGCTAATTACTAAAATCTTTCAACTAAGTAGAGAGATACAGAAGATGAAGAATTGAGAGTCATCCATGAGAGCTACCAATGATAGCCATGGAAGAAAGAAATCTAAGAGCATTGCCACAGGACAGAGCCCAGGTGCCAGGAGGCACACAGCATACATATCAATGTCTGTCAAACTGAGCAAGGAATGTTACTATTTAAAAGAAACAAAAAGGGGCTGAAGAGATGGCTCAGGGGTTAAGAGCACTGACTGTTCTAGCAGAGGACCTGCGTTCAATTCCCAGCAGCCACATGGCAGCTATCAACCACCCTCAACTCCAATTTCAGGAAAATCTAATGCCCTCTTCCGTCCTCTGTGGGCACTGCATAATATGGGTACACTTACATACATGCAGGAAATACACATAAAGTAAAACAACAAACAAACAAATAAATAAATAAATAGATCAAAAGACACAGAAAGAGTGATCAAAAAGTAAAGACAATGAGGAGGAAAACAGGATCACACAAACCAAAAGAGGACATTAAATAGAAGCCTATCACAGTTAAATGAGTACATCAGCAATACAGGCTCAGGAGCAAGTCAGTGCTGAGACTCATCTGGCCAAAGTCAAGGGAGTATAGTGAGTGTACGCATGCGCGCATGTGACACTAAGCCCCATGCCTCCTATAATTCTCTTTATCCCCTTTTCGTTTGACTGTATATTTCTTCATGTTGGTTTGCAGCCTTACATTGAAACCCTCTTCATAGATGAATATATTATTATGTTAAAGAAGGCATGTGAATATTGCTAAATGTAATTAGAAAGAATAAGGAGCCAAGAGCAGGTTTAGCTAATGTAAAATGGAAGTGAATGTTTTTTTCCATTAGCCAAGTGATTTAAAATAGAGCATCTACTGTTAAGTTTCTGAATTCCTCATAATCATAATTTTAAGTAATGATTTGACTACATCAGCAAGGAAATCCCACATCAAGTTCCTCAGGGTAAAAGAGAATATCAAGCAATTATAAGAGTCCCTGTAACAAGGAGCTGGGCCAGACTTACTAGTGCATGTAATACTGATGAGCATACATCTGCTGCCACCACAGCATCTGCAATGGGCTGAGAGCAGGGTACACTGGGAACCCAGGTGGCACAGCTTGCCCAGGAAACTGGTTATCCATGTTTCTGCAATAAAGAAACAAATGAAGCCTTTAAATGTGTTAGAAACTAAAAAGCATATCTCCAAATTTTTATTTGTTAACTGAAATGTAAGTTCAGACCCTGACAGAGTATCTTTAAATCGTACTGGAAATATACTTATTTTCAACATTCTTCAAATAAAACAATACATTTTACTGAAGTTGGCCCTAGGCCCAAGTATATAGACCAAATAAGTCATCCATAAACTATGTTTGGCATGAATATTTGCTATTTTCATTTCAGTACATAATAGCCAAAAATCCTTTCATTTTAAGTATATTCACTTTAAGAACAAAAGCCCTAAAATAAATTTCATGACAAAATATTTTGAGAAATAAGTCACTAGCCTAGTGATATATTAGTAATAAATTTTTATTTAATTTATTTATTATTATTATTTATATGTATGAGTGTACTGTCTGCATGTGGGTTGGTGCACCTGTGTCGTGCAATGCCAGGGAGGTCAGAAGAGGGTGTCGGATTCCCCTGGAACTGGAGTTAAAGATGGTTCTTAGGCGCCAAGTGGGTGCTGGGAATCAAACCAAAGTCCTCTGTAAGAGCAGTCAGTGCTCTTAACCACTGAGCCATCTCTCCAGCCCCATAAATTTTTATTTAAAATACATTGGCTAAACAGCTAAAATACAAAAAAAACCAATGTGTTACACTGCAAACTATCACTTAAAAGGTCACGAGTGGCAGAAGACACTAACGTGTGCTTTTAAAATAAGTCAGTTAAACTTATGGAAAGTGAGTTAATTTCCTTCAACCTCAGTTTCCCTGTTTTTAAAATGGGGCTTGTATTAGACACTTTTCTGTTGTTGTGCACAAACTTGCATGCAGACAGTACATTGATACACATACAGAAATAAATAAATGCCGGGTGTGGTGGCGCACTTTAATCCTAGCACTTGGGAGGCAGAGGTACTCGGATCTCTGTGAGTTTGAGGCCAGCCTGGTCTACAGAGTGAGTTCCAGGACAGCCAGAGCTACAGGGAGACCCTGTCTCAAAAAGACCAAAAAAAAAAACACCATGACCAAGGGAACTTATAACTTATAAAAGGAAGAGTTTATTTGAGCTTATGATTGACGGTTCCAGAGAATTAGAGTCCATTGTAGCAGGGAGGCATGGTGGCAGGGGCTGGAGCAGCAAGCTGAGGTTCACATTTTCCAGTGAGCACAGGAAGCAGAGAGAGAGCAACTGGAGGCTGGTAAGGCTTGTTGTACTCTCTAAGCCTACCCCAGTGATTTACTTCGTCCAGCATGGCCATACCTTCTAAGACCACCCAAAACAGCACCACCAGCTGGGGACAAAATGTCTGAATAGTTGAAGCCTATGAGGGACATTCTCATTCAAATCACCACATTCTACTCCCTGGCCCCCATAGGCTCATGAACATATAAAATGCAAAATGCATTTAGTCTGACCTTAAAAGTCCCCATAATCTTTACCAGTCTCGATTCAATTCAAAAGTCTACAGTCCTAAGTCTCTTCTGAGACCCAGGCCAATCTCTTTTAACTGTAAGCTCCTGTAAAATCAAAAGACAAATTACATACTTCCAACATACAGCCTTGTCCAGCAAGACCTGATTTTGTCCTCTGGTGGATGGAACTGGTAAATAAAAAGCTGAAAGGAGCCAGGGGCTCCCACCCTCCTCCCCCACCAAAAAGAAAACACCCTGAGAGACCCCTGAGGATCAGATCCTCAACTGATATTAAGAAAACAAAAACTGGGCTGGAGAGATGGCCTAGTGGTTAAGAGCGCCGACCACTCTTACAGAGGACCAGGGTTCGATCCCCAGCAACCACATGGCGGCCAAGAACCATCTGAAACTCCAATTCCAAAAGAACTCCAGTTCCAGGGGAATCCGGCACCCTTTTCTGACCTCCGCGGCATTGCACGACATGGGTGCACACACCTGCATGCAGACAGTACATTTATACACATACTGAAATAAATAAAATTTAAAAATTTTTTTTAAATTAAAAAAAAAAAAGAAAACAAAAACCTTGGTTAATCTTGGCTAACTGTGTGGCCTTAAGCATCCAAAAGAAAAGCAAAACCAGAAATAAATAATCAGTAAGACCTCTTGATTTTGGCCTTTTCTCCAGTACTGTAGAAAAATCAAATTATGTTCTTATGCTATTAAGCTACTGTTATGGTTTGAATGGGAACTGTTCCTCCATAAGATCCTATGCTGGAAACTTGACTCTCAGCTTGTGGCTCGTTTTGGAAGATTTCAGAAGCCCATCTTCAGAGTTGGGTTCCAGAGCTTTGCCTTTTAGGGCCATAGTCCTGCGCTGCCTCCAGTCCATTCTCTTTGTTTTGTGCCTGAACATGTAAGAAGCAGCTGTTCCACACATGCTTCGCCTGCCATGATAGACGAAAATCTCCTCTTTTTGTTTGTTTGTAGCCAGGCCTGCTTTGACTCAAGATCCTCTTGCCTCTGCCTCTGAGTGGCTGAAGTTCATTCCACTACCCTCCATGCTCATCCGAATAAAATCCCATGGCCAGCCTAAGCATCATAGAAAAATGCTGTTTCTTTTTATGCTTTTCATTATATGTATTCATTGTGTTGGAGTGGAGGACAAGCCTCAGTGCTCTTGTGGAGGTAAGAGGACAATCTGAGGGAGACAGGTTCTCTCCTTGCACCATGGGGTTCCTGAGGACCAAACTTAGGTCATCAGGCTTGGTGGCAAATGCCTTCACCCACTGAGGCATGTCATCAGCCCAGAGACCCTCTTCAAAGAAAAACAAGGCAGGCATGGTAGTATGTGCCTTAATCCCAGTACTAGGAAGGCAGACGCAGGGGACCTTCTGTGAGATTGAGCCCACCCTGGTCGATATAGTGAATTCCACATGAGTTGGGGCTACGGGACCCTTGTCTCAAAAAAAAAATCAAAAAAAAAAAAAACAACAAAAAATGGGTAGACACTCTAGAATCTTTAAGCTAAGGAGCAGAAAGTCAAGGTCAGCTACTGGAATGGAAAAATTAAAATCCTTTATCTGGTTTCCAATCCTTCCCCTTCCAAATAAGGGGAAGGCTGAGTATCCTTGGAAAGAACTCTGCAGTAGCACTGACAGAATATGTTAGTATTCTCCAATGATTCCCTCCAGAGGTGCCAAACATCCATTTACCCTCACACTGAGGAGTTGACTGAAGTTCTCGTTCATTAAGGGCAGTCCTCACAGGTAGTGCAGGACAAAGAAGCTGAAGACAGAGAGGAATCGGGCGAGTGTAGTATCTGGACCTAGCACATCTACAGGTAGAATGACTGTTGGAAGTGTGAACCAGGCCAACCTGGATCCAATGCCATATAAATGCTAACAACAACCACAAGAACAAGAGATGCAGAAAGGACAGCAATCCATCAGTCAAAAAGCCTTCAGCACAATCTGGAAACCAGACATCCTGCTTAGGGGGGCAAATCAAAGCAGGTTAATACTCAGCGGAGGGGGTATGGAAGGGGGACACGTGTCTACATTTGATTTCTATCTTGTATATATAATATATATTATTATATAATTATATATATATATATATATATAACCCCTCNAGGAAAATGGAAACAAATACAATTCTGTTCAATTTTGATATGTGAGTGCTTTGTTTGGTTGATTGGTTTCAGAGACATGGTCTTTCTTTCTTTTTTCTTTTTTTCTTTGGTATTTTTGAGACAGGGTCTCCTTTTAGTCCCAGCTGGACTGGAGCTCACTCTGTAGACCAGGCTGGCCTTGAAGTCACAGAGATCCGCCTGCCTTTGCCTCCCAAGCACTAGGATTAAAGGCGTGTGCCACCACGCCTGGCATGTGAAATTTATTTTTATGTGTGTGAGTGTTTTGCCTGCAGGTATGTAAGTGTCCCCATGCATTCAATGGAGGGTGTCAGATCCTATAGAACTGGTGTTCTACTATTAGCTGCCATGTGGGTGCTGTGAACTGGATCCAGGTCCTCTGTAAGAAGAGCCTAACTGTAAGTGCTCCTAACTGATGAGCCATCTCTCCAGCCCCAATTTCTTCCTTTCTCTTTCCCTTCACTTTCCTCTTTCCTCCCCCCTCCTTTTTCTCTTTCCGTTCCTTCGTTCCTTCCTTCCTTCCCTCCCTCCCTCCCTCCCTCCCTCTGTCCCTTCCTTTCTTTCTTCCAAAACCCATCAAGTCCAATTTGTGTGTCTTGGGTGTGAGCCTACAATGAATGGATTGTGGTCAAACTACCAGGGTCACACACTTAAAAGAAAACTAGCCCTTCCTGTCCCAGGAGCTATTAAATCCCAGTATCTCCTCAGCTAGAGGATGGATGTCATGTCCACCTTCCCCCAACCATAATGGGATTTTGTCTGGCTTAAGCTTGTACAGATCTTGGCCATGCTGTCATGACTGCTGTGAGTTCATGTGTACAACTGCCCTGACGCCTAGAAAACACTCTTGTCTAGTTATCTACCAACTCCGGCTCTTATGATCTTTCCTTCCGCTTCCAGAAAGATCTCTAGGGCTTGGAGAAAGGAGGGGATATAGATATCATTTAGGGCCCTGTCTCAAAAAGACCAAAAAATAAATAAAAATTACACTAAATGTCATTTAGGGGTGACCACTCCAGTCTCTTATTCTCTGCACACTGACCAGCTGTGGATCTTTGTGTTAATTATATTCTGCTGCAAGAAGCTTCTCCAATGAGGGTTGGGAGATGTATTAATTTATGTATATAGCAATAAACCACTAAAAGCTTTTTGATTATTGGTTACTCCCAAAACATTTGTGCTACTATTGTGCTAGTAGGCCTATCCTGCCAGGTCAGTCCTCATTGTATCACAGCTGGGTAAGATTGATGATTACTTTTCTCCTCCAGTAGTGTGCATAGCACCTTTAAGCACTATGAAACCTAATCAGAAGAGATGAAGCAGGATCCAATACCTACTTGATTTCTCCATGTTCTGTGACTCAAATATGTGACATCTTCAACAACAGGGTTTTACCATCAAGTTCTGGCAGGTAACCAAAGGCAATGGCAATGGCACCTATGTATGGGACCCCGCTGGCCACAGCACAGAGGTCACCCATTCCTGGTAACAGGGCTTTGATTTCCTAGGATGAGCTGTATCATTGGGGTATTGTCCCCTATTATAGGTAACTCCACTTAAACTCTTTTTATATATGTATTAGGAAAGCTTCTAAAGTAGGTTTCCATGTCATTTTCAAAAGGCTCTTACTGTTACTTATCCCTCACTACATTCTTTCCTTTACCCTGCCCTGCCATTCCTCACCCCCATTTACTCCTTCCTGTTCCATTATTCCCCTTTCAACCTTTATTTCATTGTATTCTATCTCCTTTCTCTTGAAAGATCCCCCTCCTTCGTGAGCCCTTACTAGTTTCCTAATCTCTATGAGTATTCTAAATGAAACACAGAGATCTAAAGATTCAAGGTTAATATCTACATATGTGAGAAAACAGGTGATGTTTGTCTTTCTGGATCTGGGTTACTTCACTGAGAATGACTGTTTCCAATTCCATCCAATGACCTGTAAATTTCTTAACTTCATTCTTCTTAACAGCTGATTAATATTCTACTGTGTATGCATACCACATTTTTATTAACCATTCATCAGCTGATACACACTTAGGTTGTTTCCATTTCCTGGTGCATGGTGGTGCACACCTTTAATCCTAGCACTTGGGAGGCAGAGGCAGGCGGATCTTTGTGAGTTCAAGGCCAGCCTGGTCTACAGAGTGAGTTCCAGGAGACCCTGTCTCGAAAAGACCAAAAAAAAAAAAAAAAAAAAAAAAAAAGAAAAGAGTAGTAAAGAACATGGATAAGCAAGTATCTCTATAGTAAGATAGAGTCCTTTAGGTATATGACCTAGAGTAGTATGGTTGGATCATGTAATAGATATACATGAGCCTGCACTGATTTCCACAATGGCTAGCCCAGCTGCATTTCCACCAGAAGAGAATGTGTCTCCATATCCACACCAGCATTTGTTACCTTTTTTTTTTTAATCTGACTAGAGTAAGATGAAATCTCAAAGTAGTTTTAATTTGCATTTCATTTCCCTGATGGCTAAGGATGTTAATTTTTATTTATTTATTTATTTATTTATTTATTTATTTATTTATTTATTTATTTGTAGTTTTGACACAGTGTCTCCCTGTAGCCCTAGGTGGCCTGGAAATTGCTATGTAGACCAAGTTGGCCTTGAACTCACTGAGATCCACCTGCCTCTGCTGGGATTAAAGGCATGCACCACCATACCCAGAATGATGCTGAACATTTTTTAAGTGTTTCTCAGCATTTATAACTCATCTTTTGAGAACTCTGTTTAGTTCCATACCCCATTTTTAAATCAGTTGCTTTCTTGGTGTTTTATTTGCAATTTCTTTATTTATTCTAGCTATTAACCCTCTGTCAGAGGTATAACTGGTAAAGATATTTAGCCCTTCATATAGGTTGCCTCTTTTTTTTTTTGGTCTTTTTGAGACAGGGTCTCCCTGTAGCCCCATCTGTTCTAGAACTTGCTCTGTAGAACAGGCTGGCCTTGAACTCACAAAGATTCACCTGCCTCTGCCTCCCGAGTACTAGGAATAGGTTGCCTCTTCACTTGAATGATGGAATCTTTTGAAATATAGAAGCTTTCAAGTTTCATGTGGTCCCATTTGGCAATTAGTTTTAATGCCTGCACTCATGAGTCCCATTCAGAAAGTCCTTTCTTGTGCCTATAAGTTCCAGTATATTCCTCAATTTCTCCTCTATCAGATTCAGAATATCCAGTCTTATATCGAGATCTGTGATCCATTTGGAATTGAGTTTTGAACAGAGTGAGAGACAAAAATCCAATTTCATTCTTCTATATGTAGCTTTCCAGTTTGACCAACACCATTTCTTTTCTCTAATGTGTATTTGGAGCCTCTTTGTCAAAAATCAATTCCACTGGTCAATTTGTCTATCTTTAATAGCACCAGGCTGGCAGGGTGGGGTGGGATTGGTTGGGTGGGATTGGGTTGGGTTGGGTGGGGTGGGATTGGGTTGGATTGGGTTTGAGATAGGGTCTTCCTGTATCCCCAGCTGGCCTGAAACTCAATACGTAGACCAGGCTGACCTTGGTTTCAGAGACCCACTTGCCTCTGCCTCCCAAATGCTGGAATTCAAAGTGTGTGCCACATGCCAAGCTCAGGCTGCTTTTATTACTATAGCTCTGTGTTATAACTTAAAATCAGGGATAGTAATACCACCAGTTCTTTTATTATTCAGGATTATGTTGGCAATCCTGGGTTTTTTTGTGTCTCCATATGAAATTTAAGATTCCTTTTTTCAGCATTTATAAAGAATTATGTTGAAATTTTTACGGGTATTGCATTGAATTTGTAGACTGATTCTGGGAAAATGGCCATTTTCACAATGTTAATCCTACATCACCATGTATGATCATAGGAGGTCTTTCCATCTTCTAGTATCTTCTTCAATCTTTCTTTAACATCTTAAAGTGTTCATTATACAAGTCTTTCGCTTCCTTACTTAAAATTATTTCAGGATATTTCTCCCCTGATTTCTTTCTCAGAATGCTTGCTGTTAGTGTACAGGAAAGCTAAAGACTTTTTATTTTCTTGGAACGCCTTTTTATCCTTTTACCCTAAGGTGCTGTTGAGTGTTGATGGTGAAGTGTGTTTCTTATAGGCGGCAAAAAGATGAATCTTGTTTTCTAATCCAACCTGCTAGTCTGTGTCTTTTTATTGTAGGCTTGGAGCTACTATTATTAAGAGTTATCACTTAACAACACTTATTAATTCCTGTTACTTTGTTACTGTGGGATTACCTTGGACATCTTTTGGTTAACTGTTCTGGCTTTTTGGTTAGACCACTTTCTTAGACCTTCTTTGGTTAACTATCTATAGGGGACTTTCGGAGTTCTAAAAGTGGTTGTTGGGTGGCAGGAGCTGAGATCACAGTGTTGGTGCTTCCCCATGGGGTTGGAGCACAGAATGCCAAACCGGCCAGTATCGTTCATGTGGTGCTGGCTTTAGAAACATGAAAGATGTAAGAGTGAAGGGGTCATCAGTTGTTCTTCTGCAGTTTCATGGAGCTGCCAATCGCGGGGAGCATGCAGCAGGGATGTCCAGGCATAAAAAAGCCTTGACAGGCCACTGTGTGAAGCTATGAAGGTGAAGCATGGTTGGCAGTGGAGACCCCAGGATGATGGAGATGGCAGAGCCATGAGACATCTGCCAAGGAGAGTTGCACACAGAGAGTGGTACCAAGCCAAAAAAAGCAAGGAAGCTAAAGGGGCTGAGCTGTCTAAGCACTTTGGAAGTCAAGTCCCAGAAGTCTAGATTTGATGTCTGCTGCTTTTCAGTATGCCTCCATTCCTTCCTTTGGACTGAGAATGTGTATTCAGTTCCACTATATGTTGAAAGCATGTCATTTGTCTTTTGATTTTACAGGGGCTTAAAGTTAAAATATTGCCTTGAGGCTCAGAAGAAACTTTAGACTCTGGACTTTTATTGAATATTTAGTATTGAGACTGGTAAAGTCTATGGGGGCTTTTGAAGGTGGAACAAATGCATTTTGCATTCTATATGGTCATGAGCCCCCAGGGGCCAGGGAGTGGAATGACTGAGAATGTTCCCCATGGGCTCCAAATATTTGGGCATTTGTCCCCAATTTGTGGTGCTATTTGGAGAGGGTCATGGAGTCCTTAGGAGGTGTGGCCATGCTTGAGGAAGCATGTCACTGGAGGCAGGCTTTGAGAGTTCTTAGAAGCCGTTAGATTTTCAGCTTCTATCTGCTTCCTGTGCCTACTTGAAGATGCGAGTGCTCGGCTTTCAGCTCCAGCCGCCCCGCTGCCATGCTTCCCCCAAAGAAACTCTTCCTTCTGTAGGTTGCCTTAGTCATGGTATTCCACCATGGCCACAGAAAAGTAACTAATACAACACCACACTGTTGGTGAGGTGCCTTGGTAGGTGCCTTGGTAGGTGCCTTGGTAGGCGGGGTGGTGGACTGGCTCTGGTGGGATGCTCATCTAGGAATCTGGGTCCCAGGATGCCATGTGTTCCCTGATCAAGTCAGCGAATGGAGTGAGTGACCGGTGGGCATGCAAGGAGTCGGAGGGTCCCTACCTAGGGTTATCAGTCACAGGATTCCAACGCAGTCCTAGAGTTCTAGGTCACTGGCCTTCCTGGGGTACTGAGCAGTGGGTGCACTGGCTCTGAGGATCCGTAACTGGCATTCTGGGTCAGACTCCATAGTCCTGGAGCGGCACAGTCGGCAGGGCTGCTGCTAGTGAGCCAGCAGACAGACTGGATCTGGGAGGCCCTACCTGGGCTTCCAGGTCAGAGTGGCACAGTGGGTAGAGTGCAGGAAAGTTTTTTTGTTTTTGTTTTAAAGATTTTTATTATTTTTTACTTTTTTATAATGTGTATGAGTGTACTGCCTGCACATATGTAAGTGCACCCATGGTCATCTAGTGCCCATGGAGATCAGAAGGTGTCGGATCCCCTGGAACTGGAGTTAAGGACAGTTGTTAGCTGCCACGTGGGTGCTGGGAATCAAACCTGGGTCCTCTGGAAGAGCAGTCAGGGCTCTTAACCGCTAAGCCATCTCTCCAGCCCTGAAAGTTTGTTGTTAAGAAATGGCCTATTTATTTTATGTTTCTGTCTTTCTGACCAGAATTTTGTGTTCATAAGAACAGGAAATGGGCTTTGTTCACTATTATATTTTGGAAAATTTAGTATAATAAGTATATACTGAACAACTTCATAGGAATTGCAAGAAAATACTGAAAATAAAATAGTGGTTATAAATAATTTAAACTATCTTTTAAGTTTCATTTAATTCATTTTTCAACATTAAATAAAAACATGTGAAGGTGATAGTAAAAAAATTTCAACTATATTAAAGAGTCTATAGGCTGAGCTAATCAGGGAGGTTGGGACAGAAAGGTCATTTGAGTCAGGAGACCAGCCTGGGCAACAAAATGAAATTCAAAGGGTGGGGCTGAGAGGAGCGATGTCACAACTATATTAAAGAAACCAGGGCTGGGAGTGGTGGCAGGCAGATCTCTGAGTTCAAGGCCAGCCTGGTCTACACAATGAGTTCCAGGCCATCTGGGGCTACAGGCTCAACCCCATTCAGAGGAGCTATTGGTAGTGGATGTTTGCTGGGGAAGGAAGAATCATTCTTTATTGAGTGTGTGGCCACTGGTAGGTTTTCCCATGTTCCAGTGAACAGCCCCACAGCCTGCACATAGTGACAGCTCTAAGTGGACTTAATGTGTTATCAAAGCACAATACAACAAACACAACACAATACAACACAACTCGAACAATAGACATGAAGTTGAGGGCAGCTGGTGGATTATAGGGAGAGTTGGAGGCAAGGAATGGAGGGTAGATCTGATCATATTTAATTGTATGTATATATGAAATTGAAAAAGAAAGAGAAATTTATTTTCTAAAATGTTCACTTAGCCAGTCTACTGTACACTGCTATTAGGTAATCCATTTAGTCAGCATTTCATATGTTTCTTACCACTTTCTCTAGGTGTACTTCATTGCTACTGCTACAGTTTTTTGCTTCTCAAGTTCAGTAATTGGCTGGTTTTATTCCTAGTCCCTGTGCTTATTAATAAAGCATGTGAAAATATTTTTAAATAAGTTTCAAATATAGTTTAATAAATTAAAGATATTATAGTAAAAATAAAAACTAAATGTTTTTAATGACTTTTAGAGGACCCCAATTATGACCCACCATCTCACTTACCCTTGGATCACATATGGAAACGGATGACTCCGGGCTGGGTCAGTTTGTGGTTGTGGAAGAATGCGCTGCCTCAATCCTTCTGAGGAAGAGCCAGAAACCAATGACAAAGTCTCTTGACTGGGTGATGGAGTCGTTGATTCCGAATGATCTGAATTCTACAAACAAAAACGTAATTATGTCTTGCTAAATATTTATTTGATTCTGTCTGCAAAAGAACTGAATTTTAGAAACTGATTTTCATGCCCAATATAACAGATACTTAAATTTTAGTAAGACTAAAAAGGTCAGAAAGCCAAGACTGTTTAAATAGTAATAATGCATTTATCAACTCAACAGGAGAATAACATGTAAACTTGCGTACTGTATTATGCAGATTAAATTATAGCGAGCAAAGCTCCTTTCACAATGCCTAACAATAAAAAGTACCAAATAAATTTATTAACTACTAGTCATTTAAACTGTTACTATATCCCAGAAATATTGTAGCATGTGTTGGTACAGGCTTGAATCCCAGAACTTGGGAAATGAAGGCAAGAGGAGCAAATGTTCAAGGCCATCCTCTGCCACACAGTGAGTTCAAGGCCAGCCTGGGCTGCAAAAATATCAAACAGCAATGAGAAATCACACACACACACACACACACACACACCCTCTCTATATTCAAACCCAGAAACTCCAACTGTTCTGTTTTCCTTTTACTTTGTTTGCATGTTTGTTCTCTTCAGTGCTAAGAACCAAACCCAAGACCTCATGTACGCTAATGAAATACTGTATCATGGAACTATACCCCCAAGCCCTCGATTTCATTTTTAGAGGCAGAAAAAGAAAATGAGAAAATGTCAACATTTACTTCTCCCAAAACAACTCACAGAATTGGTGCTGGATGCCAATGCTTCGTGACTTTCTCTACTGGTACTGGATTTTGGAGAACTGGGAGGACTCCGAGAAGTACAGACTAGATGAACCATATGATACTCATCTTGCTAAAATCAAAGAAGATTATGTTTAAAGGGTAGTACTAGAAAATGTACATTTCAAAAAGTCAGTAATAAAGCTGAATACTTAACAAGTATTAAAGTATTCAAGACTTTAATTCCTTTCCTTTCTGGCCTAGCCATTTTATCAGTAACAAATTGTTAAGCATTTGGAGATAGTTTTACAATTTTTAGTATTTAGGGGACCACTGAATTCAGTATTTTCTATGTTTGGAAACTGATCAAAATACTCAGTAATTATTCCATTAACATTTCTTTGTAACACTATTTTGTATATCAAGCAGTCTTGAAGCAATCAATACTATGTAACTATATCAATGAAATCTATTTTCTCAATATAAAAGCATATATAACATTAATAGAAGAACCTAAGAGTCACCTTGAAGTTTAGGCCCACAAACTTTGAACAGTTGGAAATTCTTTGATTAGTTGAATGCACTGAGAAAATAAACTCAATCTCATTTGCCATAATTTTGGCAAGGTGAGGTACGGTTTTTGCTTTTTCTTTATTAGTTAAGGTGAAAGTTTTCAGCAATAGCATTTACATATAGCTATAAAGTATATTCTTGAATCATATTCTGTAAATATTCCGATGATTCCACCAACTTACAACTGACAACAAACTTATAATTATGCCTAAAAGAAAATATCTTAAATAATGATTAAGCTGGCTTTTTATCTTAGTAAGATCATCTTTATATTTATACTCAGAAATAAAACTAATGAGTGTGAAAATAAGAAGGCAAAAGAAAACAGTAAAGGAAGATGGGAAAGAAGAGTTAGCATTTTAAAAAAGGAAGAACAGAATGATGAAAAGGAGGTGGGGCAGGAAGAAAAGAAAGATGCACAGCAGGGGGTGGTGAGAAACGAAAGTAAAACGTTTCTAGAAACTAAGACTTGACTGTCAACTACCAGGAACCCAGAGTTGTGCTCAATTCTAAGGTGAATTCAAGAAAAGCAAAGATGCCTTAAAGAGGTTCATGCTTTAACAGACCAGACTGGTACTCTGAGCACAACCAGAAACACATCAGTCTTTTGATTAAAACTGAGAAGCACAAACTACAATTGCTTCAGGAATCTAGAGGAAAAGTCTATGGGTTATGCTGCTTTAAAAAAGGCTTCAGAGCTAGGCATGGCGGTACACACCTTTAATCCCAGCAGAAGCAGGCAGATCCCTGTGAGTTCAAGGCCAGCCTGGTCTACAGAGTGAGCTCCAGGCCAGCTGGGACTCAAGGGAGATGCTGTGTCAAAACGACAAAAAAAAAAAAAACACAAATGGTTATTGATTTATAGAAGTTCTTAGCTTCTGAGCACAGAATACTAAAAAGTATCAGAGGATAAGATATTTAATTCTAGAAATCTAGTCCAAAAAGGCCATGCTAATAACAATCACAGCATTCATTCACTTTGGGGGATGAATATATAAAAAATTTTATAAGTAAACAGTAAAGCTAAAGATAGCATTCTACTGAAAAGAAACTAACAGAAACAGCTCAAAGAACTATTCAAAATGTAAGCATATTGCCCAGAGTGCTTTGCATAATGACCACTATTTTTCAATAAAGCAATTTTTAAGTAGTCTTCTCTGAAATTATTTCTGGCAGCAAAGTCTTTTAATAAGTATTCACATGCAGGTTCAGGCTATCCTTCTGAAGAAATAAACAGTAAATACATCTGTATTTCAAGGTACAGATACCATCAAAGTTTTTTTTGTTTGTTTTTTTTTTTTTTTTTTGGTCTTTTTGAGACAGGGTCTCCCTGTAGCTCTGGCTGTCCTGGAACTCACTCTGTAGACCAGGCTGGCCTTGAACTCAGAAATCTGCCTTCCTCCGTCTCCCAAGTGCTAGGATTAAAGGCGTGTGCCACCACGCCCGGCATCCCATCAAAGTTTTTAAACATATAAACAAGCTCACTGGTAGAGTTCTGCCTTAGCATGCAAATGGCCTGGGTATGATCCCAGCACCTCAAAAACAAAGCAAAAAATGTGAAAAAATGAATAAAATGGTTTTTAGGACTATTCTATATGATACATGATAGTGGAGACACATCATTGGACATTTGTTAAAATCCATAGAGTATGCACCACCAGGAGAGAACCCTTCTAGGAACTCCTCTGGGCCAGCGGCAGAGTTCCAAGATCCTGACCAAGGAGGAGGTGAGTAGGCACGGGGAGTTGAGTGAAAGGCAGGGAAATTGCAAGCACCTTCCAACTCATTTAATATGGGAAAGACAAGGATTTATATATGACCATCCTCTCCGTCTTCTGGAAATGCCTCAAGTGCAGATCAAACCACCGAGCTGTTGCCTCCGAGCACAGGTTACATCTGTAGGTTAAGCACGCTGCTGCAGATGTGTAACACTCTACAAAACCTAATGTACACCACAGACTCTGTGTAATAATGTGTCAGTGTAGGTCCACTGAAAAGAACAAATGAGTCACTAAATGTACGATGTGACAGTAGGGGTGGGCCATGCCTGGGGTGAAGGATGAGAACTCCTGTACTTTCCATTCGATTTTACTAATGACCCAAAGCTTCTCTAAAAAAATTAAGTTGAGAGAGTCTAGTGTAAAACTGAAATATTTTTGAGGTAAGCAGATATTAAACCACTTTAACTATTTGAAACTGTGTAACTGAAGTGAGAGTCAGAAGCTACACTGACAAAGCTAAAATGTCAACTAAGCAAAAGGAATACAGTGCATTAGATTTTAAGTTTCCCACAGGGAATCATAAACAAAATCATATCAGTTCAGGATATCTAGAGCACTATTAGGAGTTAAGTCAAAAGAGCAAGTATAGAGTTATTCAGTCCTGATATATTCACAAACAAAAGTAGCATTTCAAGTGTATAAAAGTATAAACTTCACAAAAGACCAGAGCTAAAACCTGTCATTAAAATGACTAGTATTCGCCGGGCGTTAATCCTAGCACTCGGGAGGCAGAGGCAGGCGTATCTTTGTGAGTTCAAGGCCAGCCTGGTCTACAGAGTGAGTTCCAGGACAGCTGGGGCTACAGGGAGACCCTGTCTCAAAAAGACCAAAAAAAAGACTAGTATTCAAGTTGTTGTCAAAAAGTCCATCAAAATATATTTTAGCTGTGCGTGTCTGGTAGCAGGTATGTTGGTTGGGTTTCATTCTGTTTCCTCATCTGAAATTAAACTCCTAACTCAAATAACATTTACTAAAATGTCATATAGCTTGATTAAAAAGAGGCTGACAGAAAAAAATATCAATATTTAACCTCTATAAATATACTCCTGTACTATACTAAAGTCAATTATTTTCTTCTAAAAGATGACAAATGGCTGGGCACAAGTACCTACCCTACTGCAGATATACATCAGACTGACATATAAAACTGTTAGCCAAATCTTGTCTCTGTCATGTTGTTTACTCTCTGACTTATTTTTATCTGTTATGCTACCCAAAGGGGTTGATAAAACTTCAGAAACAGCTCCTCTTACAATCCGAATGTATCTGGATTTAAAAGTGGAAGAAAAGCTTACTTTTCTGAGAATGTCTTTCAGCTGCAGATGATCCGGGAGCAGTCTGCCCGAATACACCAATCTCTGATCCTTCGTCGACTAAGAAATGGGATAAAAAAAACAATTCAACTTTTCTAATTATACCAATTTAAGGGTGTGGAAAACATGACTAAATATGGGTAAAATTAAACTCTCTTTAGGGACAAATAAGCAGAAAACCAACATGATTTAAGAACTTTTTTGTTGTCCCAAGTTCTCCGTAAGATATTTAAGAGTCCGTCAAATGGTAGCATATCTACAATAAAATAAAATACAGATCATCACCATCAAAACTTAACCAAAAAGGCAAACTGACAGCTTGTTTTATCAGCTGTAATGTAATGCATTAAAAGTCTTCAAGCTCATATAAATGAAAACACAGTTGGCTGTCAGTAGTCAGTAGAAGATAAATTTTCAAGATCACCAGTTATTTTGCACCATTTTTTCAATGTTTTTATACCTAAAATATATACAGGTTTATTTTCTTATTTACAAACATAGTGCAGAAGAACTTATTGGTTTGAGAGTCATTTGGATTTAATGGCAACTTTCTGTAACTCTTCTAGTTTTTAGTATTCCTATATTCACAAATACCTTCACACATTCAAAACAAGACCAAAGAAAAATCAACACGAGTACATGGAGACTCAGTTGCCACCTCTATGTGCAACCCAGAATAGAAAGTATGTTCTGGTTAGGTATACTTTGTGCTTCATGAAAGATCTGAAGTTCACAGTGGAAGTATTATTTAAAACAATGCATTTGTGTTGGTCTCTGTAAGGCCCGATTGCAAAGATTCCTTTCATTCCATAAAAACTGAATATTAATTAACATACTTATTATTAAATGCAAAATCCCTGTCATAACTATAACAATTTTTAAACTGACTATATACTCAGCATGGCTATGGCAAAAGGGTCATATATTTAAAAGTCATAATAGAAATTTTATGCTGAGTGAGATCTTTAGTTCAGTCATCCTTAGACATCAAAGACTAGGGAAAGGTAAAATGCTTAACTGATCAAATAATTTTAGTATGCCATTTTTTTTTAATTTTATTTATTTCTGTATGTGTATGAATGTACTGTCTGCATGCAAGTCTGTGCACCCGTGTCGTGCAATGCCGTGGAGGTCAGAAGAGGGTGTTGGATTCCCCTGGAACTGGAGTTCTCCTGGAACTGGAGTTTCAGACGGTTCTCGGCCACCATGTGGGTGCTGGGGATCGAACCCGGGTCCTCTGTAAGAGCGGTCGGCGCTCTTAACCGCTACGCCATCTCTCCAGCCCTAGTGTGCCATTTTTAAAATACCCAAACATAGATAGATAGATAGATAGATAGATAGATAGATAGATAGATAGATAGATAGATAGACCGACCGACCGACCGACCAGGGCTGGAGAGGTGGCTTAGCGGTTAAGAGCACTGGCTGCTCTTGCAGAGGACCCTGGTTCAAATGCTAGCACCCACATGGCAGCTAACAACCATCTATAACTCCGGTTCCAGAGGATCTACCACTCTCTTCTGTCATTGCATGACCTCCATGGGCATTGCACAACATGGTGCACTTAAATGCATGCACATAATACACTTATACACATAAAACAACAATAACAGAAATTAAAACCCAAATGTAACAATGGAAGATTTTAATGCCCGAGTCTTGAAAATTTTAATCAACACATACAAAAACTAGAGCTCTGTGACATTAGAAATACGCGTTTGAGGGGCTGGAGAGATGGCCTAGTGGATAAGAGCGCCGACCGCTCTTACAGAGGACCCGGGTTCGATCCCCAGCACCCACATGGCGGCCGAGAACCGTCTAAAACTCCAATTCCAGGAGAACTCCAGTTCCAGGGGAATCCGACACCCGCTTTAGACACGCCACGCAGGCACGAACGGGTGCACAAACTTGAACCCGCATTAATACAAAGACAGAAATAAATAAAATTTAAAAAAAAAAAAAAAACAAAAAAAGAAATAAGCCGTCTTTGATCTTCACCACATTTCCTGGCATTAAAGGTCCCTCTCCTCCACCCCCAAAAAAAATCCTTGTAATCTCTAGATTTTGTTTGCTAATAAGATGACTGGTATCTAAGGAGCTTTAGATAGTATAGGATGGGGGCTGATTGCCAGGAGAAGCAACCTTAAGAATCTCAAGAGGGGTCAAGGTCTGAATTAACCAGTAGTCAGTGATCCAATTAACCATTCCTATGTAATGAAATTTCCCTAAAAACCCAAATGAATTGAGTTCTGGGAGCTTCTGGACAACCAACGGGTAAATATGTAGAGAGGCTGTAGCACACCTAGAAAAGGATCTGCCTCTCCCATACTTCACCCTATGCAACTCTTGAGGATGGCTGTCCAGCTGAATCCTTATCCTCTATGGTAAGTAGGTAAGTGCAAGGGTGTAAGAGTGTAGAGGGCCTAGAAACTCCCCACTGCCCTCCCCCATGCTTTACCTTATACAACTCTTGCAGATGGCTATCCAGCTGAATGTTTATCCTCTATGGTAAGTAGATAGAGATAAGGAAAGTGTCTCCGAATTCTGTGAGCCACTCTACCAAATTAACCAAACCCAAGGGAGAGTCTTGAGAACCCCAATTTATAATCTGTTGGTCAGAAGCACAGGCCATAGCTTAAGAACCCACATCTGAAGTATCTAATGCTTTAAAACTTACACAATGTAATTATTACTCCAACTGGAACCTTTTAAAAGGTTCCTTTTGTATTATAGCATAATCAACCATCTTCTTTTTTCTACTAGACCAAATATTTAATTAGGAGATACTTGTGTTATACCATCACTCAGCCTAAAGGTCATGAGTCTTCTGCAGTTTTGTTTTGTTGTTTTTACTTTACTATCAAAATTTTCTAACATACAGAATTAGATGAACTATAAAGAACTACCTCCTAGTTAAAGAACTCACAAGTACCCTTATCCAGCAACTGATGACACTCTACAATCCTTGCTTAATCTATCTGATGTCCCCCTTCCCACCCCATCCCTGGCAACCCTGCCACTAGAAGAGAATATTTTAGAGCAAATACATCTCTTTTTCTCTTTTCATCTATAAAGATTTGGTATGTTGCTCTGGTTTTGTGTGTGTGTGTGTGTGTGTGTGTGTGTGTGTGTGTGTGTTTTGGTCTTTTCAAGACAGGGTCTCCCTATAGCCCCAGCTGTCCTGGAACTCACTCTGTAGACCAGGCTGGCCTTGAACTCACAAAGCTCTGCCTGCTTCTGCCTCCGGAGTGCTAGGATTAAAGTTTTTGTTTTGTTTTTTTTTAAATAGTTGCAATGCTACCATTAATCATGCAGCTCAATTTTTCTCCCCATCTCTAAAATCTTTTTAGAGATGATTTGTTTGAATCAGAATTCAAACAAAGAGTTACATACAAAACTGAGTTATCATGTCTCAAGCTCTTTGAGACAGGATCTCATGTAGACTAACTAGGCAAGTCTCCAGCTTGCTATATTGTTACAGATGGCCTTGAACTCGTGATCCTCCTGTCTGCCAAGGGCTGGGATTACAGGTGAGTGCCTAGTTTATGCAGTGCTGAGAATCAATATCAGGGCTTCATGCATGCTAGGCAACACTCTACCAACTGAGCTATATCCCCCATTTCTTTTAATTTTTTCAGTGTATTTTTTAGAGAAATTGTGTCCTTTGTCACGCAGTTATATTTCTGGCCTATTTTGGCCGACTGCATCTTCCTGCTACTCTGTTATAGTAGTTAGAGGTGGAGGGTGAGTAGATTCAGATTACATTTTCTTTGACAGGAGCACTCATAACAGTGCTATGTATTTCCTGTACCACATCACTAACAGGACATGTACACTGGATGATGACTTTCAATGATACTGAGAGTCATCAGTGGGTTCTGATGTTCCCAGCTTAATCTACCCCTTGTAAACTTCAAATCTACCTTATTACCTACACTTGATTGCACAAATTTGTTATTTCATTAAGAATAGAAAATCTGCCAGGCGTGGTGGTGCACACCTTTAATCCTAGCACTTGGGAGGCAGAGGTAGGCGGATCTCTGTGAGTTCAAGGCCAGCCAGGACTACTATTCTAGGCCTGTGTTAGAAAATCTAGAAGACAAACTTGGGGATTTTGTGTCTGAAAACAAGGAAGCTGTTAGAACAGACACAGATCATGTTGATGACCCTGGAGTCAACTTCATGGAATTCCTACTGGCCTATATATATCAGTTTTGGAAAACCTAAAATTCTGCAAGCTCACAATATATTAAAGGCGGCAACAACAACAGAAAACTTCACTGGCTGCTTTTGTAGGTTGCTTGGGAGATCATCCTAGAAACTGACAAAGGGACATAGTTGTATATATTGTTGTTTTCTTCTATGTACTATCTATGTAAAAACACTGACAGTGCAGGAGAGAAAAAAAGAAAACATCATTCTTGATCTGTTAATAAGGGCTGGGGAGTGGGGCCTTGAGTGTAGGACTTGGACTCACAGAACATGGTAGACACATTTATGAAGAGATGTTAGAAAACGTGTACAAGACCAACAGGTACACACTGTGCCCTGGGTTTCTCATCTATACAAGCAGGACAAGAATGGCGTTTTATCTCAGAGACTTAAGTTTTCTAACTACATAAATCTCTTAAAACACAACACAACACCAGGTCAGCATTCAAGGATTAGCAGGCACTAGTTTCAGTCTCTGTTTCATGTGCTTTCCTGATGGGATTAGGTGAAAGTGTTCAAAAGCTGTATTTCTAACAGTAGGGCAAATGTTCAGAATGCTCAAGAACACGATTGGAGCACTACACAAACAGATTGGTTAAAGCTACAAGAGCTGAAAACCCAAGCTTCAACCCTCATTCCAACAACCATCAAGTCTCAGTTTCAAATGTTGTTTAAAAATAACAAATGTTCAAGGCCAGCCTGGTCTACAGTGTGAGTTCCAGGACAGCTGGGGCTACAGGGAGACCCTGTCTCGAAAAGACAAAAAAAAAGTTTCTTTTTTTAATCTCTGCTCAGAAAGAAAGAAATTTTGATGTTAGTATAAAGTCCATATCCAAAGCTTAAGTTATTTACCTTTTGTTTTGTTTTGTTTTGTTTTTTGAGACATGGTCTCCCTATAGCCCTAGCTGGCCTGAACTCACTCTGTAGACCAGGCTGGCCTTGAACTCACAGAGATCCACCTGCCTCTGCCTCCAGAGTGCTAGGATTAAAGGTATATGCCACCACACCCAGCTTAAAGACAGTTCTTAGCTGCCATGTGGGTGCTGGGAATCAAACCCAGGTCTTCTGCAAAAGCAGTAGGTACTCTTAACTGCTAAGCCATCTCTCTAGCCCCTACCTTCTTATTTTTAGTGGAAAAATGCAGTGTTTACAGATTATTTCTGAAGTGATTGATCCATATATTGTATACTTTCTACATGGATTATCTCCACTTTCTTATTAAACTGTGACAGTAATATAATTAATTAGATGCTATTATCACTCCCAAACAACAACAAAAAAATCAAAATATGCTAGAAAATTCAGTATAATACTGAATGCATATACATATGCACAAGTTTGGAAGTATTACTGTGAAACTCACTAATATAAAGAATATATGCATCTTCATAGCAAATATCAAGTATATGAGCAATACAACTTTAAATGTTTCCTTCTGTAATTCAGCTTAAGACAAATTTTTTCCAGAAGCAATAGCTATTAGTCAGATGCTTCAGTCTCCAGAAGCCCAAACTTGAAAAAATCTACAATACAAGCTAAACATATTTAATATTACTACTTAATATTAAACACAGGTACTAGGGCTAGAGAGATGGTTTGGTGTAAAATGCCTGCCATCTAAGTATGAGGACCTGAGTTCAGACCCGCAGGAGCCACATAAAATCTCAGGCTCAGAGACAGGTACCTATAATCTCAGTGCTAAAACAGAAGAAACAAGTGGATCATTGGAGCTCACAGGCGGATCAGTGAGCTCCATGTTCAATGAGATCCTGTCTAAAAAAATAAGGTGGAGTGGGGCCGGACAGATGGCTCAGCAGTTAAGAGCATGTACTGCTTTTGCACAGGACCCAAGTTCGGTTCTTAGTGCACACTTGGCTGGCTCACAACTAACTGCCTGTAGCTCCAGCTCCAGGGGATCTGATGTCCTCCTGGAGACCTTCTGACTGCCAGAGGCATGTCACTCAGATGCATAAACAACCACCCCTACCACAATACATGCATACATACATAATAATAAAAATCAAATTCTTTTTTTTTTTTTTTTTTTTTTTT
>VZQC01013770.1:247563-391979 GCA_009823505.1 Rhizomys pruinosus | reverse complement strand
AAAAAAAAAAAGAAAAACAAAAACAACTGCTAGATCTAGCAATTTGGGTAGGCAGCTAGTTACTTTCAGGGCTTGAAGTATCAATCCTTGATTTCCTGGTTTTTAGGGTTTGAGAGGCTTAATGTTATTCTGATGTGTTTGCCTATGTGAGTTGGCATTTTTCTTATAGCTTTTAAAATCATGATTTTGCGGGGCTGGAGAGATGGCCTAGTGGTTAAGAGCACCGACTGCTCTTACAGAGGACCCGGGTTCGATCCCCAGCACCCACATGGCAGCCGAGAGCCGTCTGAAACTCCAATTCCAGGAGAACTCCAGTTCCAGGGGAATCCGAGACCCTCTTCTGACCTCCACGGCATTGCACGACACGGGTGCACAAACCTGCATGCAGACAGTACATTGATACACATACCGAAATAAATAAAATAAAATAAAAATTAAAAAAAAAATACCAACGAGCAAATCCTGTCTGACAGATTTCTATGTATGAGATTTGATTCTAATTCCTCTAATTTTTTTACAAATTTGAATGCATGTGCATGTGCGTGCCAAGTACCCTTACCCACTAGCCACCTCCTAGGCATGTTAATTCTAATTCTGTAATGGCCAGCCTGGCTTCCTGCCTCCCCAACCTCCTCTACTTTCCTCCTTACTTCAGCCAAACTAGGATTCACTTAGATTCCTAATTTCTTTCCCAGTATTCTCTCCCAGCTCCTACATAGCTGGCTCTCAATCCTCTTTTAGGTCTTGGCTTTAAAGTGACCCCAGCCAGGTCTTCCTGATTTACAAACTGTCACCTAGCCTCCTTCTTTCCTTTCAAAAGAAAATCTACAATCTCTAATTATATTCACATTTGCATTCCTAAATGAAATAGGAATACCAAGAACAAAAAGGTGCATGTCCCCTTTGTCCATTACTGTGTTCCCAGAGCCCAGCATTATACCAGACAAAGTAGATACTAAATGCAAATATGTTAGTCAAATGAAGTACTGTAAGTCTAAAAATGTTTACACAGATTTGGAAGAAACAATTCATTTAAAATGCATTTTATCATTACTTTACATGTTATTAAAGAAGAAAGTGAAATATTTATTAATTACAATAGCTACTCTGTAATACTTGCTGATATTAAATTCATGTGGTGCATTTTTACAAATGATGTACTGATACAGATTATTATGAACAATTTTCTGTTAGTATTTTAGCTTTTTATCCTCTAAATTAGCAATTGACAGCAAGAGAACATCAATTTTTAGAGAAGCAGAACAGAAAAATATAATAAAATTACATCATAACCCTCCAAACTTCAGGAAGCCAAAGTAAATGTGGACAAAGATGTAGGGACTGCTGTCAGGAATGTAAAATGGTATAGCTACTTTAAAGACAGTTTTTCAATTTCTCAGAATGTAAGAATAAAATTCCTCTAAAACACAGTATATTCCCAACTTCATGCCTAGGTATATGCTAAAAAGAGCTGAAAACAAGTATCTATAGAAACACTTTGTGGTGGCTTGAATGAGTATCCCCCATAGGCTGTAAGTATTCAGACATTTGTCTCCAGTTGGTGGCACTGTTTTTGGAGGTCTTAGAAGGTGTGGCCATGCTAGAGGAAGTACGTTATTGGGGGCAGGCTTAGTGAGTTTAACAAGCCTCGTGGTCTCCAGTCTCTCTCTCTGCTTCCTGTGCTCATTGTGAGATGTGACCCTCGGCCTGCTGCTCCAGTCTCCAGCCGCCATGCCTCCCGCCACAATGGACTCTAATTCCCTGGAACCGTTAATCATAAGCTCAAATAAACTCTTCCTTTTATAAGTTCCTTTAGTCATGGTGTTTAATCACAGCAACAGAAAAGTGACAAATACACACTCATACAAAAATGTTCATAGTTTCATTGTTGATAACCGAAAACTAGAAACAAGCCAAGTATCAACTAGTGGATGAATACATAAAATACACCATATTCATACAATGAAATCAATGAAATAGCATTCAGCCATAAAAAGAAATTAGGGGCTGGAGAAATAGCAGTTAAGAGCGCCGACTGCTCTTGCTGAGGACCCGGGTTTGATCCCCAGTACCCACATGGCGGATGAGAACCGTCTTTGGCTCCAGTTCCAGGGGAATCCGACACCCTCTTCTGACCTCCGCGGCATTGCACAACATGGGTGCACAAACCTACATGCAGACAGTACGTTCATACACATAAAAAATAAAATTAAAAAAAAAAAAAAAATGAAGTACTGGTACATTTTATAACACAGATAATGACAAACATTATACATTATGATAAGTGAAAGATTATCAGACATAAAAGGCCATATACCTATGTTTCCATCTATAGAGTGTCCTGAATAGGCAACTCCACAGACAAAACAGATTAGTGGTTACCAACAGCCAGGAGACAAAAAGAATGAGGGCTGACTGCAGATGGCTGGGGGGATATTTGGAAGTTATGGCAATGTGCTAAGAATAGACAGTGGTGATGACTGCACAATTGTGGAAATACAAAAAGTCACTGAGTTGTATACTTTAAATGAAAAATATATAGTATGTGAATCCAGTGAACTATTGTTGCTCTCAACTAAATATTCAAATGCACTCAGATGACCCTAAATTTCAAAGAGAAAATGAATTATTTGATTTTAAAAATAGAAAACAATGAGTTTTTCATATGCCTGAATTAGGTAAGACGAGGCTTGAAATTTTTTCCTCTTTAAAAACAAAAGGCAATTATACTAGACATGGTGGTACCTGCCTTGAGTCCCAGCACTTGGGAGATTGAGGCTGGCAGATCTCTCTGAGATCAAGGCCAGTCTGGTCTCCAGAGCAAGTTCCAGTCTAGCTGGGGCTACCTGTCTCAAAACAAAACAAAACAAACACATAATTATGTCTTCAGATTAAATATCATTGAATTTAAATATGAGGCAAGCCAGGTGTTTAAGGAAACAGGTGACAATAACCAACTTTATTTTAGACTACTTTAGTATAATCTATAGCATTAGAAAAGGTACAGATTTTTAAGAGTGTAATCAAAATTCAATTTGCACAAGTGATACAATTTAATTTCTCCAGAGCTGCTAATAACATTAGTTTTTTTCCTTGTTTGGAAATCCACTTCTCTATTAATCAAGACAAGTGATACTAGTTTCCATAACAAACCCTAACATATTAATGGCTTAACATACTAAAAGTGAATTTTTCTCTCAATAAAAAAATTACATAGCACTCTTTAAATGGTATTCTTAAATCCAGAAGACTCAGGGTTAGCAAATCAAAAATACAAATTAAATTGTCTGGTTCAGCAGTACAACATAAACAAAACTATTTCTGTTAACAGCACTGTTCTTCCTAGCATTCACTCCTGCAACTAAGTCCATCAGTATACTTCCTCCCTGGTCTACCCCAGATAAAATATGGTCCTGTATGACAGGGAAGGGACAACTATATAACAACAGGCTGGAGACATCCTGATGGTACTACCAGGAACCCAGAGGCAGAACTGTTCTACTCAAACAGTTGCTTAACCAGCTGGCCAAAAAAGCTCTATTACCCACCTAACACACATTATGAAAGACTAAAGCAAGAAAGCTCACATGCTAGTATAATATTCAAACACAAATCTTATGTAGGAGAAAGATTTCTTTTTCTTCCTAATATGTTTAAGCAGTGAATTCCTGTAATCCCAGTATTTGGGAGGTAGGGGCAGGAAGAGTAAGAGTTCAAAATCATCCTCAGTTAACAAATGGAATTTAGGGGGCTGGAGAGATGGCCTAGCAGTTAAGAGCACCGACTGCTCTTGCAGAGGACCTGGGTTCGATCCCCAGCACCCACATGGCGGCTAAGAACCGTCTGTAACTCCAATTCCAGGAGAACTCCAGTTCCAAGGGAATCCAAGACCCTCTTCTGACCTCCGTGGCATTGCACAACACTGGCGCACAAACCTACAGGCAGACAGTACATTCATACACATACAAAAATAAAAAATAAAAAAAATTGTTAAAAAAAAAAAAAGAAAAGAAATGGAATTTAAGGTCAACACAGCCATGAGACCCTGTTTCCAAAACCAGAAGTTTAAACTTATATATTATCTGAAGTGCCTGAAACCTTCATGTTTACATAAAAACAACAAAAAACAAACAAACAGGACAAAACAACAGATAACCAGACCTGGCAGAACACATCTTCAATCCCAGCACTTAGGAAATTGAGGCAGGAGGATCTGGAGTTCAAAGGTCATCCTCAACTACACAGCAAGTTTAAGGTCGGCCTGGGTTACTTAAGGCCCTATCTCAACAACAACAACAAAAAAACACCTCTAAGACATTTAAATATTCACAAGAAATTGACAGATAAATTTACAAAACCATCTCTATTTTCAAACTTCAAAAAATTGAATATTATGGAAAAGATTAAAGTTTATATATCAAAGACTAAATGAGTCTCTCATAATTATGATTTTTAACAAATATCAAACTCAAAAAATATCCACTCATATGCAGATCTTATATGTATGTGTAAACAGGTATAAATGTGGATATAGTATAAAATTTAGAAAAGAAAGAGAGGGTACTATTGGGCAAGGAGGAAGGACAGAGTGCAGGCAAAAGGATCCGAGTCATGAAAGAGGATATGAGCTATTTTTTTCCTAGTTTCGACTCTGTCATGGTTTTTCCTTTTTGTAGATAACTAAATAGAAATGTAACCCATGGTGAGTATAAAACCCTCACACAGCTCCACTGCTTCAGAACAGCCATTACAGTTGTACAGAAGTTCAGAGATGTATGGCCTTTGTGACTCGGCAAATGTTTGATGATTTTATTTGTAAGTTAATTAGAATAGTGATTCTATTCAGAAGGGGAAAAAAAAGTTTACAAAACTACTTCTTTACTTTAAAAAAGTAATGTTTCCTATTATACCCAAATTACCATAATCAAATCCCACATGCTAATCTTTACGTATTAATTTTTTTGTGTTTTTGGTTTGGGGGGATGGTGCAGTTTGAGACAGGGCCTTCCTATAGGCCTGGCTGGCCTCGAGCTCCCTATTTAGAACGAGGCTGGCCTCCAGCTCACAGTCTACCTCTGTCTCTGCCTCCCAAGTACTAAGATTAAGTATGAACCACTACACACAGCTAAGTATTAATTCTTTAAGCATTAAAATATATAGCTCAGCAGTTTTTTAACTGATTGCTCTTGCAGAGATCCCAGGTTCAAGTCCCAGCATCCAGATGGCAGCTAACACCTGTCTGAAACTGCAGTTCCAGGGCACTCTGATACTCTCTTCTGACCTCTGTGGCATTGCACGACACGAGTGCACTCACATACATGCAGGCAATGCAGTCATAAAATAAAATTTAAAAAAATGCATCCTAATGATTCAATAACAGTAATCTCCAACTGACTGGTAAGTTCAAAGAACTGTAATACAAGTCCTTTGAAACTGGGCAATATTAACATCTCAGTACCCATACATAGCTCAGTCACAAGTATCAAACACCTTTAAATAACTAAATACAAGGAAGCACACAAAATATGGATTCTGTGAAAAATGAATTTTGCAAATATGTATTGGAAATATCCTTTCTCCAATAAAATTCACCCAACCTAAAGTTTCAGGAAATTCAGAAACACTGAAGCATGGTTATCCAAATACCCTCTAGCCTTTATCTCCTTGCAGCAGCACCAACCATCATAATCTTTTAAAAAAAGATTCTCTGTAATTCCAAAAGGATATTCACTGATTAGAAGCATCCACTTACAGGCCATTCACTTATGAGATATATGTACAATAGATAGCACCATAATATAAAAACTAATACAGGTGAGAAGACAGACCAAAGCAACATGCTTTGGAGTCTTAGGGTATTAAGTTCCCACATTTTTCCTAAAGTTTATCTGAAAAAATAGAAATAATCACATACTAAGTACTAGCACAATGTTAAGGTTGTATTATCTATCCACTCACATACATAGCTTTAGACAATAGACTACCCAAACATGTATACCTTTTAAGAGTTTGTTCTTATGCTACGCATGGCGGCCCACGCCTTTAATACCAGCACTTGGGAGGCAGAGGCAGGCAGATCTCTGTGAGTTCAAGGCCAACTAGGACTAAAGGGAGACTCTGTCTCAAAAAGACCCCCCCCAAAAAAAAACAAATAAATAAAATAAAAGAGTTCATTCTTTTCTCTTTACAGGTACACTCAAGTCTCTACATGCTAGCCTTCATCTTATTATTTTTACCCATTATATATAATGTAAGAATGGCTACAGGCTTTGGCTTTCAATTCATACCAACTTGGATTCAAAACTCAATTCTACTTAATAGTCCTATGACCTTAGGCAGACATTGTCAAGCCTCTGTTTCCTCATCTACAAATGAGAGCTGTTGCAGAGGAACTTTCCTCTTGGGGCTGGAAGCGCCCACTACCTACAACTGCTTGTGCAGTGCCACACAACCCCGGCCAGCCTCTGCTGCTTTCAGGTTCTGCCCCACCCCAGTACTTAAGGAAATGCAAGTACAGAGTTCTCCAATCTTAGTTAAAACTAGAGAAGTTTAATGGACTTGGTTACAAAAATAATGGCAAAGAAACACACACTCACTTAAGCCACACACGCAGCTGAATCCCCAGTCCAACACAGCTGCCCAGAGTTCCCGAGCCACCCCTGTGCCCTCTGTGCCTCATGCTGGTTAAAATGCAGAGAGACTCACGTGGTGGCCCCTTTATAAATTCCCTGGCCCCTGAAGTCCCAGAGTTCCAAAATCTCGTACACCTTCCATGGGACCATGGGGCACACAAGAACCTCATGGGCTAGGTGTTGTCCCAGGCTCCTCCCCCAAGTACTGCAGTCTGTCAAGTGGTTTCAAAGAAGAAACAATCTATCCTACACTCCACCTCCCCCTTCTTTGGCCCTTACAAACTGGACCACCAACCTCTTCCAAGAGAGTCCCTGGGCCTCAGAAGGGTGGGAGATAAAGAGTCTTTGAGGTGACACATCAAATTCCTGGGTTTGTCCAAGTTCTGTCTTCAACGGGCCATTGGCTCATTCGGTAGTCTCCTTTTTATGTCTACTAAATAAAACACAAATAGGCAGAAGCACCACATCTAAATAAATATTTACTCTGTGGGCACAAGCATCAATACTTGGATGGTATCTTAATCTTGGCATTACAGCTTTTGGGGGGGGCTATAAAGTCTTCTACCACTAGGGGGTGCTTGCAGTATCAATCATGCCTCCTGCCCTCCAAAGGAGTCCACCATATATCCAACTAGACTTACTTTCTGGATTCACACATATCTTGGCAGTAACTATTGCACTAACATCTTCTTTGGGGAATTGCAGCATGTGAGGTCCATGGAACTTCGGAGACCATTTCTTTCCAGGGACTTAGGCCAGCTGTCCATTCCCAGTGTCAGGTCTCAGCATACTTTTCCTTTCTCGCCTTCATCTCCCATAGTTTCTTCAGTAATAGGGTTTTATCAACCACTTTTGTGTACACCCAAAGTCACAGGCAAAATGGTTCTGTTTGGGGGGCTTTTAGGGGCTCCCCAGAGAATAGCTCCCACCAGGGCAGTTCATGCCTTGTACTGAAGCCTGTATTTACTAATATGTTTTATATAACCATAAAGCTTTCAAAAGTTTTGCCAGGTGTGGTGGTGCATGCCTTTAATCCTAGCACTTGGGAGGCAGAGGCAGGCGGATCTTTGTGAGTTCAAGGCCAGCCTGGTCTACAGAGTGAGTTCCAGGACAGCTTGGGCTACAGGGAGACCCTGTCTCGAAAAGACCAAAAAAAAAAAAAAAAAAAAAGTAAAAGAAAAAGTTCCATAGTTATACCTGGCCCTGGTACCCCTCCTTACTGAATTTACTTTTTAACTTTGCTCCTTTTATCCTTTGTGGGATATGTCTCCAACTGGTTTCACATCTGTAAAACACTTAGACATTAGCATTAGGATCAAATCAAACATGAACCAGGTCCAACATAGCATGGGAAGATTTTATCTATCTGTGCCAACTGTTGCCTCAAAAGATCTATGTTGGGTACAAGAGCATGAATGAGAGGCATTAATTTAGTTAATTCTTCAGCACCTGTAGTCACTTTCTCAAACCCATTCGGTATCCAGAGGTTTTTACCCATGGCCTCCCTGTATTTCTCTAGCTTTGAAAGACTCACTGGGCCTGAGTCAAGCTGCCTAGCCCTGGATAGGGCCAAGGATGGAAGTGTCTCCTTTTGTCTCTGCTGTATTTGCTGATTAGCTGAGTCAGGTACATCCTGGGCCTGACTTCTGGCTGTGGTCAAAAAAACCTGCTTTCTTTTTACTGATACCACCTGGCTGCTGGGCAAGCATCCAGCCAGGCAAAGTGCTCCCACCCCAGCAAGATTTTTGTCAGCAAAGGTACACTGTTTAACTTTGGGGGTCCATTATCTACCTCCTAGACAGTTTGTATTCTTTGTACACCTCTTGTGAACTGTTCCTCAGGCTTTAAAGCCTTCCAGAGGCTTTTCAGCACAGAATTTGGCTTTTTATCAATTTTTTTCTTTGGGAACTTTGGCTTTACACAGATCCTGCCACATTTGTCTCCTAATAACCCAAGTAGATTTCCTTTTTTGTTTCACTCTTCAGACATATTTTACATGTTGGTCTAAGTTACCTAGATTTCACAAAGCTTTCCATAATTCATACAGACTGTCTTATCAAGGGGCTCAGTACAGCCATTAAAGTTTCACACCACTCTGGAGGTCCTTGTTCAGTCAGGCTGCTTCTTTTTTTTTTTTTATCTTATTTATTCTTTATGTGTATGAATGTACTATCTGCATGCAGGTCTGTGCACCTGTGTCGTGCAATGCTGCAGAGGTCAGAAGAGGGTGTCCTCTGCAAGAGCAGTCAGTGCTCTTAACCCCATGGCCTAGGGGTTAAGAGCACTGACTGCTTCCTAAATCAGTGGTAAACACACCTCTCTCTGCCCCAGAACACCAGGCATCATATGTTGCTTGTCTTATACTCAGCTCTCTTAGTAGCATTTGTCCATCTTTTATCACTTTCCACCCTGTGGTACGCAGGGGAGTTTCTGTTTAGGTTGACCATGTGTCCCTAATGGCTGTTACTAGCCAATCCATTAAGGACTTACTCCCCTTATGCTGTCTCAGGCTATATAGCTTATGTCTCAAGGCAGTATGGGTAGTTATATTACTCAGCTTTCCTGCTTCTACAGCACTTAAAATAATTCCACTCACTCTCAGGTCCCATAGACTCACAAGCCAGGTGATGAGGGGCTCCCTCACTGCTTTAAAGTTTTTCCAAATTTCAACAATTCCAATGCTGAGTGTTCCCTGACTGCCTTAGCTTCCAGCTCTGGCCTATCGCTACAGATATTATTAGCATGTTAAGGTCTGGGCTTTTCCTTTTTTTGTATCAAAGGTCAAACCCGAGGGGCATCAGGCGCCTTTCCTACGTCATTCCAGGCTGTCAC
This sequence comes from Rhizomys pruinosus, assembly GCA_009823505.1. Classification (NCBI taxonomy): domain Eukaryota; kingdom Metazoa; phylum Chordata; class Mammalia; order Rodentia; family Spalacidae; genus Rhizomys; species Rhizomys pruinosus. The sequence goes on along the minus strand of VZQC01013770.1, from coordinate 382,515 downwards.
TTCTACCTCCTTTGCCTCTTTTTTTTTTTTTTTTTTTTTTGTCTTTTCAAGACAGGGTCTCCCCTGTAGCCCCAGCTGTCCTGGAACCCACTCTATAGACCAGGCTGGCCTTGAACTCACAAAGATCTGCCTGCCTTTGCCTCCCGAGTGCTAGGATTAAAGGCGTGCACCACCACTCCGGCTGACTTAAGACTTAGAACATATTAATCCCTTAGAATACAGAGGGCTGGAGAGATGGCTATTGTGTTAAGAGCGCCGCACTCTTGCGAGGACCGGGTTCAATCCCAGCACCCACATGGTGGCTGATGAAACCCTCTTTAAACTTCAGTTCCCGGGGAATCTGACACCCTCTTTTCCGCGGCATTGCACAACACGGGTGCACAAACCTGCATGCAGACTGTTACATTCATACACACACGAAAATAAATTAAAAAAAAAATAAAAAAAAAGAATCTGGTTGCCAGCCGGGATTCTGTCTCGCTGACTCCACTTGCCTGTTTGGCTCCACTCTAGTTCTGCACTTTAAAGTCCACTATGTGATCCATCATGTCTCCACAACACACAGGAAGCTGTGCAAACAATCCACACGCCAGGATCCCCTCTGCATTTTCCTCCAGCTTTCCCCATAAACTGTACTTTGCCATTACCTTTCCCTAATGCTTTTGCCTAATCCTGCAGCGACTACACCAATTTGTTGCAGAGAAACTTTTCTCTAGGGGCTGAAGCAACCACTGCCTAGCAATGTCTTACTGTTTGCTAAGTAACAATCCTTGTATTTACAGACAAGTATACCTGTCTGTATACTTGTACACTCATCAAAGAAGCTCCTTTTTGTAACAGAGAGAGACTACAGAGTTCCAAAACTAGTCAAACACAGAGAATAAGTGTCCCTAAGATGCCCAACCCTAAGTGACACATGTACAATGGAACCTCACAGAACAGGGGGAGAGAGAAGGCTAATGAATCTCTCATCTGTCACCAGCTAAGCACAACAGAGGATGATACACACAGAAGGCCACCACAGGCCAAAGTGTAGAGAATAAAAGATTGCAGAGAGCATGTCCCTGGATAGGACTCCGATATTAAACCTCACCCACCCATGGCTCAGGGACCATTGCAATAGAGGGGACAGAAAGAACATAAGAACCAGGGCTGATGTATGATCGATCATAAGGAAACAGAGCCTTCCAGGCCTCTGGGAACTTGCTCATATGAACTTACAGCAATAGTGACAACCATGCACAAGACCCATGCAAATTCAATCAAATAAAAAAAAACAGCATAACACTGGGGAAATGGGCAGGAGGCGCCAACCTTAGCTTAGAAACTATTGGCAGCTGATTACTGCTGGGTGAGAAAAAGTTGATTTTCTTTAAGGGAGTGACTCTAGATAGGCTGACTAAACACCAGTGGATGAACTTACACCAAGGAATATCTGGGTGTCATGTATGATAGACTGTATAAAATACAGTGGGAGATACAGATGGGGATCGGGACCTGAATATGAATGGGACATGCTGTATGAAATTCACAAAGATTCAATAAAAATATACATTGAGAAAAAAGAAAGGGAAAATTGAGGGGAAAAAAAAACTTGAAGGGCTTGGGAGAGGAGGCTCAGTAGTTAAAAGCACTTGATGCTCTTGGAAATGACCCAGATTTGGTTCCCAGCACCCACATCAGGCAGCTCACAACCATCCATAAGCCCAGTTTCAGAGGACTCACATCTTGTGACCCCTGCAGGCACTGCATACATGTGGTATACTTAAATGCATGCAAGCAAATTTTACACATAAATAAATCTGAGTGGGGGGAGACTTGAAAACCAGCATAAACCTCCCTAGCTGATCAGGAGAGTATTGAAAACCTTCCTAGCCCATCAGTAAGTACTGAAAGTAATTGCTTTAGGTTATTTATTTATTTATTTACCAGTAAGAATAGCAAAGACTTTGGAAATGTGCCCACAGCTAAGGAGAACAGTCACATGTCATTTGACTGCAAGACTAAGACAGAAAGATCCAAGACATACAAGCCCCAGAAAGGTCTGCCTGTAATATCAAATTCAGGGTGGGTCAGGTCCATTTCTAGCACTGTTTGTGACTGAAAACAGATAGTAAGAAGAAATGAAGAGGTGCCTGTTCTAGTTTCACTTCAATTGCTGTGACAAAACACTCTGACCAGTACCAATTTGGTGAGGAAAGGGTTTATTCTTCTCACAATTACCAGGTCACAGTTCATCACTGAGGGAGCCCACCATAGGAACTCAGGAGGAACTTGGAGGCAGGAACTGAAGCACAGGCCATGGAAGAATGTTGCTTACTGGCTTGCTCCCCTGGCCCATGCCCAAGCTACTTTCTTATACTGTATATAACAACCTGCCCAGGGTTGCCACCACTCATAATGGCCTAGGCCCTCCCACATTGCTCAACAATCAAGACAATACTCCACAGATGTAGCCACAGGCCAGTCCAATGGAGCCAATTCCCCAATTGAGGCGAGCCCCTCAACCCAGGTGTGTCAAGTTGACACTAAAGCTAACCAGCAAAGTGCCTAACCATACTTAGATTTGTATTTTTAAAGTTCCACTAAAAAAATAAAAAAATAAAAAAATAAAAAATAAAGTTCCACTTAGTTAATCCCTTTAGCTGTACAATCCTAAATTCAAACATTTGGGCTTTTAAAACTCAAATAACTAAGTCTAAATTCAGACCAGAGAACAACATTCAAGGAAAAGTATCCTTCCTGACCGGTATATTCAACATCCAGTAGCAATTACTGAAATTTAAGAATAATTATTTCATACTTCAGGACTGAAAAGCTAAAGCCACCAAGTAGCTATCAGAATATGCTTCACAATTATCTGTCTATATTACCATCATGAACTGGTGCTGGTGTACTTCCCAATTCCTAAACCAAATCCTAAACCAGTTACTAATACCACTGGAAGTTAACTCAATTCCAAAGAGTTCAACTCCACATAGCAAGTTTTTAATTACTCATTAACATTTTTCACAGTATGGCAAATACCTAGATTCTTAAACAGAAAATACATTCCCCTTAAAAATTTAAAAGAAAAAAAAAAAAAGGGCTGGAGAGATGGCCTAGCGGTTAAGAGCGCCGACCGCTCTTACAGAAGACCCGGGTTCGATCCCCAGCATCCACATGGCGGCTGAGAACCATCTGTAACTCCAATTCCAGGAGAACTCCAGTTCCAGGGGAATCCGATACCCTCTTCTGACCTCCGCGGCATTGCACGACACGGGTGCACAGACCTACATGCAGACAGTACATTCATACACATACAGAAATAAAAAGAAAAAGAAAAAGAAAATACATTCCCCTGCAAGCCCACTAAATATCCATAGTCCTTTTACTTAGAACTATATTGATATTATAGTAAGACAGACCATCTGATCATTAGTGCAAAAATAATTCTGAAAGAACAGCTCTTGTTGTTGTTACTGCTGCTGCTGCTGCTGCTGCTGCTGCTGTCTTTAAAAAACAACAGGGGGAGAGTAGGGAAGTGGGGTGTCAGGGGGATGCTGAGTAAGGTCATGCACACCTGTAGTCCCAGTACTGAGGAAGCTGAGATGGGAGAATCACTTGAGATGAAGAATTTGAGATTATTCTGTACAACACAGAAAGACCTTGTCTCAGAGGAAGGGAAGGGAGGGGGGAAGGCACATGTAAGGCATGTGTGAGTGCATACACACACAGGATATGGCACTTGAAACATTTAGACAATGTGAAGCAGCCACTGTGAGCCATCACAAGAACCTAAACTTGTTACTATGCTGCTTGATTAACAAAATGTTCTCAATTCTAAATAACCTTTCAAAGGAAGCTTTTATGATTCCAATTCCTATGTTAATGCCTACTACAGCTATAGGTACCACTACTGCAGTTACTCAACAAATGTGATACTTCAAATTATTCTAAGTGAAATATTAAGTCAGAACAGAAACCTGTCAAATTCAAAAAGTATACAAAGTTTTCAACAAAGTTCTAGAAATGAACTAGCCTAGAAATGAACATGAGGCAATGTTACAATCCATGCAGAGAAAACTTCCTGGAGAAGAAAAATGTTACAAACTTAAACCATTAATAACCAGCATAGTATGGAGAAAGTTCATCCTCCAAATGAACTTCAGTGTCTACTACCAGGCAAGCTGGGACTGAGAACAGTTTTGCTCAAGCATCTAACACACAAAGGCACCCACAGTCCTCTAATAGTGACTAGCTCTTCAAGGGCAAACCTCCAGTCCCAACAGGCTTATCCCAGGCTTCACATTCCTATCTCACATTTTTAAAGAGAAATGTTTTATTTTTATTTCTTTTATTTAGCTATTGGAGTTTTTTGTTGAGTTGATTAACATTATTGTTGTTGTTGCTGTTTTTGAGACAGGGTCTCACTATGAACCCCAGGCAGCCAGAACTCACAGAGATCTGCCTCCCTCTGCCTCTTGAGAGCTAGGATTAAAGGCATGTGCCACCTCACTTACTAGTGGAAAGTTTTCTAACAGTGCTAAATTTATTTTATTTATTAGTAGAAACAAGATGTCATGTAGCCCAAGCTAACTTAAAGCATGCTATGCAGCTGAGGACTGATAACCAAGATTTCCTGATCCTCCCGTTTCCATCTCTCAAGTGCTAGGCCCATACCACCCTTGGCTTAATACTAACTCTTGATTTGTTATTACATTGCAGACCAAATCCCTCATGGTGTAATGGTATATAGAGATCTCACCTAAGTATACACCATACAGTGTATACATGCTTAAGAATGTACTTTCAAACAGTATTTGGACTGCTTTATAGTTATGAACAGTACTGCAGAGGGTCTATGCCTTTCAATTATAACTAGTCTCAAAAACTACTTTCTGCTTCAAAGATGTGGAAACCTAACACATCTTATAAATCAGAAGATTTTTTAGCAAATTGCTATTCTTATTGTGTAAATCTTAACTTTTAAACATAAACTTGTCCTCTGACTAGTTTGTACCATACTTCAGAATTCACACACAAGGTATTGACAAATAAAGCTACTGACAACTGAGTTCTTTTTTACTTCTTGTTTTATAATAACTTTCTAATTTTGTGAATACACTAGAAGTCTAAACCTATTCAAACAATATTGCAAGAGACATGTTCTGACTCATAAATATTTTAATATATATCAAGTATCCTTCATATTTAGAAGCTTAAAAAGCAGTTGCCTTCCACAGTCCCAGAAAAACAAACGATGAATGGTATCCCTCATCTGTGGATGCTAGTGCCAATTACCTAGTTATTTCTAAGTCGTATACAGGAAGATTGTATCTATGAACAAGAAGGACATAATAGCAGTAGCTGAGCCTACGTGTATTTAGGTAGGTCAGCTTCATATTGTGCTGTTCCTGGGGTCCTCCTCCTGTATGTTCTGACCTTAGAATCATTGATCAGAATCGGAAGTACCATCCGTGCTTTAACCATTGTGTTTGTTTTTTTTTTAGACTTTGTATTTATTTATTTACTTATTTACTTAATTATTTATTCATTTATTTACCCCCACCCTTTTTTTTTTGTTTTATGTGTACGAATGTATTACCTTGTTTTATCTTGGTAGGCCTTTTTTTAAATAAATTTTAAAAAATTAAAAAAAAAAAAAANCTCCCTTGCTCCTTGGAGGCAAGAGCCTGTAATGCACCCCTGGAAGCCATGCAACACCCCACTGATCCAGATGCCAGACTCCAAAATCAGTCTCCAGCAAAGATGGAAAGGTTGCCAGAGTGCTCAGGAATTTCCCAAGCTCCTCCCAAGGCAGACTGCTGATGCAAATTTTACTAGCCTGTGCTAGGGATTTTTTTTTTTTCTGTATGTGTATGAATGTACTGTGTGCATGCAGGTCTGTGCACCCGTGTCGTGCAATGCCGCGGAGGTCAGAAGAGGGTCTCGGATTCCCCTGGAACTGGAGTTCTCCTGGAATTGGAGTTTCAGATGGTTTTTGGCCATGTGGGTGCTGGGGATCGAACCCGGGTCCTCTGTAAGAGCGGTCGTGCTCTTAACCGCTAGGCCATCTCTCCAGCCCCCCAAGTGCTAGGATTAAAGGCATGCACCACCACGCCCAGCTCCAAGCCTCTTTTTTAAACAAAAGGTTTAGTATTTAAATATTAACTGTTCAAGAATGAAAATGTACACAATAGACTCTGAAAGCTTCACTTCAATATACTCTACAGGACATACTTTTCTGAAATATTTCAAGTCTTGCTTACCAACTACGTCACTTCAAATCTGACTTCGAGAACTAATGGAGCTATCCTGTATATCTCTGCAATAGCCAGATTTAGTTCAGAATGTAAAATAAAGGCACCCTGATTTGGGTGAAACAACAAAAAATACAACAAAATTTAAAAAAAAAAATGACTGGGGTGTGAGGAAGGACTGCTCTTGTCTCAATTTCTGTATACTCTTCAAGAGAAAAATGAAAGGTGGGAAGTGGGAAAACAGTGAATTTGTAACTTAAAATTCTTGAAATGGGGGGGGGTACACTCCTTTAATCTCAGCACTTGGGAGGCAGAGGCAGGCGGATCTTTGTGAGTTCAAGGCAAACCTGGTCTACAGAGTGAGCTCCAGGCCAGCTGAGGCTACAGGAAGACCCTGTCTCAAAAAGACCCCTCCCCCCCAAAAATCGTGAAATATGGAGTAATTAAAATATGGAGTAGTTGGGGCTGGAGAGATAGCCTAGCGGTTAAGAGTGCCGAGTGCTCTTGTAGAGGACCCGGGTTCGATCTCCAGCACCCACATGGCGGCTGAGAACCATCTGTAACTCCAATTCCTGGAGAACTCCAGTTCCAGGGGAATCCGACACCCTCTTCTGACTTGCGCCACGGGTGCACAAACCTACATGCAGACAGTACATTCATACACATTAAAAAAATAAAATAAAATATGGAGTAAAGTATAATTTTCATGAGTCACAGACTTATTCCCAGGGGGAAAAAAATCCCGAGCCAGGTGTTCAAAGCAAAATGGAATTTTAGTGTAGAAAGCAATTAATAAAGCTTACAAGCCCTTATCTTTAAAACAAAAAATGCATCTGACATTCGCGTTAGAGGACTCTAAATCCCCTGGAAGCTGGTCCCTTTTCCATAACTGCAAATTCATGTCTCTTGGAATTTCTGTATACTCACTAATTAACTGAACCTCATTAGGAAGGTATTGATGGTTCAAACACTCAGGAGACATCCGCCACCTCAGAACTGAAAGTCCTTCGAATGGAGACCTATTTATTATAGGGGTGAGCTGGGAGAAGGGAGGTGCACGGCCCACAGAGCTGCAGGTCGAACGGCTGTGCCCAGTTTTACACTTACTGGTTTGCTAGGGTACACGTTAGACAGATGCGTTTTTAGTTTCCCCACGGTCCAGTTCAAGAAGCAGCTAATAGTCTGGTCACTGTATTTCTGATTCGGTGCTTTAATGATGAGAGTCACAGGAATCTCCAACCCATTTTGGTCCATGGTGCTCTCAAAGTCGGACAGTCTGAAGGTGCAGCAGGTCGCTCCAAACAGAGCCGGCACAGTTGGGATTGGGGATGGAAGGGAGTTCTCAATATCCCGTGTCCAAATCAATCACAAGCACATCTGGCGATACGAAGGCCATTGCCGGTACCAACGATGGACGGTGGTGGTGGTGGTGGTGGCGGCGACAGCACTACTAGGTGCCGGGCCGGGGGTGCAGCCGTCCCCGCCAGGTCCGGGCTCCGCCTGGCTCCGGACTCGGAGGGAGGCGCGCAAAGACCAACCCCGGAGCACCGGAAGGCGAGGTCGCGGCAGCCCTCAGCGCCCCGCCCCTGCAGCGACCCCCGAGCTGACACGCAACAAGGCACGACGCGGGGGCCTGGGCAGCGGGCCGGAGACAAACCCGAGGGACGTAGGCGGCGGCCCACAGGGCGCCAGTGGGGAAGCCAGCGACTATGCGGTGACTCCTGGCCCAGCCTCTGCGCCGCGGCCGCTCTCTTCCTGATCCTGCGCTACTTGGCCGCCCGGTGTTGCAAGCGACGCAGTGACGGGGTCGAGTGGGCCGAGTGCGACGGGGGAAGATCCGGTGGGGCGGCCCGGGCGCAGGGCAGGCGGCAGGTGGCAGAAGGAGGGCGGGGACAGGCCGCAGGGCCGGGACAGGCCGCAGGGCCACCCGAGCACGCAGATTTTGTTGTGAGGAGGGCCGGAGTCCCCCTTAAGCCGGAAGGTGCAGAGCGGAAGTGCGTCACGCGCGGCACGCCCTTTCGCGTGGCCGGGTCAACTCCGTGGCCAGCGAGCTAGGTGCAGCTCATAAGCCTGCCCCGCCTTCGAGTTCTACGTGGCCCTGGAGCCTTACCTCCCCCATCCCGCTCTGAGGCGGGCTACTAGCGTAGCTAGTGCTGGTGTCCTAACCTCATGCCCTGAAGGTGGAGGAAACGCTTCTTCCTATAAGCTAGCTACAGAAATAATGTCCTTCCTGTTGGCTGAATTAAACTTCAATATTCTTGCTTGTCTTCTGCCTGCAAAACACAGTGCTAGAGGCTTTGGCAAAGACGGGTAGGGCACGTCGTGTAAGGAGCACAGACCATTAAACCTAAAATCCACCTCGACGTGGTGGGACTCTAGCTAACCTTGTCTAACTAATGAGTAAGTTGGTACTACCAGTGAAGCCAAGTATAGCTCAGCACAATGGCAACGTCTCAAACTTCACTTTGTCTCATTTCCTCTTAATCTTAACAAATTCTGTTCAATAGATTGGGGCATAAAGATGGATGATCGTATTTGTTTTCTGTTTTACAGCTGTAGACATAGCAATGCCAGCTTGACTCCACTGCTCCGCTCCGGCTTAGACATTTTTTGCACTGGTTAAGGAGTCCATATTGTAAAGTTTGTTACATGTGCATTTTCACAGCGCCAGGCTTCCACGTAGACAGGTAGGCAAGCTGATAGTATAAGTGGTTTTTACAGGAACTGTTTTTTTCCCTCTTCAGAAGGACTTCAAACTACCCCTGGATTCATGACCAAGGAGAAATTCTCAGTAGCTAATGCAACAGAACCCCCTACATCCTCCTTGTCCATCCCAACTTGTGTTTGAGGTAGGACACCTTTTACATATCACAGATGTACCATCTCAAATGCTATTCTGAAGTAAAGTCCTTATTTTCAGTCACCCTAAATTCAAGGTTTTCTATCACAGACTTTGTTTTCCCAGTAACCCAGTGGGACCTTAATTCTCTCTAAAAACACTTGTCCAGACTCCCTTAAAGCTAATGGCTATTTGATTCTTTTCCAGCCAGTGAGATAAAATTTGAAGCTGTAACTGGGGTATGTAAGGTTATGGCGCGCTCCCCCCCGGAATGAAAGGCCACAAGGTCTAAGTTCTTCGGAGCAAAGTTTAATTCAGGGTAGCCGGGGCTAGGCTCAGGGGAGAGGTAGAGCCAAGCACAGAATGGCGTCTGGCTTGGGAATTTAAGGGAGAAGGTGGGAATGGGATTCAGTGAGAGTGGGGGTGGGTAGCGTGCTCTGCAGAGTCTGGAGTCTGGCTTTCAAAAAGGCGGAAGATTTCTGAATAATCGGTGATGGCCCATTTTAGCATAGCCAAAGGCTATGCCTGGTAGAGCAGGTTTTTGGACCTCCGATTTTAGGTGTCTCTGCATTCCAATGGGCTTCTGGATCTCAACCTGACAGGGTAGCCAGTGCTTATTCTTCCCATCTCTTCATGAGGAACCTGTAGCAACAAACAATGAACCAAAAGGATGCCGAGCAAAAATTTCAAAACAGACTGAGTCTTTAATGACATTGTAACCTGACTTCCCTAAGAACTGTTTTACATCAGAGTCCTATTTAAGGCAGGAACTCTCCACAACCCCCATTAACCAATCTTGCAGCTCCTGTCACATTTGCTTGTGACTCCAGCTTCCAGGAATCCTTTAGAGCTGGTGAACCCATCTCACTGAGCGCAATAACCTGTACATTAGTTATTATGTCAGAGTGTTAAGTACTTCTTCAAGCAGAATCCATCAAACATTTAGTAGCATAGATAAAAACATTAAAGCATAAAATGATCACCCAAGAAATTTAAATGTGTGTTATCCAAAAGGATTTAAACTTTATAACTTCTTGTATTAATCAGGTACCTAAACACACTTTTGATGCTATCGGACTGGGCCACAATAAAGACATGTAAATGTCTCTTTTGTTAATATGTGCATGTATAGAATGCATGAAAAGGCAGTCCCCAGAATATTGGGAATGTTTTGTTTAGAATTTGGGATGGGAAAAAGAATCCCACTGAGAGAATGCAGGGTGATAGCAGTTGGTGAGGGGCTGCCATGGGCATTAACATACCTGTTTAAATCACTATATATGTGGCAGACCAAATTTGGAAATGAAAAAAAAAATTGTATATATCACTTATAATTTGTTACTAAATTCTAAGGACAACTCTTGTTTTTTTGTTTGCTTATTTTGTCTGGTTTTGTTTTGTTGTTGACCTCATTGCTCTTTCCCAAGAACTCAAGAGGGGGCTGGAGAGATGGCTCAGTAGATAAGGGCACTGGCTGCCCTTGAGAGAACCCAGCATCTACTTGGCAGCTAACAGCCCTCTATAACTGAAGTTTCAGGGAATTCAATGCCCTCTTCTGACTTCCATGGGCATTGCACAACATGGGTGCACTCACATAAATGAAACCAAAACACTTATAAAAATAAATCAATCAGAATAATTTTTTAAACTCTTAAAGTACAATGATAACAGGCAATAAAAGATTTGTGATTGTTGATAAATGTACTTGAACAATTTAACTTTTCAGTAAATACAAGCTACTAATTTAGGGTGATTTCAATCCACAGGGCTTTCTCGCCTCCTCTCAACAAAGTAAATGAGAAATTTGTATATAACAAAAAATTATTTCAAGTATTTATGGAATGCTTGCTTCTAATCCTTTTAATCTTCAAAATAAGGGGAAGACAGGGAAGAAATCAGATTTTTTATTCATCCTGTGAGGTTCTAGTTTCTTTTAATATCCAAAGAAAATCAAGTTTTTCTTCCTGAAATTTGAAGTACTTTCCAGGAAGCTAAAATACTTTGGTGATGTTGGTTGGTAGGTACTTGCTGGTTGATTGATTAATAGACCAGTTGCCACTTTTTTAAAAGACGCTTTGCCACAAAACATCTAGTCAAGTTTCAATTGAGTATATTGTTTAAAAAAAACTGAAAACTTGTACTGGAAGCCTATGAAAATTGGTTTATTTCAGTACTATTTAAAATCTTAATTGGCCTCAGATGATTGATTGTAAACCATGTTATAGAAAATGGAAGGGGGGCTGGAGAGATGGCCTAGCGGTTAAGGGCGCTCTTGCAGAGGACCGGGGTTCAATCCCCAGCATCCACGTGGCGTCTGAGAACCGCCTTTAACTCCAGTCCCAGGGGAATCCGACACCCTCTTCTGACCTCTGCAGCATTGCACACACAGGTGCACAAACCTCATGCAGACAGTACATTCACACACATAAAAATAAATAAATAAATAAATAAATAAATAAATATTAGAAAATGGAAGGAAGACCTGGCAGAGTGGCACATGCCTGTAGTCCCAGCCACTCAGCTGTGATTGAAGCAGGATCAGAAGAGCTTAGGAGTTTGAGACCAGCCTAGGCAACTTAACAAGACCCCATCTCAAAAGACAAAGAAAGAACTGGAAAAAAGGAAACCACTCATATTAAATACAAAGTGTGTGCTTTAAGTGATGTGTCATTCAGAATAACCATGAGAGGTAGTAAGGACCCTGAATATCAGAAAGGGTAAGTTCTTTTTTTTTTTATTTTATTTATTTCTGTATGTGTATGAATGTATTGTCTGCATGCAGGTCTGTGCACCCATGTCGTGCAATGCCGCGGAGGTCAGAAGAGGGTGTCCGATTCCCCTGGAACTGGAGTTCTCCTGGAATTGGAGTCTCAGATGGTTCTTAACCACCATGTGGGTGCTGGGGATCGAACCCAGGTCCTCTGTAAGAGTGGTCGGCGCTCTTAACCGCTAGACCATCTCTCCAGCCCAGGGTAAGTTCTTTATAACCAAAGTTACACAACTGTTTAAGTTTGAAATGCAATTCTGATTCTTCTGTCTTGCATGTTCTTTCCAGTATAATTTTCTTATTTAAAGATAGTTTTGTGATAAGAAGACATATCTAAAAGGAAAAGCTTTACAAGGACATCTTAAGGTCACCTAGGTCTTCCAAATTCTAACAAGCTTCCCATATTTCTGAAGAGTTATGAAACATCTGGAGGGAAAGGAGAAGGTTAGTTTTCAGTGTAGTACAGCCAGTTATTCAACATCTATCACTGTTAAAAGTGAGTTCAAATCTGCATTACTTTTATTGTCATTAGGCCTACTCTTCCCTTCAGTAATCCAAATATGTTTATTCTTGTTTTTGATCAGTGCTGGTGCTCTAACCCAGAGGCTGCATGCTAGGTAAGTGATCTGTTAGATTCAAACCGAGGGGAGACCCAGTGCAAAACTATACAGGACTCTAAGCCAGGTGTGGTGGCGCACGCCTTTAATCCTAGCACTTGGGAGGCAGAGGTAAGGGGATCTTTGTGAGTTCAAGGCCAGCCTGGTCTACAAAGTGAGTTCCAGGACAGCTGGGGCTACAGGGAGACCCTGTCTCAAAAACCAAAAAAAAAAAAAAAAAAAAAAAAAAAAGTATACAAGACTCTGATAAAGCTAACTCTGGTTTTATTTTGGACATGGGGCTGGCCTGCCTGTCTCTGGAGCAGGATGACTAGTGTTAAGATGGTGCTGAAGGGGAAATTTTAAAGCTAGGCATAGAAGGAAGTGATCATACAAGGGAATGGAGGCAAGACAGTGGGGAAGTAGGGCGAAGGCGGGCCTGTGGCCCGATATCAGGAGGAGCCTTTTGAGAGAAACCCAGGCCTGTGACTGGTGTCAGGAGGAGCATCTTAGAGAAACTAGGTGGCTTTCTCCTTGCCTCTGGTTCGGCATGACTGCAGGCGTATACAGCAACCTTTTCTCAGATTGCAGAAACACAGTCCAGGGTGATTATTTCTCAGACCTCTGCTTTGATTGGCTTTCTGGGATCCCTAAATGAGGTGGGCTCTGATTTTATGTAATCTGCTGCTGAGCTACATCCTTGGTGTAAAATGTTTACTCTTTTAAAAAATGATTAAAAAGGCCGGGTGTGGTGGCGCATGCCTTTAATCCTAGCTCTTGGGAGGCAGAGGCAGGCGGATCTCTGTGAGTTCAAGGCCAGCCTGGTCTACAGAGTGACGTTCCAGGACAAGCTGAGCTACAGGGAGACCCTGTCTCTAAAAACAAAAAAAGAAATGATTAAAAAAAAAAAAAAGCTGGGTCAGGTGGTGCAACACCTTTAAATGCCCAGCACTTCTGGAGCAGAGGCAGGCAGATCTCTGTGAGTTCAAAAGGCCAGCCTGGTCTACACAGGGGAGTCCAGGCCAGCGTGGGACTAAAAGGGAGACCCTGTCTCAAAAATACAAAAAGAAATAAATGAAATAAAGATTGATTTAGTTGGTGTGTGTGTGTGTGTGTGTGTGTGTGGTGTGAGTGTAGTGTGTGCATGAATTTAGATGGACTCAAACCAGAAACTATGGGCCATTTTATTCGAATTGAAAGAAAAATCCTCAGGGCAAGCAAGCAGTAAATCTCAGCAGTTGCCCTCAGGAAGAAAAGGAAGGGGAGAAGGAAAAAAAAACATAAAGCCATGGGGCCTGGAGGCCAGACACAAGGCAAACTAGCCACATGGAAGGGAGGTAGGGGAAGCTTTAAAGAAAAAAGTAACGAAATCCAGTAGCACACACCTTTAATCAGTGGCAGGCAGATCTCTATGAGTTGAAGGCCAGCCTGGTCTACTATCGCGCTCCAGGCCAGCTGGGACTAAAGGGAGACCTGTGTGCCAAAATAGAAAAAAAAAAAAAAAACAAGAAATGCAGTGTTAGGGAAGCATTAGGAAAAGCGTGGTTAGAAAGAGATATAGGCTGACTGGGCGTGGTGGCGCACGCCTTAATCCCTACCATCTTGGGAGGCGGATGCAAGCGGATCTTGTGATTCAAGGCCATCCTGTCATACAAGTGAGCTCCCAGGTCAGCTGGGCTACAGGGAGACCCCCGTCTCGAAAAGACCAAACAAAAAATAAAAAAAAAAGAAAAAAAGGATATAGTAGGCCAGGCGTGGTGGTGTCAGCCTTAATCCTACCTCTGTGAGGCAGAGGCCTAGCGGATATCTTGTTAGTTCAAGGCCAGCCTGGTTTTATGGAGTGAGTTCCAGACTGCTGGGGCTACCAAGGAGACCTGTCGTTGAAACGACAAAACAAAACAACCAAAGCAAAAAATCCCAAAAAAAGAAGTAAAGAGATATAGGGGCTGGAGAGATAGCCTAGCGGTTCGAGCACAATGGCTGCTTGAGAGACCGGGTTTTGATCCCAGACCCCACTATGGCGGCTAATAACCGTCTGTAATCCCAATTCCAGGAGAAACCCAGTTCAGGGGAACCGAGTAACCCATCTTCTGACCTCCCTCGGCAATTGCCGACAACGGGTGCAACAATCCTACATGCAGACCAGTACATACATTCATACACATACAAAATAATACAATTTAATTAAAAGAAAGAAAAGAGATATAAGAAGAAAAAGGAAGGTTACACGTGTGTGGTGGCACACACCCTTTAACTAACACTTGGGAGGCAAGAGGCAGACAGATCTCTGTGAGTTCAAGGCCAAGCCGGTCTACAAATGAGTTCCGACAGTGGTCTACGGTGTGACCCTGTCTCAAAAGACCGGGGGGCGGGGGGGGGCCTGCTTTTCTGACCTGACTCACAAGAACTACACTAAGAAGCAGGGGTTTTCAATGGGCAAAGTTCACCATCTCATTAATGCACTAGGTTTCTCTTTAGCATGAAAAGGTGAACCCCTTCCTAGGCTGCTCCTATGACCAGCAAAACAGGAAAGTTGGGTCTTTATCCAAGCCAGAGATTTTATTCTCCTGACCAGCCCTCTCCTAAGGGTCTTTTGTTACTGTAACATTAGTTAAAAAATAAATTACCTCCAAACACTGGGGCAGAAATTTGGAAGGCATTTTGTGTTTCTGGTTTGAGGCCCTAATGGTATTGCATTCAAGCTGTCAGTTGATACTTAGTCACACGAAGACACAGTAGGCACTGGAGGACCTACTTTCCAGGTACCTCATTGTGATGGTTGGTTTTAATGGCAAAAATTAAAATCATCTGAATAGGGAGCTTCAACTGAAGCGTTGTCCCAGTTGCCTAATTGATATAGGAAGATCTACCCCAAACATGGGCGGCACTTTCTAATAGCAGAACAGATTTGGGGGGGGGAGCAGAAGGAAAATTATTCACCTCTTGCTTGTTTGGCCTTTCCTCTCACCAAAGAGCTAATTTATCCTCAAAGTAAGCTGATTATTCAGCCAGTTCTTTTTCTCTAGAACTCTAATTTACTTTTCAGTCTGGCAAGTTGATACTGATTATTGGTATGATATCTAAGTTCTACTCTTTGAATACCCCATATATGGCAGGTGGGTTTCCCCAGAATAAGATGTCCAGAGATCAGTGTGGAAGCCATAAGGCCTTTTATGACCATCTAGGAAACCATGTACTGCCCACCTACATTGTGTTCTATTGGTCACATTAACCAGCCCTGAGACAGTGTGGGAGGAGAGTATGTTATGACAAAAATACCGGGATGTAGAGACTGCTGGTCTCATTTCCAGGCAAGCTTACCACAGTGAACCTTACGAAAGCACAGCAGATCATAAATGACACTCTTTTCTGTATACAACTGTCCAAGTACAAACCCGTGACAGCACCATCATTGCCTCACAGCTGTTTGTCCTTCTCCTAGAACCTTGCAGCTGTTTCATCTATGGCCTAGCCCCAAATTTAGAATTATTCATTTTCACCCTAAATTGCAGTTCACAACATAATACTTCAGGAAGGGGAAATTTTGAGGCATCTCTCTTATAAACTCATACATTTATTTTTTTTTATTATTTATCTTTGTATGTGTATGAACGTACTGTCTGCATGCAGGTCTGTGCACCCGTGTCGTGCAATGCCGCGGAGGTCAGAAGAGGGTCTCGGATTCCCCTGGAACTGGAGTTCTCCTGGAATTGGAGTTACAGACAGTTCTCAGCCGCCATGTGGGTGCTGGGGATCGAACCCAGGTCCTCTGCAAGAACGTCGGTGCTCTTAACCGCTAGGCTATCTCTCCAGTCCCCCTAAACTCATACATTTATAAGGATACCAAGTATAATTAGCTACTTTCTGTTGCTGTGAATATAATATATATTATGTGAATATATATGTATATAATCTCCAAGGCAACTTATAGAAGGAAGAGTTTATTGAGCTTATGGTTTCATAGGGATAACAGCCCATCACATGTGGACAGCAATGGCAGGAGGCAGCCAGAGAAGAACACTGAGAGCTCACACCTCCCAGCACAGGCACGAAGCCGAGAGAGAAACTGGAAATGGGACAAGCTTACGCACTGTCAAAGCCTGCCCCCAGGGACATACTTCCTCCACAAATAAACCTCCACGAATATCACCAGCAAATGGGGCCAAGTATTCAACTACTTGAAGCCTATGGGGGACAGTCCTCCTTCAAACCATCACACCAAAAAAAAAAACAACAACAACTATAGTAGTAAGTAGGCTTACAGGAAGTCAAGAAAGCCCAGCTTCATGTGAGGTGAAATTCTTTGATACTTACTATTTCTAGATTCCTTCTCCAGGTTATTGTCTTTAGAAATCATCATGCTAGAGACATGGTCTCACGTTGACCAATCAACAGAAATCATTTTGAGATCATTTCATGGGATTTCTGTTTTCCATTCTTGAAAACCTTTTCTAACTTCATAAAAATATTTAATTCAATTGTATAAACTCATCATCCTGAGGCAGCAACTATTCTCATTTGTTTGTAATGTCTTCTAGTTGTCAGTGATGTATATCCATATCTATTACTAGTTCATGCACATAGAGAGTTTTATAAAGTAATAACACACAACTTTAGAAATTCCTTTTTAACTTAAAGGTCTGTTTGTAAATGCTTTTTATTTCTGTATTAGTTGTAATTATCAGTGCTGGAGTTTCAAAATATCAGTATGACATCATTTCTGTTTCATTTCACAAGTATAAACGTGAATTCACAGTTTTTTTCATTATTGAAAATAACATCTCTATAAACATCCCGGTATGTTTGGCCCTTCCTCTTGAAAGATATTACCAAGAAAAGATTGCTAAGGGGAAGAATCTGAGAATTTTGTAATTCATATGTTGGCCATTAGACTTTTTAATTGATTGAAAATGAATTTGAAATGAAAGAATTTGATGTTGTTTATTTTAACTTGTTTGAGCTACCTGCTAACATGCAGTCATCCAAGATTTTGAAATGTACTCAAACTATGGAATTTGGTTCCTTTCTTTGCAATATTCTGAGTATCTATAGGATTCTGAATATCATTGCTTGCCAACACAGAGAAATCACACTATTTTTTCTGTTAGAAATGACTAACTTTTTAAATTTTGATACATATGTTGATGAAGGGAAATTAATTCTAAGAGTGTAAGACACATGTATACACATACAATGTCCATCTACATATATACACATAGGAACACCATTTTAAGGGGCTGGAGAGATGGCCTAGCGGTTAGGAGTGCCACCTGCTCTTGCAGAGGACCCGGGTTCGATCCCCAGCACCCACATGGCGGCTGAGAACTGTCTTTAACTCCAGTTCCAGGGGAATCCAACTCCCTCTTCTCACCTCTACAGCATTGCATGACATGGGTGCACAAACCTGCATGCAGTCAGTACATTCATACACATACAAAAATAAATTAAAAAAATTTTAAAGTAAAAAAAGGAACACCATTTTAATATAAAAGTGTATTTGTAAATTCTTTTTATTTCTCTATATACATAGATACACTTATACACATAAAGATACACACAGGATACATATATCTATAGCAGTGCATGGTTTGGAGATTAATATCCCATACCAGTATAAAGAGCTGCTCTTTGACACCTGGACACCTTTCCTCTTAAACCCACAGTCCAGTATCAGTGTGGCACCAACAAGTGAGCCATTCAAAGAAAAGGATAAAAAACTGAGAAAACACTGTATGAACTATATCCCATTCCTGTATCACAAAACACAAATGTGCCATTAGGCTTGACCCACTTGTGTTAGTCTTTCTGAACTAGGTGGAGCTTCCCTAACACGACAAACTATACTGTCCTTTTTGCTTCTCCCTGTCCAGCCTCAGCTTCCAAGGCCTGATATCAGTGCCAGGTATGGCTCCAACCTATGAAGTAGACCAAAAATCCAATTGGGAAGTGGTTGGTTACTCCCATAATGTTTGTGCCACCAGTGGGCATATCTTGCCAGGCCAGTTGCTGTAATTCACAGGATTCACAGGTGAGTAAGATTTATGATTAATTTTCTCTTCAGGTAGCATGGATAGCACCTTCCAAAACTATAAAAGCTAGCTAGTAGAGATGAGCCTTTGAAGTCAGTACCAGCTTGGTTTCTCCTTATTTATTCTACAGCTCATGTGTGTAGTATATTCAGCAATAGAGTCTTACCACAGAGTTCTAGTGGGTAACCAAGAGCAGGGTGAATGGCCAATATCGGGACCCCTGGTTGACAGCTTCAGGAGAGGAAGTCCACTCCTGGCATTGGGGTTTTATTTTATTAGCATATGGTTTCTAGATATGCCCACTGGTGCAACAGTGGCACAAATATTATGAGAGTAGCCAACCACTTGATAACTGAATTTAAGATCTACATCTATAACAGGCCTGGGAACCTGGGGCTAGACAGGTCATAGGGAGTAGGAGAGAGACTAATACTAGTTTTCTACTAAATAGTTATAGTATTTTTTTATTTTAATTTTATTTATTTTTGTATGTGTATGAATGTACTGTCTGCATGCAGGTCTGCGCACCCGTGTCGTGCAATGCCGTGGAGGTCAGAAGAGGGTCTCAGATTCCCCTGGAACTGGAGTTCTCCTGGAATTGGAGTTACAGACGGTTCTCAGCCTCCATGTGGGTGCTGGGGATCGAACCCGGGTCCTCTGCAAGAGCAGTCGGTGCTCTTAACCGCTAGGCTATCACTCCAGCCCCTAAATAGTTGTAGTATTACCAACTCCCAAAGACTTACTGTTACACACTGTTGGGTTAGTGCAATTAATGCATTTCTCAACTCTAACCAGAGAAGCTTCTATGTGCAGCAGATGGTGATTAATAAACCCACAACTTGCCAATGTGCAGAGAGCAAGAGATTGCAGAGTGCTACCTTATATAGGATGCCTTTATCAACTGCCTCACAAGGCTCAGAAATCACCGTGGAAGCGGGCTAGGAAGACTATAAGAGCAGAGGTGGTGGATGACTGCAAAGAATAGCTTTCCAGGCAGCTGGGCAGTTCCTCATATGAATGCACAGAAATGGTAACAGCATGCACAAATTCCATGCTAGCTCAAACCAGATAAAATCCCAGCATAGACATAGCAAAATGGGTAAGAAACCCCAACCCTTCATGAGGAACTACTGGCAACTGGTGTCGGCTGGGAAGGAGAGAGGCTGTCTCCTTCAAGGTTGTGACTCTTGGTAGGTTAACCAGCCTCCAGTGGGATGGATCCACATATAGGGACACAAATTAGACTGTACAGGTCTTATTATATGTATAATAGAGTACCTTAAATTGGGTGGGAGGTAGTAAAGGGAGGTGCAGATAGGAGAAGGGATCTAATTACATTAAAATATATTGTGGGCTGGAGAGATGGCTCAGAAGTTAAGAGCACTGACTGCTCTTGCAGAGGACCTGGGTTCGATTCCCAGAACCCACATGGTGGCCAAGAACCATTTTTAAGCCAGGCATGGTGGGCATGCCTTTAATCCTAGCACTCAGGAGGCAGAGGCAGGCGGATCTCTGTGAGTTCAAGGCCACCCTGATCTACAGAGTGAGTTCCAGGCCAGCTGGGGCTGTAGGGAGACATATATATATATATATATATATATGGTATGAAAATCACAAAAATTCAGTTAAAAGTTTTAAAAATAAAAACTGTGAGCCATGAATAATTTTAGAGCATTGGTTATAATAGAAATATTTGAAAATCAAAAATCCAGTGGTAAAGGTTAAAGTCAAAATTAAGCTGGTATGATGGTACGTGATTTTAGAATCCCAGCTACTTGGGACGCTAAGATAGAAAGATCACAAGTTCAAGGTCAGGAAGGGCTGTATAGTAATACCTCATCTCAAAGGTTTAAAATAAGAAAGGGATGTGTGGAAGTTTAAATGAGAATGTTGCCCCATAGGCTCCAAGCATTTGAACACTTGTCATTTGGTGGTGCTACTTGAGGCGGGTCCTAGAATCCCTGGAGGCACCACATGATTGGAGGAGCCACATCACTGGGGACAGACTTGGAGAGTTCACTGCTGTGCCCCACTTCCATTTCCTCTCCCTTGATTCCTGAATGTGCTTGGAGATGTGAACACTCAGCTTTCTACTCCAGTTGCCTCTGCTGCCCTGGCCCCTGTGGTGATAGACTCTCATTCCTCTTGAACTCTAGCCAAATAAACTCTTCCTTGTATAAGTTGCCTTGGTCATGGTGTTATCATAGCAACAGGATGAAAATGTAGTTCAGTGGTAAAGTGTTTGCTTGGCATGCAGGAGGTCCTGGGTTCAATCCTTAGTAGCAAAGTTGTTGTTTTTTTAAGTTTGTTAAATAAATATATCCATAGAGTGGAAAATTATACATCTTTTTAAAAGTGATGTGTAGACAAATGTATACTAAGAAGTTCATAATGTAAGAAAAATACATTGTGGGCTGGAGAGATGGCTCAGCAGTTAAGAGCACCGACTGCTCTTGCAGACGACCCAGGTTCGATTCCCAGTACCCACATGGCAGCTAAGAACTATCTTTAACTCCAGTTCCAGGGGAATCTGACACCCTCTTCTGACCTCCGAAGCATTGCACGACACAGGTGCACCAACCTACATGCAGACAGTACACTCATACACATAAAAAGAAAAAAAAAAAAAGGGCTGGAGAGATGGCCTAGCGGTTAAGAGTGCCGACTGCTCTTGCAGAGAACCCGGGTTCGATCCCCAGCACCCACATGGCACCTGAGAACCGTCTGTAACTCCAATTCCAGGAGAACTCCAGTTCCAGGGGAATCTGACACCCTCTTCTGACCTCCACAGCATTGCACGACACAGGTGCACAAACCTACATGCAGACAGTACATTCATACACGTAAAAATAAAATTTTAAAAAAGTTTTAAAAAATTTAAAAAAAGAAAAAAAAGAAAAATATATTGCAAAAGCTAAGTTGTTTTAGAGTCACATTGTTATAAAAAAATACCTGACATATAAACTTAAACAGAGGAAAGTTTATTTGAGATTTTTGAAAGTCTTGAAAGTTTCAGTCTGTGACTATGCTCATTGCTTTGGGCCTATCACCATATAGTACATCATGGTAGATACATGCTCAAAGGAAAGACAATTCACCTCATTACCAGGATGTGGAAGGGAAGTGGAGTGCATTAAGTGTCCTGCATCTGTCTCAAGGACACATCCCATGACCCTAATGACCCCAGAAAGTCCTGCCTCTTCCTATAGCACCAAGCTGAGATGCAAGCCTAGGACTCCTGGGCTTTTGGGAGACTCATGACCCATCCCCTCCCTAGCATTCTGTTCAGTTACAAATCTTTTACTAAGAAGATGAGGAAAATGTCTGCAAATATAGAAGGCAAAGTATTAAAAACAAACACATCTTTCTTTTTTTCAATATTTTCTAATTTTTCTCAGTGAACTTGTCTCACTATTTTGTTAGGAAAAATTAAGCTCGATTTCTTCACTCAGCAGCAGCAAGTGTTGGTCTTATTTCTCAGTATCCTGTTTGTTTATTTGTGTAAATATTATTGGTTTGTGTGCTTGCTGTGTACCTGTGTGGGCACGCATGTAGAGATCAGAGGACTATCCTTTGTGGTCTGCTCTCTCTTTCCATTGTGGGATGTGGTGTCAAATCCAGGTTGTCAGCCTTGTGCAGAACAAACCTTGACCCATTGAGCTGGCTCCTCTGCCTTCTTTTTCTTTTTAAAATGAAGTACAAACTGGGCATGGTGCCACACACCTTTAATCCTAGCACTTGGGAGGCAGAAGCTGGCAGATCTTTGTGAGTTCAAGGCCAGCCTGGTCTACACAGTGAGTTCCAGGACAGCTGGGGCTACAGGGAGACCCTGTCTCGATAAGACCAAAAAAAAAAAAAAAATGAAGTACATACCTTACAAAACCAAGTTCTCTTCAGAGTCTTTACATCTTGCTATGTTAATACATTTTGAGTATAGATAGTTTCAGTGGAGTTACAGACATATTTTTGAGTTTTAAGGATTTTCGGTCTGTGTATGTGTAAGGGGGCAGGTATGTATTCATGTTCATGAGTTTGTGGGTACTTGTGTGTGAAGGTGTGTGTGTGCAGAGATGTGAAGAGATATGTGGAGGTCAACCTTGGTATTTCTAAGGAGCTGTTTACCTTGTTTTTTGAAACAGAGACTGGGATGTGGGGTTCGACCATTAGGCTAGTCTAGGCTGATTAGCCAGTGAGCCCCAGGGAACCACTGTCTCTGCTTCCCCAGAACTGGGATCACAGCCACACCATCATGCTGGCTTTTTACATGGGTGCTAGGGATTCGAATTCAAGTCTTCACACTTGTTTGGCAAATGCTTTACCTCCTAAGCTATCTCCTGGGGCCCCTCAAGTTTTAAGTTCCAATTTCAAGTTTCAAGCATTAATATCTATAAGGAATTCTTTCCTAAATTGCAATTAGTGCTGAGAAAATAATCGATGTTCATATTAAATATGTATATGTTATCTACATACATATATTGCAATAGATTGTGTTTTTCATTTATTCTATTTTAAAATGCTATTCACAAATTCTTTCATCTTTCAAAGGTCTCGTTTTTAGGGACATTCAAGAAACGAACTTAGTATTTGCCACTACATTATTAAAGTCTTCTTAGATATACTTAATGTCTATTTTCAGTGGGAAATGGACCCACGGAAAACAGGAAGCAGACAAAACGCCAGTGAAACATGTGGTGGTTGCTGAGTTACCCAAACTAGCCACTAGGTGTCTCTACTGCTTCACCCCATTCACTAGCACAGATGGAAGTTTCCAATGAAAAGAGAAAAGCTTTATTTACAGAATGCTTAATTAGGAATCGATTCAGCACTTACATGTTGGATATTCTATTTAGAAACTTTTATTCCCGTGTGTGCAGCATTATCTTTCATTCTTTGATAACCAGGCATCTGATTTTCCAAGGAGAGGAAAACTATTCCTACATCCATTTTGCAAATTTAATTTAATACCTATCATTTTCAGAGTCTAAACACAAGAATAGTTACTGTTGGACAAGGATATAGCCTATTCTCCTTTTGTAAAGTAGAAATCTGCATTTCTTCTGGCAGTGAACATCATCTTTGTGTGCACAGAAGAAAAAAGCATCCCCTCAAAGATAGACGTGGCCTCTGGCTAAGGGATCTTGAAGATCAACTTCCCCAGACCACAGATAAGCCTTGGGACTAAACACACTTTAGAAGCTTAGCATCAGTTTATATTTGCAGGTGCCATGAAATTTGCAGTCTGTTAGGATACATTCTCTACACCCTGTTTTCTTTTAGGTTGATACCACTTTCTTCTGTGTTCTTGGACTTGATTCACTGTCTAGCCAAGAGTGACCCTATGTTCCTGATCCTGCTGGCTCTACCTTCCAAATGCTGGGTTTACAGGCATGTGCCACCACATCTGGATGACATCCTTTTGTTTTTTTTAATTTTTTTATTTTATTTATTTTTGTATGTGTATGAGTGTACTGTCTGCATGTAGGTTTGTGCACCCGTGTCGTGCAATGCTGCAGAGGTCAGAAGAGGGTCTCGGATTCCCCTGGAACTAGAGTTCTCCTGGAATTGGAGTTACAGATGGTTCTTAGCCGCCATGTGGTTGCTGGGGATTGAACCTTGGTCCTCTGCAAGAGCAATTGGTAGGCTCTCTCTCCAGCCCCAAGATCCTTTTGTTTTTAAATTTAAAAAAACACACATAATTTGTAGCCCACAGCAATTAAAATAAGTGATGCATTTTCCTACATAATTTCGTGTTAAGCAAACACTAATCTTCATAATTCCCTTCTGTTCATATTTTCTTGACCAATTCTTGCAAAATGTTGTGTGCTGCGCTTGATAAAATACCTTTAAATATCATAGCAAAAGAAATCGTGTCACCGGAAGCTACCTACATACTCACTGAACACAGCTGTGACAGTCACCTCCTATGGCAACTTTTGGAAAACATTTTGTGATAACAGCCTTTGTTCATCTTCCAAACACACAGGCCTCCTTGTTCCCGGAAGACCCAGGCAGCCAGGCGGGCCTGGCAGTGGCCGGCATGGCGGGTGCTTGGCCACTTGCACTTGGCAACTCCCATCCCTGTTTTCGTCTCTTCTTTGCTTCCCCTTCCCATTGTGGGCCTCAGCAGACGAGAGATGAATGAAAATCATTGTTTAAAAAAATGTTTTAAAAAAATCATCCTGAATGATTCCATTAGGAAAAGGAATTTTAGAAATTATGTAAATGGCCCAGAGTTTGAGTGCCCCTCAGTATGAATTTAGTCGAGTCCTTGGACTGTTCACTGTGATTTAGGGTTGGTTACAACTGACTTACTATCTCCTCAGGGAAACTAATTAATGGTCCAGTCAGATGAAAACAATTTTAATTCTGGGGCTGGAGAGATGGCTCAGCAGTTAAAAGCACTGCTTACTCTTGCAGAAGACCTGAGTTCAATTCTCAGCACCCACAAGGCAGCTAATAACTGCCTGTAACTCAGTTGACGTCCTCTTCTGACTTCCATGGACATTGCACAACATGGGTACACGTAGATACATGCAGCCAATACACTTATACACATAAAATAAAAATAAAAAATATTGTTAAAAGAATTTGAATTTAAACAGTAAAATTAGAGAAAGAATTTTTTTTTTTTTTGGTCTTTTCAAAACAGGGTCTCCCTGTAGCTCTGCTGTCCTAGAACTCACTCTCTAGACCAGGCTGGCCTTGAGCTCACAGAGATCCACCTGCCTCTGCCTCCCAAGTGCTAGGATTAAAGGCATGCGCCACCACGCCCGGCTTTGAGAAAGAACATTTTTTCATTCTGAAAACTATAGAGTAACTAAACCCAGAATTTGGTGCTGACAGAACTCAGAACTCCAAGTGAGAAACTGGAATTGAAATATCAAGTTCACCTTCTCAGGAAAAAGATATAGTTCCAAGTTGTTTTAAATATGTGCGAATACGGAGATCTCCTGAGCCCAGCGGCAGGAAGAGGGGGAGACAGGTAGGAACTGGGTGTCTTGGCGAGCTGATTGTTGATCCTTTGGTCCTGCTGTCTTTGGTTTGATTGGCCTCTGTGGCTGTGAGGTTGGAGTTATCCTCCCAGCTGGGATTAAAGGTGTGGTCTTTGGCTTGATTAGATCTAGTGGCTGTGGGGGCGGAGTTATCCTCCCAGCCGGTATTAAAGGCACGCTTGTGTGACTCTTGAGATTTGAGATCTCCAACTGGTCTAGATTTGTTTAAAATATATAAATAATTTATGGGAAAGAAAAAAAAAAAAGAACTAAACTCAGTGGACCAATACAGCTCCCTGTAGCCTGCCAGCTCCTGAGGCTTCTGTGAAAACCAGGTAGCATATTCCAAGTGTTTTCAGTTTCTTTGAAAGCAGGGGGGTGGGGGCTGGAGAGATGGCCTAAGTGTAGAGGGCCCAACAGCTCTTTGCAGAGGACGCACGGGTTCGATCCGCCCAGCACCACATGCGGCTGAAGACCATCTGAAAAAAAACCTTTTTTTTTTTTACTTCCATTCCAGGGGAAATCCGACTCACCTGTCTTTCTGATCTCCGCAGGCATTGCACGACATGGATGCACAAACCTACATGCAGACAGGGGGCTGGAGAGCAATGCGCTAGCGTTTAAGAGCGCGACCNTTAGATTTATACTTAATGTCTATATTTTCAGTGGGAAAATGGACCCACGCGAAAACATGAAGCAGACAAAAGCCAGTGAAACATGTGTTGTGGTTGCTGAGCTTAACCCAAACTCGAATTCTTTTTCTTTTTCTTTTTTTTTTTTTTTTTTTTTTTTTGATTTGTGTCTCTTACGCCTTCACCCCATTCACTAGCACAGATGGAAGTTTCCAATGAAAAGAGAAAAGCTTTATTTACAGAATGCTTAATTAGGAATCGATTCAGCACTTACATGTTGGATATTCTATTTAGAAACTTTTATTCCCGTGTGTGCAGCATTATCTTTCATTCTTTGATAACCAGGCATCTGATTTTCCAAGGAGAGGAAAACTATTCCTACATCCATTTTGCAAAATTTTAATTTACTACCTATCCTTTTTCAGAGGTCTAAACACAGACTAGTTACCGTTGACACGGATATTAGCCTATTCTCCTTTTGTTGTAAAGTAGAAAAATATCATTTTTCTGGCAGTGAACATCATCTTTGTGTGCACAGAAGAAAAAAGCATCCCCTCAAAGATAGACGTGGCCTCTGGCTAAGGGATCTTGAAGATCAACTTCCCCAGACCACAGATAAGCCTTGGGACTAAACACACTTTAGAAGCTTAGCATCAGTTTATATTTGCAGGTGCCATGAAATTTGCAGTCTGTTCGGATACATTTTCAACACCTGTTTTCTTTTAGGTTGGATACCACTTTCTTCGTGTTCTTGGACTCTGATTCCACTGTAGCCAAGGAGTTGACCCTATGTTCCTGACCATGCTGGCTCTACTTCCCAATGGTTGGGATTACCGGCATGTGCCACCACATCTGGATGACATCCTTTTGTTTTTTTTAATTTTTTATTTTATTTTCTTTTTGTATGTGTCACAGACGTGTTGTCTGTCCTTTGCCATGTAGGTTTTGTGCACCCGTGTCGTGCCAATGCTGCAGGGTCAGAAGAGGGTCTCGGATTCCCCGGAACTAGAGTTCTCCTGGAATTGGAGTTAGTTACAGATGGTTCTTAGCCCCGCCAGTGGTTGCTGGGGATTGAACCTTGGTCTCTGCAAGAGCAATTTGGTAGGCTCTCTCTCCAGCCCCAGATCGCTTTTGTTTTAAATATAAAAAAACACACATTAATTTGTAGCCCACAGCACTTTAAAATAAGTGATGCATTTTCCTACATAATTTCGTGTTAAGCAAACACTAATCTTCATAATTCCCTTCTGTTCATATTTTCTTGACCAATTCTTGCAAAATGTTGTGTGCTGCGCTTGATAAAATACCTTTAAATATCATAGCAAAAGAAATCGTGTCACCGGAAGCTACCTACATACTCACTGAACACAGCTGTGACAGTCACCTCCTATGGCAACTTTTGGAAAACATTTTGTGATAACAGCCTTTGTTCATCTTCCAAACACACAGGCCTCCTTGTTCCCGGAAGACCCAGGCAGCCAGGCGGGCCTGGCAGTGGCCGGCATGGCGGGTGCTTGGCCACTTGCACTTGGCAACTCCCATCCCTGTTTTCGTCTCTTCTTTGCTTCCCCTTCCCATTGTGGGCCTCAGCAGACGAGAGATGAATGAAAATCATT
Source organism: Rhizomys pruinosus (assembly GCA_009823505.1). Classification (NCBI taxonomy): domain Eukaryota; kingdom Metazoa; phylum Chordata; class Mammalia; order Rodentia; family Spalacidae; genus Rhizomys; species Rhizomys pruinosus. Next base: position 354,802 of record VZQC01013770.1, on the reverse strand, counting down.
GTTTAAAAAAATGTTTAAACAAAATCATCCTGAATGATTCCATTAGGAAAAGGAATTTTAGAAATTATGTAAATGGCCCAGAGTTTGAGTGCCCCTCAGTATGAATTTAGTCGAGTCCTTGGACTGTTCACTGTGATTTAGGGTTGGTTACAACTGACTTACTATCTCCTCAGGGAAACTAATTAATGGTCCAGTCAGATGAAAACAATTTTAAATTCTGGGGCTGTGGTAAGAGCTGGGTCAGCAGTTACAAGCCCTGCTTACTTCTTGCAGCAGAACCTGAGTGGCAATTCTCCCATCACCCCAATGCAGCTAATAACTGCCTTGAACTCAGTTGACGTCCTCTTTCTGATTCCATTGGACCATTGCACAAAAAATGGGTACACTTCGATACATGCAGGCAATACACATGCCAATACACTTTACACATAAAATAAAACTAAAAAAATTATTGTTAAAAGTAATTTTAGTGCATTTAAACAGTAAAATTAGAGAAAGAATTTATTTTTTTTTTTTTTTTTTGTCTTTTCAAACCGGGTCTCCCTAGCTCTGCTGTCCTAGAACTCACTCTCTATACCAGGCTGTCCTTAGCTCACACGAGATCCACCCTGCCTCTCCTCCCAAGTGCTAGGATCTTAAAAGGCATGCAGCCACCACGCCGGCTTTGAGAAAGAACATTTTTTTCATTATGAAAAATTCATGAGAAACTAAACCTAAACCCAGAATTTGGTTTGCAAAGCACTCAGAACTCCACGTGATGAAACGGAATTGAAATATCAAGTTTCCACCTTTCAGAGAAAAAGGATATAGTTCCAAGTTGTTTTAAATATGTGCGAATACGGAGATCTCCTGATGCCCAGCGGCAGGAAGAGGGGGGACAGGTAGGAAACGGGTTTCTTGGCGAGCTGATTGTTGATCTTTTGGTCCTGCGTCTTTGGTTTGCTTGGCCTCTGTGGCTGTGAGGTTGCAGTCATCCCCCCAGCTGGGACTATCGGATCTTTTAAAGGTGTTGTCTTTGGCTGATTAGATCTAGTGGCTGTGGGGGCGGCGGTATCCTCCCAGCCGGTATTTAAAGGCAAGCTTTGTGGACTCTTGAGATTTGAGATCTCCTGAGCCCACGGCAGGTTGCCGGGCGGGCGGGTGACGAGCCCCCCCCCCTTCCCCCGCTCACGATGATTACGACGAAGATTGAAGGGAGGCAAGCAACAAGTACCTTCAACACAGTAAAGACGGCATTAGGACTCCACACGAATACAGGCAAGGGCAAGGCCCATATGCCAGGATCACGAAAGAAGAGACTACACTGCGGAACACGGTGCAGGATAATCCCACGCCAAGCTTTACCAACCCTTTGGACTGAACTCCTGCAGTGGGTCCCTCCGGGGATGCCCCAGGACACACGACGCCTCAAACAACAATTGGGACACATACTAAGAACTACAGATCACTAAAGAAACAAATTAAAGAACTAAGAAAGACAATGAGGACACCGAGAGAGAGAGATAATGACAAGCTCCGGAAGGAGGATAGAAACACTGAAAACTCCCATGCTGAAAAAGAAAAAGAACCAACCAGCAAACAAAAGAGTACAAAAGATCGAGAAGCTCCAAAAAGAAATAGAACACCTAAAAGAAATCAGAAGAGGAAAGGAAAAACGAAATCAAACACTCATCCAATTAAGAGAGAATTAATGAAAAAAAAAGCCTCAGAAGCAGAATGGAGGAACAAAGAAAGAAATTATACCGGGAAAAAAAAAAAAGATACACAGAACAACTAAAAACCTCAAGGCAAGATTTTGAAAAATTTAAATCAATACACCAAAAACAGAACAACCAGGAGTCTGTGGGACACTATGAAAAATCAAACCTCCGCATCATAGGAATAGAGGAGAGAAGACAAGAATCCCAAAGAGAAATGGTATTGATCAGATCTTAACAACAGAATAATGATGAGAAACTTCCCCAAACCTAAAAAGACAAACCAATACCAATAAAGAAAGCACACAAATCCAAACAGACAAGATCGAAAAGAATATTCTCCACGCCACATCAAAGTTAAAATGCTAGACACCCAAAACAAAGAAAAAAAGAACAACAAAGTGAGCCTATAGGGAAAACCTATCGAATAACACGGACTTCTCATGCAACGATTGCAAGGCAAGAAGAACCTGGGCCACAAGCATTCCCAGTGTTGAGACAGGGTGGCCAACCAGGCTTACTAGTACCCGCAAAAATGTCAATCCTAGTGGAAGAGAGAGGAAAAATCTTCCAGGACATAAACAACTTGGAAAATACATGTCCGGAAAACCAACCCTTCGATAAGTACTTTGAAGCACATTTCAAGAACAGAAGAAAAAAAGGAGCAACCAACCCCAGGCACTAAAAGAGAAACAATAAAAAGCATTAACGGCAGACAGTAGAGAACCTAAACCTCAAACCGCAATGGATATAAGCAAAATGAAAGCATCAACACAAACTATCAGTCAATAACCATAAATATTAAAGGACTAAATTACCCAATCAAAAGAATAATGGAACGTGAGACTGGATTAGGAAAGCATAATCCATCGAATGCTGTCTACCAATAACCATCGTTTAACCTTCAAAGGAATACAACTTAAGGAAGGATGAAAAAATATTCCAAGCCAATGGTACCAAAAAAAAGCAAATTGTTTGCTATATTTAATATCGGAGTAAAATAGACTCAAATAAAGAAATCAGAAGAGACAAAGAAGCATTACATTTCATCAAGAAACACATCACCAAGAAGATTTGCACAATTATGAAACATATCTCCCATTAGGGCCACCTAAATTGTCACAAATGACATAAATTCTCTCAGGACCACAGCACAGATCTACACCCCAGCACCACTCATAGTGGGAACTCAATACCCCACTGAGTCCTTTGGTATAGTCAACAAGACAAAAAGAATAAACAAGAGAGGACATCTGAATCCTGAACGATATTTTGGACACACAAATGGAGCTCTGACCTTCTACCAGACATTGCACTCTAATAACCAGAGAATCAATTTCTACTAAGCACCCCACTGAACAGCTTCTCCAAAATCGTATCACCATTCTGGGACCCAGATAGACAACCCTCCCCAGATACAAAGAAGAGTTGAAATTCATGTCATGCTCCCGATCAGCAGCCCACGGTGCAATGAACCAACATCAACACCAGGAACAAGCCCTCTCACAATCCACATGAGAAATGAACTAAACAACACACTCTTGAATAATAACTGGGTCGCTCTTACAGAGGACCCGGGTTCGATCCCCAGCGCCCACATGGCGGCCGAGAGCCGTCTGAAACTCCAATTCCAGGAGAACTCCAGCTCCAGGGGAGTCCGAGACCCTCTTCTGACCTCCGCGGCATTGCACGACACAGGTGCACAAACCTGCATGCAGACAGCACATACATACACATAAATAAATAAAAAATTAATAAAAAAAATGTGCGAATACATGAACTAGCACAGGATGTTGGATACTATGATTGGAAATTATTAATACCATGAGATCCACAGAATTCTCTGCAGAAGGGGAGAGTAAGTAATCTGATAGGCTACCCAGAGGAGAGGTGAATTGCAGCCACTGTCTTACCAACAGCAGAGAGAGCCACATGAGGCTTTGGTCCTATCACATAGCCTCAGGGTGAAGGAAATTCCCTTTCTGCCTGTCACATATGTCAGTAGTATAACAATTCCTGTCAGAAAACAAAAATATTGCCAGGGCATGGAAGCCTAGTAGCAAAACCACAATCCACTCCATTAACTCCATGACCTCCAAAGGCTTCTGGGATAAGACATATCTTTATGAAATAGAGTCTTTGCACTGGCTGCATTCCACAGGATATCATTTGCATTTAGGTTAAGTTTGGAATGGGGCTAAATTTTATAACACTTTTATCCATAAATAGAATTATATCAATAAAAATTTGGCTCCAAATAAATGTAAGTGTTCTTAAATGAATATTTGAAAAAAATGAAAATATATTTTTATCAAATATTCAGTTCCAAGGTCTGGACTCTGCAGGGTGGCAGAGTACTTAGCAAATATTCAGTTCTCTCCTCTTGCAATTTGATTCTGCTATTCTCTCCTTCTTTCTTTCTTTTTCATTGTGAAGCAGGGGCTGGAGAGATGGCTCAGCAGTTAAGAGCACTGGCTATTCTTGCAAAAGACTCAGGTTCCATTCCCAGCTCTCACATGGCATCTAACAATCATCAGTAACTCCAGCTCCAGGGTATCCAACACCCTCTTCTGACCTCCAAGGACACTGCATGACATGGGTACACTTATATACCTGCAAACAATACATTCATACACATAAAATTAAAATCATAAATTATATATATATATATATATATATATAATATATTTTTTTTTTTTTTTTTGTCTTTTTTTCAAGGCGGTCTCCTGTAGCCCCGGCGTTTCCTGGAACTCACTCTGTAGACCAGGCTGCCTTGAACTCACAAAGATCCACCTGCCCTGCTGCCCAAGTGCTAGGATTAAAGGCATGTGCCACCATACCTGGCCATAAATAAAATATTTTAAATTGTGAAGTGTTCCAAGGAAACCACAAGCATAGAGAATAAGAAAATGAACTTCTGGGTAAGTCAGTATTTTCCATACTTCCCAGAACTCTCTACTTAGGATATTTAAAGAACCTTTAAAGTATTTCTAATTCAGATGAAATCTGTTTCCTCTCTTAGCCTGTCTGACCGACATCTTTCCACATGAGTACCAAACACCACACATGAACTTGGTGCGTATCATCTCATGCATGTTTTATATTTTGACAACATGAATATGCATTTCTAAAAATATATACACGTGACTATTTTAACTTTTTTTTAAGTGGTGCGTAGTGTTAGGTAGTAAACTCAGGGTGGGAGTGCTAAGCACATACTCTACTACTGAGCTGTAGCCCCAATCCATTGTTGTTGGCTTTGATAAAACTACCACCATACTCTACATGTGATTTGTTTCTCAACATTGTATTTTTAAATCTTTTTTTTTCGGGGGGGGTGGTTTGAGACAGGGTCTCCCTGTAGTCCCAGCTGTCCTGGAACTCACTCTGTAGACCAGGCTGGCCTTGAACTCACAAAGATCCGCCTGCCTCTGCCTCCCAAGCGCTAGGATTAAAGGCGTGCGCTACCACGCCCAGCAACATTGTATTTTTAATATTTAACCATTTCACTGCAATCATCATTGATTTATATTTGTTTTCCTTTAGGCCCAGTGCTCAGTTTTCCCTGCATTTGCCAATTCTCTAACAGTTAGACAATACCCAGAAAACGTGCCATCTAGTGGAGGGAATGAAGAATTGCAGACAATTTTTTAAGTATTTTTATTGAGTTTTTGTGTTTCATATATTGGATCTTTTTTTTTTTTTTTTTTTTTTTTTTTTTTCCTGGAACTATCTCTATAGATCAGGCTGTCCTTGAACTCACAATGATTCACCTGCCTCTGCCTCCCAAGTGCTAGGATTAAAGGCATGCACCACCATGCCCGGCTGGATCTTAATTAAATTTAGATCCCTCCCTCACTTGTCTTCCCCATGACACCCCCTGGTGCATATAACTGAATTATATGCATTCTGTCATATACGTTAAGTCCTATCTGGTCAAGCATTTGTATCCAGATGTCCCTCAGTGCAAATTTATCCACTGGAGTCTAGTCAGCTTATCTAGAGACACTCCCTCAAAGAAGATCTACCCTCCCTCACCCCACAATAATCAGTTGCCAATAGTTCCTCAGCTAGCATTGGGGCCTGGTGCCCATTTCCCCAGATGTATGCTGGATTTCTGGTGGTCAATTTTTTGAAACAGTTATGATTTTAATCTTATGTTGGCTATGATGAAACTGGTTAAGTAAAAGCATATTTTCAGGCTTTATCATAAGTTCTAAAAAATGAGCTATTCAGATAATTCCCCCCAAAGGTTCTTCAGTGGGTTATGAAAAATAGTGAATGGGACTTAGAAGATGGTTCAGTCAATAAAGTGCTTGCACACAAGCATAAGGAACCACTAAAAAAACAGGTGTTGGGGGCATGCATGTAATGCTGACCTGGGGAGACACTGGACAGCCAGCCTAGCCTATTCAGTAAGCCCCAGGAAGGTCCCAGTGAGAGACTCTGACTCAAAAAGCAAAGTGGAGGGTTTCTGAGGACAGATGCCCAGTACTGACATATAGCCCTCATGTACATCCACAGGAACGCTGTACACACACACACACACACACACACACACACACACACCAGTGACTGTGATGCTGAGCTGAGGACTATGAAATCTTGTAGGAGATCTTGGACTAGTATTTAGGGATTCTGTATGTAGTTCTGACTTTGCTGCCTTGGGCAGGTTATTTAAGTGTTATCTCTGCTTCTTTGGCTCTAAAATTAGCCAATTGGACCAGATGTGCTTGGTGCTCATTTTTGTTGAACTGCAAAATAATTATAAAGACCAAAAATATATTTTTGGTCACATACTTTCATAGAATTTCATTTAATATGTGAAATTCATTTTTCTTGGAACACTTTGCTAAGGAAAGAACATAAAGTAGTGCCCACTTTTCTAGGACAGAGTACACTTGACTATTTAAATTATTATGTGGGCATGTAGTTATGATTCAGTCTTTAGCACATACTTTGCTCAAATCTATAATCTATTTGCTTCTGAATCCTTAGAGATAATCTGTCTCCTGTTTATGACATTGCTGTCATAAAACAGGATACAATTACAGGATCCATTTAATTACACAGATCCATTATCACATCTGTAGGGACTCTGTGTGGACAAATTATAAGAAGTACCACGGGAGGTGCTGAAATCACCTGTGGGTGATTTGGCCATTTCCCTTATGGATTTCTTGGTCCTTTCATTCCAAGACAGGGCTCGATTGTTAAAGCTTTAACCCATAGAGTCTTCCATCAGTCCTTTCTCAATAAATAAAATATCAGTTTATTTTAGTGGATTTTTAAAAATTTCTGATCATGGATATAAGCTAGTACCAATCTGGAAAATCATTCAGTGTAATGAAAGATATAGTATTCCATCCAGGTATGGTGATACACATTTATGATCCTAGCTCTTGAGAGGTAGAAGTAGGAGAATCAGGAGTTCAGGTAATCCTCAAATGCATAATGCATTTGCGGCCAGCCTGGGATACATTAGACCCTGTCTTAAAAAAAAAAAAAGAGTTGGGATGTAGCTTAGTAGTAGAACACTTGCCTAGGAATTATTGGGCCCTGCGTTCAATTCCCAGCACTTAAAAAAAAAAAAAGAAAAAGAAAAAAAAAAAAAAGGAGAAGGAAGGGAGAGGAAGAGAAATGGAGGAGGGAAGAGGTATTCCCTATAACACCAGCAGCTTCAGAGTAATGCAAGAGATTCAGTCCCCTGCAAGAAGTGTCAACTGTTATCCATATTTTCAAAAGAACATAGAAAGTCCTTCCTAAACCATTATTTTCCTTAAATTTAAAAGTATGATCAGGGATATAGACAGATGCTAATACTATGGAAATAAGTCTTGGTTATTATGCAAATGTCTAGTAACATTTTTGCTAATGCTATTCTTGGCAATATATAAAGTTTCAGGACTGGAGAGATGGCTCAGCGGTTAAGGACACTGGCTGTTCTTGCAGAAGACCCAGGTTCAAATCCTAGCACCCACATGGCAGCTAACAACTGTCCATAACTCCAGTCCCAGGGGATCCAATGCCCTCTTCTGTCCTCCAAGGCCAATGAACGACATGGATGCACTAACATACATGCAGGCATCACATTCATACACATAAAATAGAAATAAAATAAATAAAAAATAAAATATATAACTTTTCATGAAAAATAGATTGTTGTGATAGTTTTGCCTTTGAGAAGTACCCCACCCTTTCCTTTATCAAGGAAGAAAATCATTATTGCTAGGAAAACTTGCTCTACACTGCCTTATTTATGAAACACTGTACTTGTGCGCAAACTGTCCTTACCATGTAATCCTTCAGCCCATTGCTCCTCAAAATAGTTAAATTCATTGAAACCAATAACATCATCTTTTGGGGGGATATGATAAAACATATAAAAATTATGAGTTCTTAGCTGGGTGTGGTGGCGCACGCCTTTAATCCTAGCACTCTGGAGGCAGAGGCAGGCGGATCTTTGTGAGTTCAAGGCCAGCCTGGTCTACAGAGCGGGTTCCAGGACAGCTGGGGCTACAGGGAGACCCTGTCTCAAAAAGACCAAAAAAAAAAAAAAGTTCTCAGGGCTGGAGAGACTGCTCAGTGGTTAAGGGCACTTGCTGCTCTTACAGAGGACCAGGTTTGGTTCCTAGCACCCACTAACAACCATCTATAATTCCAGTTTCAGGGGATCTAATGCCCTCTTTATGACCTTTGGGCATTGCACAACACAGGTGCACCCACCTACATCCAGGCAACACACGCGTATACTAAAATAATAATAAATAAATATAAAATTATGGGTTCTCTTTACTGTTCTGTGTACCTGCCTTACACCCATGGGCTTTGCTAATCACATTTAAGGAATTAAAGAACTTTCTTAAGTTTATTCTAATGACTTCTAGAATATTTATTCATTAAACAGAATGGGACATTAACCCATATTTTTGAATGTGTAGGGCATGTTACCAGCCAATTGTCAAGGCTCTGAGTAAGTAGAATTTCATTGTCACATACATGTATCTTAATACATCTTGTTCTTACACATCTTCTAGTACTTTTCATGGCTCTTCATTCTTATTTATTTCTAATAAGAATTCCACTTAGATTCTCTCATCCCATGTCCTTTCTCATTACTTTTTCTTTACTAGTTTCATTTTCTCCATTTACATCTAGTAACATTTACTTTGATCTGTGGGCATCTTTTGTCTTTAAGCCTCAGGCAATTTGAGCAGAGGCCACACTGTCAGCCAGCCTGTCCATAAAGCGCTGCCATCTTGAGTAGACAGGTAACAAGAGCTTCCAGGCAAATCTGGGCCAGGCTGGGAACCTACTGAACTGGCATGGCTCAGCCACAGTAAGAAAAAGGCAATGTTGGGGCTGGAGAAATGGCTCAGAGGTTAAGAGTGCCTACTGTTCTTGCAGAGAACCCGGGTTCAATTCCCAGCACCCACATGGCGGCTAAGAACCATCTTTAACTCCAGTTCCAGGGGAATCCGATGCCCTCTTTTGACCTCCTGGGCATTGCACGACATGGGTGCACCAACCTACATGCAGACAGTACATTCATACACGTGAAAATAATAAATAAAAATATTTTAAAAAGAAAAAGAAAAAGGCAATGCAAGGCAAAAGGCATCACTATGCATTCCAAAAACAGGAATGGGGAAAACTCTCCCCACACCCAGGCAGCAAGGGGGAAAGAACTCCCCCAGAAGGAGTGCAGAGAAGAAAGCCAAGATTAGAATCCCAGGAAGATCGAGTATCAGTGGCATGTCCGAAGGGTCAGAGAAAAGGCCACTATGACAGGGTCGAGAGTTTACCTTGTGGTTTGGCTTCAGCAGTAAGTGGTGAGTGTCAGTGCCAGCAGATGAGTCAGGAGTTAGTTGTCAGAGTAGCACAACGTGAGTGTATTACAGATCTGGGTTCCAATAGAGGTAAAATGAGATGACAGCCAAGACACCACAGGGTTGAGGAATCAGGAAGTAGGTGCGAGAACTGGCAGAAGCTGCTGTGCCAGTTTGGGCACCGTGAATGAAAGAGAAGGCTGGCACAGGTGAGTAGCAGTTGCTGAGCAAGACAGACCAGATAGAGTAGTACAACAGCAGGGACCATGCTGGGCTTTGACTCAGGAAGGTGGAGGCAATGATGAGAGAGGAGAGATGACCAGACAGGCCAAGGCCAGGGCAAGGCAGGGTCGATGTGCCCCATTTCCCAGAAGCAGTCAGATAACCAGTTTTGTCTTCTTTTCATGTATTTGTGCATATGATATGCATGCGTGTATATTCCTGCATGTGGGTGAATGTGTGTGTGCAGACATACTCCCTCAACACCTTATTCTTTTGAGGCAGGGTCTCTTAATCAAACTCAGAGCTCACCACGTCACTAGTCTCACCAGCTAGGTTGATCTTGTGATCCTCTGTCTCCATCTTTTAAGGCTGGGTTACAGGGGACCACCACACCCATCCGACATTTACACGGGTTCAGGAGATCTGGACTCTGGTTCTCTTGCTTGCATAGCAAGGCCTTTAACCGTTGAGTCACCTCCCCAGCCCTCAAATAAGCAAATTAAAATGTGAGTCAATATAAGCCAAAGTCAATTTTTTGTTTTGTTTTATTTTTAATATAAGGTCTCGCTAAAGTAGCATTGGCTAACCTGGAATTTATTCTGTATTTACCAGGCCAGCCTAGAATTCTCAGTGATCCTCCTGCCTCTGCCTTCAAAGTTACAGGAGTACAGGTATGTGTTAGCGTGCCAAGAAAAACCAGTCTTAATTCTATGCTTTACTGGTGAGTCAAGATCATTAACTATAACAACAATGTCCTTTCCTTATTCTGTAATGGGAATGATTATGCCTTAATTTTGGTCTTGGGATGTTTAAGACAAAACCATAAACTATTTTTTCAACAAATAGACATTAATAAAACCTAGGAGGGGTTGAGGATATTCAACTGTAAATATTTAGAGTCATATAATTTTGTATTGAATACTCACTTTCTTTTTTATTCTTTTTTTGAATACTTTCTAAGACTAACATTTCTCTTTTTTTTCTTTTTTTTTTCTTTTATTTATTTTTGTATGTGTATGAATGTACTGTCTGCATGCAGGTTTGTGCACCTGTGTGGTGCAATGCCACGGAGGTCAGAAGAGGGTATCGGATTCCCCTGGAACTGGAGTTCTCCTGGAATTGGAGTTACAGACGGTTCTCAGCCGCCATGTGGGTGCTGGGGATTGAACCCAGGTCCTCTGCAAGAGCATTCGGTGCTCTTAACCACTAGGCTATCTCTCCAGCCCTAAGACTAATATTTCAACTAGTAACATTTTAATTTTCTACTGAAGTGTAAATTTACTTTAATGTCAATAACTACTACTTAAATACTAACAGTATTTTCTTCATTTACAATTTCTAAAAATGTGTGTGCACATGTACGTGTCAAGACTGAAAATTAAGCATGAATTAAAGGCTTTGGCTCACAAACAATTGACAAGTTCACAAATTGGAATTTATAATTCTATTGTGAAGTTGACTAATTTGCCAGTTTAAGTAAGATTGTGAATGCGAGCATGTAAAAAGTTAAGTCTGTTTCAGCTGTAGCTATCGATTTCAAACCTTGTGTCATTTCAAAATTTGCCAACAGCAAACTTATGAACCTTACTGAAAGCAGATGTATATAACAGAATGGAAGTGGAAATCAACGCTAGTTGATTAATATCTTTTTATACTTTTTGATATGATACTAACAAATATTCAATTATCTATAAGCTGATCTGTAATCAACATTATCATGATAGCATAATTTCTTAAATAATTTGTTTAAAGTTTCTATCAATCCAACCTAGCAGCAGAGTCATGCATTAGAGTTATTGCTGTCTGAGTTACAACAGCTGTCCTGGGAATCTTGTCTGAACAGCAAGTTAACTGCTGTTCGGAGTAATATCTGGCCTTTCCCACCCCCAAATATACACAGAGGATTTTTGTCATTCTTGGCACTGGGCAGTAGGAGCAGCAAGGCATGCCAGAAGAACTGTGCAGGCAGAATGTCCTTCCACCTGTTTTATGCTGTAAGACAGACTCCCAAGTGTGAGGTGGTGTGGAGAGCTGTTTCCGTGAATGGCATCTGAAGGCACCAGCAGGATCCTTGGCAGCGGTGCCCGGGCACTGAAGCTCTTTCAGGAGAGCTAGAGAAAGGAAACTTGAGCAAACCGCTTCCTGGGACACTGAGATCCTGAATGAGAAATTTAGAAGCACCAGAGTCTCTCTATTCTTATGCCAGCCGAGGTCAGATTTCCAAGCTCCTGTTTATTTGAAGCTTTCCTCTTAAAAGTACTGTGGCAATGGGTGAAGGCAATAAAAATACTCCTTTTCTTTCAGAGACTACTAAAAGTTACTTATTGTTTTGTTACATGCTTGTTGATCATTTTCCCCATCCTAAACTGGAAGCTATACCACAAATCAAGCAAAACTGTGGTGAAAGAGTCATTTAGACAAGACAGGTGGCTTGCTCCATATCTCCAGGGATCAATCTTAAGAATGCAGGTGTTTCCCGGCATGGTGGCACAGGTCTTTAATCTCAGCACTCAGGAGGTGGAGGCAGGCAGATCTCTGTGAGTTCAAGGCCAGCCTGGTCTACATAGTGGGTTACAGGACAGGTGGGGCTATAGGGAGACCCTGTCTAAAAAAGACAAAAAAAAAAAAAAAAGTGCAGGTGTTAACTATGCCAACTTCCTTGTTGCATCTTTTATCTTTTGGTGTCTCTTTAACAGAGCTAGGCTGGTTTTCCTTTGGAGACAAGAGCTCAGGGCCCCGATAATTGCCACATTTGGGCACCTATTACCAGTAAAGAAGGTAATATGAAAGCAAAAGACCTGGCAGAAACCAGAGGCTTTCACTATGTTCTCTGCTTGGTGCCTCCTAGAATGATAGTTTCTTTTTTGTTGTACTTAACTAATTTTTAATTATTGTTATTTGGGAGGCTTGGGGACAGTGTCTTCCTCTGTAGCCCAGGCTGGCCTCAAAGTCATGGTTCTCCAGCTTCTCAAGTGCTGGAATTATAAGCATGTGCTACCACACCCTGCTGCAGGTTTCAAATCTAGAATACTCAGAATCCTAGCAGTTGAGGAAAGCAACGGCAAGTGCGTGAGGGGGCGGGGCAAACAGAGGTCAAGAATTCCTCCAGTTATTTCCAGTTTCTCAGGAAGCTTAAAATAGTTCACTCAAAATACAGCCTTTATATTTTTGTGTTTATTTGGGACAGAGTCTCACGTAGCCCAGGCTGGCCTTGAACTCGCTGTGTAGAAAGGGTGACATTGCTCTCCTGACCTTCTTGCCTCTATCTCCAGAGTGCTGTAATTATCGGCGTAAGCCACCATTCTAGGCTTCAGTTAGTTAGAAAAAAAAAAAAAAAAAGAGAGATCTTAAGACTCTTGGATTTTCTCTTGAGAATATAATTCATTATTAACAAAAAATGCTTGCTTGTAAACAAAATTCCTTGGGGGGCGGGAGGCATCATAAAAGTTTTCAGTGGTTAGCCGGGCGTGGTGGTGCATGCCTTTAATCCCAGCACTCGGGAGGTAGAAGTGGGTGGATCTCTGTGAGTTCAAGGCCAGCCTGGTCTACAGAGTGAGCTCCAGGACAGCTGGTACTAAAAGGGAGACCCTGCCTCAAAAATACCAAAAAAAGGAAAAAACTAAAAAAAAGAAGAAAAAAAAGATAAAAGTTTTCACTGGTAGAAAATTATAAAAGCTATCCTAAGAAAATTGTATAAAGATGTAATTTTTCTCAAACTGTTTTCATAAAAATGTACAAATAGTGACTGCCTTTCCATTATACTGCTATGTAACCCACAGTACTGCACATTTAAAAAGATTGTTCTAGGGAAATCGAGAGTGGTTGCTACCTGGAGAGCCTGCTTTTACTGAACTGCCTCAGTGCTGTGATAACAGACCCCACTGCTTAGATTGCCAGGACGGAAGGAAATGGCCAGAATTCAATATAAGGAGATCTTGCTGGACCAGGGAGCCTTCTCATGGAGCTATAGATTCTTCAAAAAGGCTTAATCAAAGTAAAAGTGCAATGTGCATGACCTTCCAGACTCACAAAAAAGTGGACAGAAATGATCATAATTATGACTAGCCCAGCAATAACAGAGTGGGTTGTTTTCAGTTGGCCTAAAAATATGCTCATCCATCAAGTTCTCACACACTGATCATATTCCTATCATGCTGACCTCCAGGACTCTAAAGATGAATGGAAGACTCATAGTAACATAGGATCATGAACAACCAATGAAGCTTATCTATGTTGCCTAGATGGTAAGTCATGGACCAAACTCTTCCCTCGACCAATCTCTTTCTGTCACAAATCCCCGAGGTTTTTAGGTTTTAGGCAGCTGATTTCCCCCCTGGACAACTACTGCAGACAGCTGTACTTAACTCCAGCCTGGTGTTACTCAAATAGTCTGATTAGCCTCCAACCTACTAGGTCATTGTCATCCTTATCCTAAGGATGTAAACATACTTAAACCTAAGAAAAGCCAGCAAGAAAAACCTGCTCTTTCCCTGGAATGCCCATCCGCCACGCCTTCAACAAAGAATCTTAGTCTTTGTCTCTTCTTGTTATTTTGGTTTTGTAAGTTTCCCCCCAATAAAGCCCATGATATTTTTAGGAATTCATTTTAAAATTATAAACCTTACTTTAAGATAGATGGTGAGCACGAGGATACCGTGCTATAACTTTGCCAGATATTACCTCTGGAGAAAGGGAGTAAAAGAATACAGGACTTCCTATGATTATCTCAAAATAAAAACTCTAGCTAAAAAATAAGCAACTAAGTCCATGGTATAAATTTATTATTATTCCATTTCTTGATCCTCAAATTGTAGAGTAGCCAAGCAAAATCCCATCCAGGACCACCAGCTGAGATTCTTTGACTTCCACAGTTATGGACATAGGCAGATGTATCAGAAGGGCTTCAAGTTTAACAAAGATGCTGGTTCAGTGATATAAGCAATAGGAAAATAAGGTGTATAGATAATACAAAGGCTTGAATGTACTAGTCCCAGGGCCGGTTGATTCAACATCTCAGCATTCATAACTGAGGACCAAAATGTTTGCCAGCCTTCTATCCTGCCTCAGCATGCCAGCTTTATCCTCAAAAGAACTCAGGGACAGCAAGATGGCAGTTCCACATGTGGCTGCAAACATCTTTAAAAAGTCCTGTTTTAAGAGTAAGGAAACTTTTGCAGGCCTTTCTGTTATTCTCATACATTAAAAAAAAAAAAATGATAGGCTGGGACAAAAATCACAAGAACCTCCTCAAACAGATACTTAGCCAGAGACTGCCAATTACCTTAAATGGAATTCCTGATAAAGGGGGATGATTATAACTCAGGAAAAATCTCAGTGCACTGCTAGGTTGGAGCAACAACAGGGGACAGGTGGGTAATTTATTACCTACGAGTTATGGTAAAGTTTCAGGGCTACTCAGGAGGTGATAGAAGTAGAGAAGGTGCTAGAGTAACCAAAATGCCTGGAAAGTATACACATATAGCCTGCTCCTGATCCCACCCTGCAGAGGATGGTGGGATAGTCTGTGAACTCACCCCTGTAAGTCCAAGGCAGAAAGGCTGTCATAGCAGAAACCCAGAGAAACTACAATTCTAGCTACAGTACAAACAGCGCAGGAAGCTGCAGTGACTACCCCTCTTATAAATGATCCTTTCAGGGCTAGAGAGATGTCTCACCAGTTAAGAGAACTGGCTGCTCTTGCAGGGGACCCAGGTTCGGATCTTAGTACCCACGCGGCAGCTAACAACTGTCTATAACTCTAGTTCCAGGGGATCTGATGCTCTCGTCTGACCTCTGTGGGCATTGCATGACACAGGTGCACTTATATACATGTAGGCAATTCATTAATACACATAAAATAAAAATAATAAAATAAATAATCCTTTCCTAGCAATTTTTTTTTTCTGTTTGATTCTCATGGCTGGCAAGAGACTGGGTTAAAGTGAAAAGAGTTTGTTTAATAAAAGCATTTGTAGGGGCTGGAGAGATAGCCTAGCAGTTAAGAGCACTGACTGCTCTTGCAGAGGACCCGGGTTCGATCTCCAGCACCCACATGGCGGCTAAGAACCATCTGTAACTCCAGTTCCAGGGGAATCTGATGCCCTCTTCTGACCTCTGCGGCATTGCACAATAGAGGTGCACCAACCTACATGCAGACAATACATTCATACACATACAAAAATAAATTAAAAATTTTTTTAAATCTCAAAAAAAAGCATTTTTTTTTAAAATAGGGTCACACTATCATCAACAACAACAACAACAACAACAGAAAGACTGGGTCAAAGAACTGACTGAGACTGTGAACTTCTGCTCAAAACAGTAAACTTCTGCATTGAGAATTTTGAGAGGGACTGAGAAAAAGATGAAAAGCATGTTGGGCAGAATGCATGAACTGAACTCTGGTGAGGTGGGAGGGAGGGGGCATGGGTCTAGATTTGATTTGAAATTTTGTATGAAATGCACAGAGCTTCAATAAAAAATTGCCTTTGAAAAAAAAAAATAGGGTCTTATCACATAGCCCAGGCTGACTTCTAACTCAGTTTATAGCCAAAGACTACATTGATCTTTCTTCCTCAGCCTCACAAGTTCTAAGATTACAGGCACATGCCACCATGCCTCACTAATAAAAGTGTTTAAAATTAGCAAATGTAACACCTTCCTCATTTGTTTCCTAGTCACCAAAGTTTCCTTTTTATTTACTCCAACTATGTGACAGTGGAAAAGTCCAGAGTGGACAAGATGCATCAGAAGATATGAGAACATTTGAAAAGGGCAAAAGGATCCAAAATATGGTGAAGGAAAGGGTATTTACTGCACATTGAAAGAAGCAGAGATTCTGACATCTTCTCTAGTGCCTCAGTGCCTGTCACACACATTCAACATTGCACATACCCAGCAGTGGTATGACTGGGTCAGGTCGTAGAACTCTTAAGAGTTCTCCACAATGCTTTCCATAGGGGTTGCATGAGTTTGCATTCCCACCAGCAGTGGATGAGCGTTCCCCTTTCCCAACCTGTCCAGCATTTGGTATCCTTTGTTTTCTGGATCATACTGTCTTACTGGAGTAAGATGAAATCTTAAGGTGGTTTTAATTTGCATTTCCTTAATTATTAGTGATGTTAAACACTTTTTTTTTTTTTTTTTTTTTTTGTGTCAGGGTCTCCTTGTAGCCCCAGCTGTCCTGGAACTCACTCTGTAAACCAGGCTGGCCTTGAACTCAACCATCTCTATTTCCTCATTTGTGAAGTCTCTGTTCAGCTCTTTACTCCATCTTTTGAGTGGGTCATTTGTTTTCTTCCTCCTTTGTTCTTTGAGTAGTTTATATACTCTGGATGTTAATGCTTTATCAGATGTATCATTGGTGAAGGTTTCCTCCCACTCTGAGGATTTTTCTCTTCACTTCTTTGTTTCTTTCATTGGATAGAAGCTCTTGAGTTTAATAAGGTCCCATTCATCAATTATTGACCTTTTTTGTGCAGCTGATATCTGATTTAGAAAGTCTTTTCCTAAGCCTATGTCTTGTGGTTTACTACCAATGATCTCTTCTACCATTTTCAGAGTTTTAGGTTTCACATTGAGGTCTTTGATCCATTTGGAGTTGATTTTTATACATGGTGAGAGGTAGGAGTTTAGTTTTATTCTTCTATAAGAGGTGGTCCAGTTATCCTAACACCATTTATTAAAGATGCTGTCTTTCCTCC
This sequence comes from Rhizomys pruinosus, assembly GCA_009823505.1. Taxonomy (NCBI): domain Eukaryota; kingdom Metazoa; phylum Chordata; class Mammalia; order Rodentia; family Spalacidae; genus Rhizomys; species Rhizomys pruinosus. The sequence continues at coordinate 337,351 of VZQC01013770.1, read as the reverse complement.
ATTGAGTTTTCTTGGCCCCTTTGTCAAATATGAGGTGGCTGAAATTGGATGTGTTCAGGTTTGGATCCTCAATTTTCTTCCATTGATCTATGGGTCTGTTTTTGTGCCAATACCAGGCCGTTTTTATTACTATAGCCCTGTACTATAGTTTGAAGTCTAATATGGTAATTCCCCCCTGTATTGCTCTTTTTGCTCAGGGTTGCTTTGGCTATCCAGGATCTTTTCTTTCTCCATATGAACTTTAGGATTTTTTTTCTAGGTCTGCGAAGAAGCTTGTGGAGATTTTAATTGGGGTTGTATTGAATCTGTATATTACTTTGGGCAGGATGGTCATTTTTACTATACTGATTTTTCTAATCTATGAGCATGGGAGTTTCTTCCATCTTCTAGTATCTTCTTTAATCTCCTTTTTTAAAAAATTTTTATTTATTTTTGTATGTGTATGAATGTACTGTCTGCATGTAGGTTTGTGCACCCGTGCCGTGCAATGCCGCGGAGGTCAGAAGAGGGTGTTGGATTCACCTGGAACTGGAGTTAAAGCCAGTTCTCAGCCACCATGTGGGTTCTGGGGAATCGAACCCAGGTCCTCTGCAAGAGCAGTCGGCACTCTTAACTGCTAGGCCATCTCTCCAGCCCCCTATAATCTCCTTCTTAAGGGATTTAAATTTTTCATTGTAGAGATTTTTTAGTTTGGTCAGGTTTGTTCCTAGATGATTTTTTTTTTTTTTGGAGGCTATTGTGAGTGGGAAAGTCTCCTTGTATTCCTTCTCCAATTGCTTGTTATTGGCATAAAGAAAGACTACCAATTTTTCTAAGTTAATTGTATATCCCACCACTTTACTGAAGCTATTGATGGTTTCTAGAAGTTTTCTGGTGGAGTTTTTGGTGTCCCTTAGGTAAACTATCATGTCATCTGAAAAAAATGGATAGTTTGACTTCCTCTTTTCCAATTAGTACTCCTTTAATTTCCTTTTCTTGTCTTATTGCTCTCGAGAGGATTTCAAGGACTATATTGAAAAGGAATGAGAATAGGGGGCAGCCTTGCTGGGTTCCTGACTTTAAGGGGAATGCTTCTAGTTTTTTCCTCATTTAGGATAATGCTGGCTGTGGGTTTGTTGTATATGGCTTTAATTGTGTTGAGGTATGTTCCCTCCAGTCCAGTTGCCTCCAGGTAGAGGATGTAGGGAAAGGGGAACACTCATCCACTGCTGGTGGGAATGCAAACCCATACAATCCCTAAGGAAAGCAGTGTGGAGAACCCTTAAAAGACTCAAAATGAGCCTACCACCTGACCCGGTCATACTACTCCTGGATATATACCCACAAGATTCATCCTATCGCAGAGATACATGCAGATCTATGTTTATTGTAGCTCTCATCACAATAATGTAGTGAAGGGCTGGAACCAACCTAAGTGTCCCTCAACCAACAAGTAGATAAAGAAAATATAGTTCACCAACACAGTGGATTTCTATGCAGCAGTAAAGAAAGATGACATCATGAACTTTGCAGGTAAATGGATGGAACTTGAAGCCATTATGCTAAGTGAAGTAACACAGTCCCAGAAAAAAAAATGAATGGTATCCCTCATTTGTGGATGTTAGTACCAAACCCCTAGTTGAAAGGCAAGCTGAGCAATGTTAATGTTATATTTCTTTTTATTTGAAAGCAACTGTGCTATAATATGAATATATAATGTGAATCCCTTAATAGGCTCTATAATTAATTTACCACTTATTTTCAGACTTTGTAATTGTGGTATATGGGTGGAGGGTATGTATTCATATTTTAGAGTAATATAAAATTAAAAGGGAAAATGTGAACTAAACATATTTTGGAATTAACATACAGTTTATTTTCAGAAATCATAATTTTGGTATATATGTGATGTATATATGGCATATTTGGGAGCAATACAAATGGGAGGGAACAACAATGACAAAAGGACTGGGTCAAAGAACTGACTGAAACAGTTGTGCCCAAAACAATATTCCTCTGCAGAGAAGAACTTTAAAAAGACTGAGAAAAAGATGCAAGACATGTATGGCAGAATGCACGAACTTGGGTGGGGTGGGGGACATGGAAAGTCTAACTTGGACTGAGAAATGGTGAAATGAAATACACAAAACCTCAATAAAAATATTTTATTTGTTAAAGCCAATTTTTATTGAAGCTTTGTGCATTTCATACAAAATTTCCAATCAATAAAAATATTTTATAAAAACATTACCCATGTTAAATAAATACTGATTGATTTTTGTGTGTATGTACACATGTTAGTGAGGGATGCACATGTATGTACATATGTGCAAGTATGTTTATACATCTGTGCGTGCATGTGTGGAGGCTAGAGGTCAACCTTGTATGTTATATCTCAGATGTCATCCATCTTGTTTTTTTTTTTTTTTTTTTCTTTTCGGGTCTTTTCCAGACAGGTCTCCCTGTAGTCCCCGCTGTCCTGGACTCACCTGTAGACCAGGGCTGGCCTTGAACTCACAAAGATNATCTTGTTTTTCAAGACAGAGTCTCTCCTTGGGACCTCATGCTCACAAAATAGGGTAGGTTGGTTGGCCAGTCTGCTCTAGGGATCCTCTTGTTCCTGCCTCTCCAGAATGGGATTTTGAGCAGACACCACTATACTCAGCTTTTTACAATTTGTTTAGACTTGTTCTTCGACAATTTCAAGCATGTATGTAATGTATATAATTCATTCTAAGTACCTTCACACCTCATTCTCTCTTACCTCCCTTCCATCTCTATGAACTGACCCTCCATACAACTAATCCCAGTCCATTCAACCAATGACCCAAGAGGGTCAGAAGAGGGTGTGGGATCCCCTGGAACTGGAATTACAAATGGTTGTTAGCTGCTGTGTGGGTGCTGGGAACCAAACACCAGTCCTCTGCAAGAGCAGCCTGTGCTCTTAATTGCTGAGCTACCTCTCTAGCCCCAGCTCTTATATTCTTTTCATCCCTTTTTCTGTAATATTCCCTGATACTTATAGAGAGAGGCATAAATGTCTTGTTTGTGGCTGAGCACTCAACTAACACTTACCCTCAGCATCTTGAGCAGCCATGAACCGCTATATTTACTACCAATCACTGGAAAGTTTTTTTTTTTAATTATTATTAAGGCTGGGAATAGTATTTTTCTGTGGGTATGAACATAAATGTTTAAAAGGTAGTTTCTTGGGGCCTATGCACTCCCCAGCCATGGGTTTTTTGATCGAGTATGTAATACAAGTTATGGATTCCCTCCTGCAGAGTAGGCCTTGAACAAAATTGCCACTATTGCACAACTATGCACATCTTGCTAGCAGGTTGAGATTGTAGTTTAAAGGATTAACAGATGGGTAAAACCATTGATGCCTTTTCTACCCCAGTGACCTACATATCACCTTCAAGCAACCTGAAAGCTAAGCAGCAGGGAGGAAGCTCCAGCTCAAATTCTTTATATCTTGTGATCAAGGTATGTGATGTCTTCAACAAAAGGGTCTTGTTGTCTAGCTCTGGTGAGCTACCAAAATGATTGACATTTCATTTCCCTTTTTATTTCAATTCTGTTTCACTTCCTGCTTTTCTTGTTTATTTCCCTTTCCTTTTTTCTATATTTCTTTACATTTCTTCTGCTTTCTCTCCAACTTCCAAAATGATTGACAGGAGCCTGTACTATTTGAGGGCCCTCAGGGACCTCCCTGACCAATAATTCATAAGGAGATATGCCATACCTGGCTCTAGATTTTTGTTTAATAACCCACAGTTTCTAGTACCCCCCTATCCAGCCTTGTAAGATGCCTCCCTTCAAGCCTTCTTTTGGGTTATATCTTTAAATTGGGTTACAAGGTAGTGGGTTTCCATACGATTTATCTTTCTATTCAGTTAGTCCTCCCTCCATGCCCCTCATCTTTCTATTCAGTTAGTCCTCCCTCCATGCCCCCTCATCTTTCTATTCAGTTAGTCCTTCCTCCATGCCCCCTCATCTTTCTATTCAGTTAGTCCTCCTTCCATGCCCCCTCATCTTTCTATTCAGTTAGTCCTCCCTCCATGCCCCTCACCTTTCTCATTCTCCACTCCCTCTTCCTCTCCCTCCCTGTTCAAACCTTTCCCCTTCCAGTGTCACCCCTCTCTACTTTCATAGTACCTGCATTTTATCAGCCCCCTTCCCTTAAGATACAACCCCATGGCATCTTTCTAATATCTTGGCTTCTAAGCCAAACACACAAAATTAGAGCTTCAAAGTTAGGATTTACATATGAGAGAGAACACATGGCCTTCTGCTTGGTTCTGGGGATCTCGGGTCCCATGCTTGTATGGCAAGCACTTTATGAACTGAGCTATTTCTCCAGTCCCTGACTGAATTACTTTAAATATTCCGTTTCTACTACCAAACAAACAAAAAAACTACAATGGTATATTCTTATTGGAGGATAGCCTCAAGAAGAAAGGAGGAAACTGAATATGTATCTCTGTCACCTGCTCCACATGTATGGATCTGAATGCTATGGTCTCAGATAGGTTTCTTCAGGATCTAATGCAGACAGTATCTTATAGAGTCACGTGTAGGAGGAGCCAATCAATGGTGCATGGGATAGAATCATCCAGGTCTGGCAGAGCCTTGTTCACCCATGCATTAAAGGAAGGGAAGTGGGACTATTATTCACTAACCTAAATCCTACTTCCACACACTACAGCTCCAAACCTGGAGGATTATGATGTCTGTGGCACTGATCAAAGACTATGTGCTAGATAGCTTTAATGTCAACTTGACACACCTGGGTTGAGGGAGCCTCGATTGGGAAATTGGCTCCATTGGATTGGCCTGTGGCCACATCTGTGGAGTATTGTCTTGATGGTGAAGCAGTGTGGGAGGTCCCAGCCCACAATGAGTAGTGCCACCCTGGGCAGTTTGTTGTGTACTGTATAAGAAGGCGGGCTGGGCATGAGCCAGGAGAGCAAGCCAGTGAACAGCATTCCTCCATGGCCTGTGCTTCAGCTCCTGCCTCCAGGTTCCTTCTCTGAGTTCCTGACCTGGACTCCCTAAGTGATGAACTGTGACCCAGGAGATGTAAGCTGAATAAACCCTTTCCTCCTCAAGTTGGTGTCGGTCAGAGTATTTTGTCACAGCAATGGAAGACAGACTAGAACAGGCTATTCTTCCCAGGGTCTGCACAGTGGAAGAGCAAAACACAGCTGCTGACCTGTCGACACTCCAGGAGGATGGGAAATACTGTTCCTCTCCCCAGAGGAACTTCATGAATGAATTTGACAAAAACACCTGAAAATCTATAGAACTAAATTATTTTTAGATTTATTTCAATTCTCTTGTTTCACTTCCTGCTTTCTTTGTTTATTTCCCTTTCCATTTTCTATGTTTCTTCTGGTTTCTCTCTAACTTCCTCATCTCTTCCTTCTCTCTTGTAAAGGAAATATCTTGGAAGTAAAATACATATGTCAATATTTATTGAAAGCATTTTTCGTTTTTCATTGTTCTATGACCTTTATAGAAAATTGTTTTCTTGCCGGGCATGGTGGCACACGCCTTTAATCCTAGCACTTGGGAGGCAGGGGCAGGCGGATCTTTGTGAGTTCAAGGCCAGCCTGGTCTACAGAGTGATTACCAGGCCAGCTGGAGCTCCAGGGAGACCCTGTCTCGAAAAGACAAAAAAAAAAAAAAAAAAAAAAAAAAAAAAAAAAAAGAACAAGTTAACCCCTCTGTAAAGAACATTCCCACAATCTCAGACACGTACAAACTACAAAGCTATTAGAGAGAGAGAGAGAGAGAGAGAGAGAGAGAGAGATTGATTTCCATCATTACAACAAAATATCTGAGCATGTTCATCCAAAGGCTTGTTCTGGCTCTTGTTGCGGAGGTGTTATTAGTCTATGGTAGGCTGGCTCCAGTGCTTTTGTCCTGTAGTGAAGCAGATCATCATGATGAAGAGTCTGACTGAAGTAGAGCAAAGCTGCTGATTCATGTGGCTGAGAACGAGAAAGAGGGGGGAGAGAGAGAAAAGGAAGGAAGGAAGGAAGGAAGGAAGGAAGGGAGGGAGGGAGAGAGGGAGGGAGGGAGGGAGGGAGGGAGTCAACATTCCCTTAAGGTCATGCCTTCAAAGACTTAACTTCCTTCTACTGGGTATACCCCAGTTTCCAACATACCCCAGTAGTCTCATGTGATGGGAACCAGGCTTTCCCACACAAGAGTCTTTAGGGGCATTGAGTATAGATTCAACCATTTCACAAGGTTGACATCTGTTCTAGTTTCTCTTCAATTGCTGTGACAAAACACTCTGGCCAAAACCAACTTGGAGAGGAAAGGGTTTATTTGGCTCACATCTCCTTGGTCACAGTTCATCACTGAGGAAGCCCAACATAGGAACTCAGGGCAGGAACCTGGAGGCAGGAATTGAAGCACAGGCCATGGAGGAGTGCTGCTTACTGGCTTGCTCCCCTGGCCCATGCTCAGCCTGCTTTCTTATACAGTATACAACAACCTGCCCAGAGGTGCCACCACCCATAGTGGGGGCTGGGCCCTCCCACATCACTCAACAGTCAAAATAATACTTCACAGACGTGGCCATAGGCCAGTCCAATGAAGGAAATTCCCCAACTGATCCTCCCTCAACCCAGGTTTGTCAAGTTGACACTAAAACTATCCAGTACAGCATCTTAGTCAACTTGGGCTACCATAACAAAATACCATAATATAGGTGACTTCAACAATGGACATTTGTTTTCTCACAGTTCTGAACAGTGAAAGTCCAAAATTAAGGTGATGACAGGACTGGCATTGTTTTTGCTGTGGGCTCACCTGGCCCATTCTCCGTGTTCCTCAGGAAGAATGTGAATGAGCTCACTGATTTCTTTTCTCCTAAGTACCAATCCTATGATTTGGGGCATTACTCTTAATGACTCATTAAGTCTTAATTAATTCTTTACAGACCCACATCCAAATACAGCCACACAGGGAGTTAAGGATACAAAAGATAAATTTGGGTCACATTCAGTCCATAACAGTAAGTAAAGCTCCCCAACCCCTTTTTTGAGACTAGGAAAGTGAAACCTGGCCAGGTGAACAATTTGTCCAAGGTTGTTCAGCTGATAAAGGTAATGCGGGAACTGAAATCCAGCATCCACGCTCTGATCCACTTTGCTATGCTGGCTTTTATCACATAACATGAGTTTCAAATCCATAAACACCATCAGTCTAGTGTCCCTAGCCCTCATCAACTTTAAACCTGTTGTAGAACTATCAGAAATTTTCACAAAACATAAACTATCAATATATTATAAAAATATTCCTATGAAAAGTTGTCATTATAAATCAATTCCAGATGAAAAAAATAACCCTTGTAATTAGTACAGTCTAGCACCTAAAGTGCTTCTATATCTTTTAGTTTGTTTCTTTTTTTTGTTTCAAGACAGTGTCTCCTTGTAGTACCAGCTGGCCTGGAACTCCCTAATAGTGCTTGTATATCTTAACTTAGTAAAAATCTCCTCTATTTTTAAAGTTCTATATTTAAACTCCTGAAACACAACAAGAAAACAACTCTACTCAGTGGTAGAGTACTTACTAGCATGCCTGAGGCCCCGGGTTCAATCAATACCCCTTCCCAAAGAAGAGAAAGAAGATCGAGAAATAAAGAAAGGCAGCAAACAATCTGCTTGAAAAATGGCACTAAGACTTTGAGGCACCAAAGAGGACATTCAGATGTAAATAAGCACATGAAAAGATGCTCCGCATCAGTCATCAGGGAAATGCAAGTGAAAGAAATAATAAAAACTATGCCCCTCAGAATGGGTGAAAGTCAGAATCCCGGCTGGCAATGCCAAGAGCTGTGAAGGGACAGGAAGACTCATTCATGGCTGGTGGGAGTGGAAAAAACTGCACGATCACTTTGAGAGATTGGCGGTTTCTTACAAGAGTCTATGTTTAACCCTAGTGGTTATATATAACAGCTGGTAAATTTCTTTAAGGCTGTGCTACTTTTAAAGGATTTTTAACCCAACTTTTATTCAGAGAACTTGAACATTGTAATTTGACAAGACTGCCTTCAGAATTCTTGCTAATCAATGAAATCATTTTTAGATTTCATTGATTAGAGACTTAGAGACTTTGCTATGTTCAAATTAAACGTGCACTGGGGAGAATCTGATTAACTAAATAAAAGTTGTCCTGGGATTTGTAATGGAAAGAGGTGAGCTGACCAGTGTAGTAGGGCAGAGCACAGATTCTAGAATCCAGCCATGCAAGTCTGAATCCTGACTGTCCTTGAGCAGGTCACCCAGGCCAAGGTTCTGCTTCCTCACTAGTAGAGCAAAGCTGGTCGCAGTTTCTACCACGTGTGAAACTGAGTGAAGCTGCCTATGTACAACTTAAATAATGCCTAAATAACCACTTACTGAAAATCATCTTTGTGGTAAACACCTAAAGAGAATGTGTCAATGTTGTTGTTGTTGTTGTTATTATTATACTTTTTAAAAAAACATTTAAAAATATTTTTAAATTTCATTTATTTTTTTTATGTGTATGAGTGTACTGTCTGCATGTAGGTCTGTGCACCCGTGTCATGCAATTCTGGGTTTCTGATTCCCCTGGAACTGGAGTTCTCCTGGAATTGGAGTTACAGACAGTTCTCAGCTGCCTTGTGGATGCTGGGAATCGAACCCAGGTCCTCTGCAAGAGCAGTCGGTGCTCTTAATCGCTAGGCCATCTCTCCAGCCACTGTTATTATACTTTTTAATATGTTTCCCAAATCTCACAACAGAAGAGATGCGGTGAGCGTTAGAAAGCATGATAAGTGTCATGAGAGGCCCACATCACACCCCAGCCTATTCTTGGTATTTCTCATCATACCAGGAAATAGTAGAAGCTCTTTTGAGACAAAACCTCATATAGACAGGAACATAGCTAGACCACAAACCATGCTCTTAACCCTCAACTGCACACCCCAGCTTTATGTGGAACCTGGGGAAGATCTTGTGACAGGCTCTGGCAGCAAATTCTCACCTACTCAGACCTTGTGGGTTATGATGCACATGTAAACAAATATGACCTATAGGAAAAGATACTGTGAGGTGGATGTTTCTTATCATAATGCATTTAAATTACTGGGTACTGTACAAGATATATTTTGGCCAAATTAATTTTAGCCTGTTAGCATAGGCACCTGCAGGACAACTATACCATCCCTACAGATACAATTATATCTATCTGCCTATGTTGATATAGCTGGGAAGTCTTTTGTCTTAAAGAACAGGGTCAAGTGTAGTTGTTGGGATGGCTAAGAAGCAAGAAAAAGAGGCTTGAGGAAGGGTCTAGATTGTCTTCTCGCCAAGCTCTGTGATACCAATTGCTTAATGAGCAAGGCTAGAAAGTGGAAAACCTACTGACAAGAAAATTTGGGATGCTCAGTCCCAAGCATCATCACTTCAGGTCTCAGCTTAGAGCTGGAAGGAAGAGGTCATTTCCACAGCTTGCCCATAAAACCCCATTCTTCTCTGACAACCCCAGAGCTGGCAGGCTTGGCAGGCTTGGCAGGCTTGGCAGGCTTGGCAGGCTTGGCAGGCTTGGCAGCACTGGGACTGAGTCCTTGGCTTGAGCATTCTGCTTTCACACTGAGCAGTGGTAGCACCAGGGTTTCCTAGTGGCCCTGTGGGATACAGACACAGAGGAGCCAGAGCAAGAGAAGAAGGACTGGGTGGGTCTGGCAGTTACAGCAGCTGGTTGTAAGGCTGGATGATACACTTTATTGAGAGCACCCAGAAATAGCTAGAGGCCACTGAGGTCAAGCTAAGAGTCTGTTGTTACCTTTGTAACTTGGACATCAAAGGCAAATGTAACCTGCTTTTATATAGTCTGGAGAATCCTTGACATGCTATGAACCACCTCGTAGGCAGCTTTGTCAGTTAATTTAAGACACACATCTTTAGGAATGGGAATGTAGCTCAGTGGTACAATGTGTGCTTAGTATACCTAAGGTCCTGGGTTCAATCCTCAGGGTGACATGAAAAGAAAAGAAGAAGAGTAAAACCTCTAGCTGCTGCTTTTCTGGTAAGAGCCACCACCTAGGGTACAGACAGTGGATCTAGCATTGTGGGCAACATATGGAAGGCATTAGAAGACTCTTCCCACAGAATCTCTGTCCACTTCCACCAGACTGCCATCACACCATAAGTTTCCATGAGAGACATCTTGTAGCAGACTTTCTTGTCAGCATATCTTACTTGAGAAGAAGAATCAGGGAAGCAATCAGTTGGCTTTGACAATCACCTTCTCTGTTTATTTCCCTGTAGTAAGAAATAAGGAAAATGGGTTTCAATTGATAAACTCCTTTATCAAGGCAGCCTAATCTGACAAAGCTAGACCTTTCATTGCCACTACTTCATCATGTTACTAGTAAAGTGAACTATTCACTTATAATTAGTTACTGACATCATTGTGTGTTTACTGAAGATAGAATGGGCAGAGATCATGCCTATGATAGTTACTAATAGACCATCAGGGCCTAATACAGGGCCTGGTGCTCAGTAAATAGCAACATTTGCTGAATGAATAAATGAATGAATGAATGTTCAATATCTGCAGTGCTTTTCCTACCTGGGTTAAGGCTTAGGCTAATGTACTTGATGTGTTCCTCACTTCCTCACTTAATATTTTTAACTGTTAGCAATAAGTGAATGTATATTCACTAAAAGGTTTCAAACACCATATGCACAATACATAAATGCTATGGTCTTAATTTTGTGAGTTAACTCAAAAGATATTTTTTTAAAAGCCACAGTCCTTTCACAACTTCCTACCAACCTGTTCATAAAGCTACTCTGTTTCCTGTATAAACTTAAAGTTCTTCTGTATTACCACCTACATGTATGTGTGCATATGTATCATCACACATGTATGTTCAGAAGTTCACATCCTTATTTTTACATGTATATATGTGAGGCATCATAACTTCATATTGCTTTAATCCGAGTGCTAGAGGAGGCAGAAGCCATGCTAGACACTGCAGAGAGAATTTAATACAGGTAATCGAGGGGCCGGGAAGAATAGCTGGGGCCACTGTCACTGGAGGGCTGGAGGGCTAGAGGGAGGGTACAGGCTACTAGGATCCACAAGCTGCGGTGCCTAGAAGGATCAGGAATGATTACGGCCCTTCCAGGATAGAGCTGGAACATGGAGGAAGGGGCTCTCTATCTAGAGCAAGAAGCTACAGGGACCATCCCTGAAGCATGGAGAACAGGAGACAAAACATGGCTTCCGGTGGGCAAGATGGCTCAGTGAGTACTTGCTGCCAAGCCGGTAATGACTCACTCAGATTCAATCCCTAGGACCCACATGGTAGAAGGAGAAAGTAAATTCCTGAAATTGCCGTCTGACCTCCACACACATGCTGTAGGATAAGCGCGCGCGCGCACGCACACACACACACACACACACACACACACACACACACACACGAAATAATTTAAAAAATAGCTTCTTCCATCCTCCCATTCTTTGGTGTCTCTCTCTGGATCTCTTTTAGGCCAGGTCTGAAAACAAGCCTGGAAAACAAGGTTCACAGGAATGTAAAGCTCAGGACAGACGACGGTTTGAAATAGATATGAGTGCAAGCAGACAAGAGGTTGCATATGCGGTTTAAAATAAAATACATAAATAGCATCATGGCATATGTAGCGTTCTAAGTTTATCACCTTCAATTCTATAGAGATGAAATCCATTTAAACAGGGCCTTGAAAGCAGACGTGATCCTCGGAGTGAAGGGGGCCGCAGGAGAGCACAAAGGTAGGTGGCAGAAGGCAAAGTGAGGTTCGGGGGCAGAATTATGCTTCTAGCAGAAGAGCAGATGCCACTGACCAGCGGCTTATAGGGCTGGGCATGTGCAAGCCTTGCTTCTCAGGCTTTGAGGAATCAGGTTTGACCTGCTCTTCAGAGAATGGGCAGAGGGTAAGAGTAAGTAAGAGCTTAGAGGACCAAAACCTCGGAGATGTTAGAGCTGGAAGAAAGGTGGTTCTTAGACAGACGCTCTGCGCTGCTGTAGAAGCTCATGACTCCTACAGAGCAAGGAACTGGAATGCAGAAAAGTCATGGGTCAGGCAGTCCCAGCAATCCCAAGCCAGTTTACTATCCTTTTTAGCCTTTAGGGGACATAGTGAAGAGGTGTTAAGGGACAGTTTAGCACCGGTACCTTCTCTTCCTGCTACTATAAGTCACTAAGCAATCTTACAGAGAAAGTGTAACAATTGAGGAGAGGTTCTATAAACCAATGTATCAATATGTCCTGTTCTAGGGACTATGCTGGGCACCTGACATTTCTTATGAAGAATTCACCAAAGAACATCCTTTCTTAAGATACTCTACTGACTCCCAGAGTCTAGTTTCAAATGCTTTTGGTGTGATTTTGGATACATTGGTGTGTCCCAGGCACATTGCTACACAGAGTGAAAAATGAGATACAGTAAAGAATAACCCATGTACTTCAGGAGCTCTAAGCCTCGCAGGGAGCAAAAAGTGAATACATTGGGCAGGGGACATAGGTTAGTGGTAGAGCATTTGCCTACCACATGTAAGGCCCTGATTTCAATCCTTAGCACAACAGAAAGTAAACAAATGGATTATAACACAATGTGAGAAATAAAATATCTGAATATCTATAGCCTATAGAGAACAGATGGACAGAGGTATTTTCCAAAGGTGGTATCATGGAGAACATTAAAACGTTCATTTGACCTCCTCTAACTCCAATGTTAAAATAACAAGATTAGGTGGACATTCCTTAAAATGCCACTATTGACGGGCGTGGTGGTGCACGCCTTTAATCCTAGCACTTGGGAGGCAGAGGCAGGCGGATCTTTGTGAGTTCAAGGCCAGCCTGGTCTACAGAGTAAGTTCCAGGACAGCTGGGGCTTCATGGAGACCCTGTCTCGAAAAGACCAAAAATAAAAAAATGCCACTATTATTCCCTAAGGAATAATACACACACACACACACACACACACACACACACACACACACAGAGTACTTTTGAAGGAGAAAACGAATCCATTGCTCATCAACTAGGATTGGCAGAACTGGAGTAAGACCTTCAGAGATTCAGCCCTGAAAAGCTGATAGTGCTCCCATACATAATTTAATATAAATAATGTCACCCCTTAAATGGCCACAAGAAAGTCTAAAAAAGTGATTCATTCTGCCATGATGCCTTTTATGTTTGTGAAAGTATCAGACAGCCTTCTCTTAACCTTACGATGCCTTTATGAGTATTTTGGTAGCCCTGCCTTGCACGTGCCCACAAGTGTTTTGGCCCAACTATGGCAATCGTGGGCTGAAGATGCAGCCTTTTCCCATACCAGATGCCTAGGTTAGCTTCAGGAAGTTCACATTCTTATTCTTCACCAAATGGACTTTTCACTTCCCCAGATGATGCATTATGAGTTTGTGCTCTATCCCTGTCTGCCAACAAATACTCAACTAGTAACTCAGGAAGGCCATTTGAAGGCCTAGTGGTCTGGTTAACCATAAAAGGAAGCAGATGTGAGAAATTATTTCCTTACACTGAGCCCAGCCGTTTATGGCAAGAGAAAGCCCATGCTATAATGAGGTTCTTATGAGCACAGCCTTGTAAAACAGATGTGTCATAGCTCAGCATTTGCTTTTTCACTTAACCATGCAATCCGGAGAGTCATTTTATACCTGTAAGTATAAGTTTCACCACCATCATATACTTTAATAATTTAATAATAATGAGAGTTCATCTTTGCTGTCAATTTGACTGGATTCAGGATCATCACAGAAACACACCTCTAGGTATGTGCATGTGAGTATTCCCATAGAGGTTCGGCTGAGGAGGGACTATCCAGCCTGAATATCAGTGGTGGCACTGTCCTGTGGTCTTGAGTCCCAAATTGAAAAAAAGGGGCTGGAGATAATGGCTCAACAGTTAAGAGCACTGGCTACTCTTGCAGAGGACCTGGGTTTGATTCCCAGCACCCACCTGGCAGCTAACAACTGTCCATGACTCCAGTTCCAGGGGAATCTGATGCTCTCTTTTGACCTCTGCAGACATTGCATGACAGGGGTACACTTACAATGCATGTGGATAGTACACTCATACATACAAAAAAAAAAAAAACACAAATAAGATGTTTGTTTATTTATTTATTTATTTTTGTATTTTGAGGCAGGGTCTCCCTTTTAGTCCCAGCTGGCCTGGAGCTCGCTCTGTAGACCAGGCTGGCCTTGAACTCACAGAGATCTGCCTGCCTCTGCCCCCCCCCACCAGTGCTGGGATTAAAGTCGTGTGCCACCACGCCTGGCTAAAATGTTTTTTTAAAGAGTAAGCAAAGCACCAGCGTTCATCTCTCTGCCTCCTGACTGTGGGTGTGATGTGACCAGATGCCTTATGCTTCTGCTGCTGTGCTTTGTCTTCCATGATAGACTGCACCCTTAATCTCTGAGCCAAAATAAAGACTTACATCTTTAAGTTGTTTTAGTCAGGTATTTAGTCACAGCAATGAAAAATGTAACTAAAGCAAGATCCTACCTCATCGGTTGTTTGCTGAGCAATATAGTCCTACTATGTGTCAGGCACTATCCTTAAAGAGACATAGCAATGAGCAAAGACAATCTAATATCAATGAAGAAATGCAGCAACAACAGTGTAGATAAACTTGCCAGCGAGAGTGAAGGCCAGTAGGCAAAATGCAAAGCTTCCTCCATGTCCTTTGATCCAGGCCACCACCAGAAGGTGCTGCCCACTTCTAAGGCAGGTCTTCTGGATTCAAATAATCTGATCAAGAAAACACCTCATAGGAGTGGCTAGCAGTCACATTTAGTTGATTCTAGATCCTGTCAAGTTGACAACCAAGATCACAGCGTGCTCCATGAGATTCTTCCCACTCATCTCGTCCATCCCCCTCCTTAGATGCTTCCCCTGTCTCTTTTCCTTCTTCATGTATCATGTGTCCTTTTACTTACCCCCTCTTCCCTCCACATTTATATCATTATAGGAATCAGTATGGAGCTTTCTCAAAAAAATAAAAATAGAACTGCCATATGACATAGCTATATTATTTCTGGGCATAATACCCATGTATTTCATATCTCACCACAAAGACACTTGCATTCCATATGTTCTGATTTCTATTCACAATAGCAAGGAAACAACCAGCCTAGATGTCCAACAGAAGACTGCGTAATGAAAATGTAATACATGTACCCAATGGAATTAAATTCACCTATAAAGAAAAATCACCGCATTCTTAACTTCCCACTTTCTTCTCTCACTGTTGGCTTCATGTTGTTTATCTTAGGAATAGTCTATTTTCCAGGAGATTCTTTTGAATTTTGGTGGTAGGGCAGTGAACCTTTCAGCCTATTGATTCCCAAAAGCCACAGCCCACAGGGTACATCAGTAAAGGAAGGAAACAGTGACTGACACAGAAGGTGCTAGAAAGAAGGCTCTGCCATGGATACTGTACTGATCTCACAGGTAGAGCCCATGTTCCCATTCAGAGTTCTGCTGGGAGAGGAGAAGCCTGCCATGCACAGACATGCATTACTTGTCAATGTGGTTATATTCACAGAAAAACATCTTAGGTGATTTTTATCCTTGCGTCAGTATCACAGAATGTGCTTGTACAAATCTGGATGGCTGACTCTACACCCATGAATAGATGATTGTTAAAGTTTTATGATTTGTTTTGTTTTGTTTTGTTGCAGGGGTGTTTGTTGGGGTTTTGTAAACCTTTAAGAGTTCTTTTCTTAAAATCTAAGATATAGTCCCAGAACTCAGTAGGAAGAGACAGAAGGACTGTTAACTCCAAGCTAGCATGGGATATCTTGTGAGATCCTACCAAAACAAAACAAAACTTAAAACTAAACTAATACACAAACCCATATTTGGCTGGGCCCACACAGTGTGACATCCGTATCTCTGTCTTCTGCCTCTGCATCTTGTCTCACTGGAAGGTCTCTGGGGAGCTGTTGTTTCCTATGACATGATGACATCTTCAGTTCCTCCTTCAAGACCTGCCCAAGAATGTTTCACAATTAGTTTAACTTATTTATAACTAGAAGGGTACTATCTAGAATAATGAAGAAGTATAGCAAATACATATACAACACAGGTGTTTATTTTTGTTATCAACTACTATGAGCTGGCTTTGGGGAGATAACTAAGTAAAGTGTTTGCCTCGCAAGCTTGAAGAACTGAATTCAATCCTCAGAATGCTTGTAAAAAAAGAAGGTGCAGTGGATTCTGCTTGCAACCTAGCAGCAGAGAGGCAGATATGGGCATATTCCTCTGGCTCTGTGGCTGGCCAGCCTCATTAATGAGCTCTAGGTCAGTGAGCTTGTTGTGAAATGACACCATAGATTGTCCTCTGGTCTATGCACACACACACACACACACACACACACACACACACACATACACACAGTACTATGTGGTGTACATAATTGTATTGCTCTGCTTTAACACAGCTATGGGATTATCTACAGCCACATTGCTACAAATTCATGAGCAATATGTTGTACCACATAGATGTTACAGCAATTAAGCATCCCTAAGTAGTCGGAATTTTTCAGCTCCATCATAATCTCATGGGACAGTTGTGACATATATGGTCCATTGTTGACCAAAACATTGCTATGCAGTTCAGGACAGCATTTCAGGTGATATTTGGAGGGATCATAGTTCAGAGAACTGGAAATGATGTTACTAATGAATGAATGGGGAAGGGTGGGGGTGAGATGGGGCAGGGTGAGATCAAGCAAAAGGTCTTCATGAAATTAAAGTTGAAATTGGGAAGCAGAGGATGATAGGGAAGCCACTACTGATAATCCCATAGCTACAGCACAAGTTATATGCTTCAGAAGTATTCTTGATATTGGCTATCACCTTGGTGTCACAGTTCAAATGAGTTGTCATTGAAGCCATGGGGTGTTCCCAGCAAGCAATTCTGACATTAGAACTCCAAGAAACGACTTGAGGAGCTGAATAAATGACTCAGCAGTTAAAAGCATTGACTGCTCTTGCAGAAGACCTAGGTTCAGTTCCCAGCACCCACGTGGTGACTAACAATTATTGGTAACTTCAGTTCCAAGGGGTAAATGCCCATTCTGATCTCTATGAGCATGGCATGACATGGGTACACTAACACATACAGACAATACATTCATGCACAAAAATAAAAATAATAAATAAAATATTTTTTAAAAAGAAAGAAATTACTTGCCTGGTATGGTGGTGCATGCCTTTAATCCTAGCACTTGGGAGGCAGAGGCAAGTGAATCACTGTAAGTTCAAGGCCAACCTGGTATACAGAGTGAGTTCCAGGACAGCTGAGGCTAAAGGGAGATCCCGTCTCAAAAAGACTAAATAAATAAATAAATAAATAAATAAATAAATAAATAAATATGAAGTCTTGATACACAGAAGTATGTCCAAACCACACAAATATAAGCTACCCACTAAGCCAAACTGAATGTCTCATCCAGCTTAACTTCTGCTTTACCAGAGCCCTCATATTCCCAAGGTGGCTCTAATTGTTTCAACCAGGAGACAGAGGGAAATCCAGAGTGGAGCCAGATAGTAGCCTTAAGTAATGGTGATTTAAGATATCTTTTTTCCCAGCTTACAGAAACTAGTGGACTTTTGGACACACTAAAGGGACTCCTGCCAGGACCTTGAAAAGGCTTTGGCAACTCAACCTTCTCACAGAATATCATCCAGAACCTAGAACAAAAATAATATGCCTTGATGGCCAGAGAGTAATTTTGTCACAGGAAGGGGGCATTGTTGAGAGCAATACTAAGTTATTTAGCCTAGAATTGCCAATAACACCATCAGATGGTTTACTGAATTATGTAAATTTGAATTCGTAGATAATGAGCCATTTTGATAGTTTTTTACACTCTGCTTTTGAATCACTCCCTTTAAAATCAGTAGGTTCCAGGGCTGAAGAGATGGCCTAGTGGTTAAGAGTGCCAACCGCTCTTACAGAGGACCCGGGTTCGATCCCCAGCACCTACATGGCGGCCGAGAACCATCTGAAACTCCAATTCCAGGAGAACCTGACACCCTCTTCTGACCTCCGCGGCATTGAACGACATGGGTGCACAAACCTGCATGCAGACAGTACATTCATACACATACAGAAATAAATAAAATTTAAAAAAAATTAAAAAAAAAACAGTAGGTTCTTTTTGGGTATATTGCAGAGATATGTGCACAACCATGTTTATTGCAGCTCTTTTCACAATAGGGAAGAGCTGGAAGCAACCCCAGTGTCCCTCAACTGATGAGTGGATAATCAAAATATGGTACATCTACACAATGGAGTTCTATGCCATGGTAAAGAAAGATGACATGAAATTTGCAGGTGAATGGAAGGAACTAGAAGCTGTAAGTGAAGTAACACAGTCACATGAACGACGTATGGTGTCTCTTATTGGTGGAGCCTAGCACCAAATCCTTATATACTCTGTCATTTTGTTATATGTGTGAAGTGTATATATGCTTATTTTGGAGTATTATAAAATTAAAGGGAACAAAAAAACAAAAGACTTGTTCAAAGATCTGACCAAAACAATAAACTTCTACATCAAAAAAGTTAACAAAGACTAAGAAAAAGATGCAAGACAGGACTTAACATGTACAGCAGAATGCATGATATCTGGTGGGGGGGCATGGATAGGGAAATGGGTCTAAATTTGATTGGGAAAGGTTGTATGAAATGCACAAAAGCTCAATGATTTTTTTTTTTTAAACCAATAGGTTCCACATTTGTTCATTCAACTAAAATTTGTTGAGGGCATTTTTTTTTTTTTTTGTGGGCACCATGATTAGCTCACATGATGAGGAAAATGAATGCAAACCTTTCATGGAACCCTCCAGGGAAGAGACATGGAATCAAACAGCCACATATACAATCACAGAACTGAAGGGGAGAAGTCCAGAGTCCTGCAGAGAGTAGGATGGGGACCCTGAGCTCACGAGGATGATAGAAAAGACAGATTCTAAAGGACTCATTTTTTTCCAATAATTTTGTTTTTCAATGCCAGGGATAAACCTCAGGAGTTGTGTGAGCTAAGCAGATGTTCTTCTGCTGAGACACACTGGAACTCATCGCTCTTCGTAGCTCCTTTTGAAAGAAGTTTGGCTGTTTGAGAATATATGTGTCATTGTCATTACAGTTTGAAACAACTAAATGGCTCTAATTCTTGGTTGTTTTCCCAGTTTCCCCAGCCCTCAATAATTATTTTTGAGTGCTTATTCTTCACCTGAATAGTTAAGAGGCAGGAAAATGGTGAGCAGAAGCTGCAGAATCCCTGCCCTCTAGACAGGCTTCCTGGAGGAGATGTTGAGGCCCACACAGATTGCACCTATCTGTCTATGACAGCCTATGGCTTCCTTGAAGGAACACTGCAGGTACAGATATGAACGAACATAACTAAGCAGGCTTGACCAGCAGGGACAGACTTTTGAAAGGGACAACAGTGTGTTGACAGTCAGAGGTAGAGTTAATGGGATGGATGTAAAAAGAGGAGGGCTTTTTAGAAACATCCAGGCAAATTGAACTGCTCACATAAAAGCCCAGTGTGAGAAAGGGAAATAGCAAGAGAAATAGACAAAAAGACCCCTGTGTGCCTGGGTAACTCCAGGCTAAATACAACTGCAAGGGGGCAGACCAATAGGAAGGGGCTAGTGTGCCTAAAATCAACTGGACCCCAGAATAAGCAGTAGAGAGACATGGCCCATTGGACATTGAAAGTGATTGTTTTGGGTACAACAAGAATATTGTATTACAAAGGTTGCTTTGGCAGGAACTGCATCCTAATTACTTCCTCCTTTCTCACTTTCCTTTCCGGTGGCTTCAGAGATTTCAATGAATGTACACCTGATAGAGTTAAAAACAGTCCAACAGATGAGGGACTGTGTGGCTTGGAGAACAGGGCACTGCTGGATGCAGACCAGTTCTCCCTCCACCTTTCTTCAAATATCCACTTTCATCTAGAGCCACAGAAACAATGCTTACTCCAAAGACTTACAAAAGCAAAGCAAGGATGTGTAAGCAAATTACCTGTATTTGGCAGAACTCGGTATATGTTAGCTATTATCAGAAGTCCTTGCAATGTTGTCATGCACATAAGACTGTCTCTAACATGTAATCCATATATGTAGGTCCTACATATTTTAATAGATGGCTATCTAATAGCATCTTCCTAATGCTAGTATTATGAAGCACGTTTGTATTACTTAGCTATTAAAATAGAAACATATTTACAATAAAATTTCAACATTTTTATAAAAAATCATACTATATATAATTGCCTCATATATGGCCTTTACTTCTTTTTTTTTTGGTATTTTTGAGACAGGGTCTCCCTTTAGTCCCAACTGTCCTGGAGTTCACTCTGTAGACCAAGCTGGCCTTGAACTCACAGAGATCCACCTACCTCTGCCTCCCAAGTGCTAGGATTAAAGGCATGTGCCACCACGTCCAGCACTGGCCTTTACTTCTATGCAAGTGAGTCACTGAGCTTGTTTGTTAGCCAGTCCATCTTCCAGACCTAATGGTATTAAGTTCTCAAGAACCATGTTTATCAATTTTCCACAGCCCACTAAGGAGCATGAGACTCAATGGTAAGTGCTTAATAGATAATTGTAGGATGAGAAAATAAAGAACAAGTAGGGCTGGAGAGATGGCCTAGCAGTTAAGAGCACCGACTGCTCTTGCAGAGGACCCAGGTTTGATCCCCAGCACCCATATGGCAGCTGAGAACCATCTTTAACTCCAGTTCCAGGGGAATCCAACACCCTCTTCTGACCTCTGCGGCATTGCACAACACAGGTGCACAAGCCTACATGCAGACAGTACATTCATACACATACAAAAATAAATAAAATTTAAAAATATACAACCACGAGAAAGAACAAGTAAATAAATTAAATTTGATTTTAACATCTATATTCTATGGGCTTATGAGTATTTCAGAGAGAATTTGAATATTTAAAATTTAGTCTACCCTAGAAAACTCAAGATATATTATCTTCATTTATTTTCAAATAGCTGAACAGACTTTAAAAGTAGATACAAGAAGTAGCTATAACAGGTTCCTCTGTGGGCTTGTGCTATGTTTATTTCTGAGTATAAAAATTGTTCCAAGTTCCTTGATCATGGAGAAGGAACAATCTGGATCTTAAAGGACTTCTGTCTAACCCCAGACACAGGGCCCCAGGATCAGCTTTTCTCTTATCTCACTCTCCATAATTAGTTCCCTTGATGAGACCTCCACTGGCAAAAAAAAAAAAAAAAAGCAAGTGAAATAGCCATATATTTTGTTTTTTAAGCACAGCTGAGCCAGGCTCAATAGAGTGTCAATTCAAAGGGGAAATAAAATATGCAGCGAAGTGGAGAAACTGGGAACAAAGAATCCAGTATGACAATTTACAGGAGAGCTAAACAGGCACTCAAACTAGCATTGAGAAGGTGAAATGCCTCAAAAGTCTAAGAGATAAGATGGCGTGGGGAAGCCGAGAGGACCTAGAAGAACCAACTCAAAGCAAATGAAAAATTCAAGGCTTTAAAAAAAAAATTCAAGGCTTTGTTTGAAAGGGAATTTTTGTGTACTTCATACAAAACATCTCAATCAATCTTAATCACCTTTACACCCCCTTCCCCACTGGCACCTTCCACAGCCCCCCAATTGGAATTCATTCACTCTGTCATTTGTGCCAAGGCCCATTGTGTCAAGTTGGCATCCCCAGATGTTCCTAGACTGAGGTCTAGTCAGCCCGTCGAGAGTCCCTTGATAGTTCTGCTAAGATTGGGACCTGCTGCCCATTTCTACAGTTCTCTGCTGGGTTTTGTCTGCTTGAGTTTGCATGGGTCTTGTGTCTGCTGATACCACCAAGGTAGGTTCATATGAACAGGGTTCTCAGAGCTTGTAGGATTCTATTTCCATATGGTCATATACTTCCTCCCCGCCTCTTACAATCTTTCTGCCTCCTCTTCTGCAATGGTCCCTGAGCCCTGGGTGAGTGAAGCTTAACAGAGCAGTTCTGTCTGAGGACCCACACTCTGCAGACTCCTAATCTCCAAGCTTTGGCCATTTGTGCCCTTTTGTGTTGAAAGACATATTTTTTTATTTTACTTATCATTTTTATTTTACTTTATTTTAATTTAATTTATTTTTTATGTGTAGTGTACTGTCTGCATGTTGGTTTGTGTACCCATGTCGTGCAATGCCGCAGAGGTCAGAAGAGGGTGTCGGATTCCCCAGGAACTGGAGTTAAAGACGGTTCTCAGCCGCCATGTGGGTGCTGGCGATCGAACCCGGGTCCCCTGCAAGAGCAGTTGGCGCTCTCAACCACTAGGCCCTCTCTCCAGCCCCAAAAGACATATTTTTTCTTTTTTAAAAAACATTTTTATTTATTATTTATTTTTGTGTATGAATGTACTGTCTGCATGCAGGTCTGTGCACCCGTGTCATGCAATGCCGTGGAGGTCAGAAGAGGGGGTCGGATTCCCCTGGAACTGGAGTTTTCCTGGAATTGGAGTTACAGATGGTTCTCAGCCGCCATGTGAGTGCTGGGGATCGAACCCGGGTCCTTTGCAAGAGCAGTCAGCACTCTTAACTGCTAGGCCATCTCTCCAGCCCCCCAAAAGACATATTTTTTAAAGTGAGGCTTATTGAAAAATAATATTTATAGAATAAAATTTACCCTTTTGGTGTAGCCTCTGAGTTTTAATCAGCTAAAACAAAGAAACATTTACTCAGTTCAAACTCCTTCTTACTCCTCGGTAACCATGTGCTCCCTCTAATTTTGCTTCTTTAAAAGAAATTTAGGGGATTAGGAGTGTAGCTTATTGGTAGGGTGCTAACATGTGCAAGGCACTGGGTTCAATCCCTAGTACCACCACCAAAGTGGGGGTGGTTCAACACAGAAATAACAGAATTTAAAATGGGGGGGGGGATGAGGACTGAGATTCTTTTGATTCCCACCCTGTAGTCACTTTCTGTGCCATTTAATAGCATCATTTAATGAACTTATATTTAGCAGGTTTATTATTTGCCAGCAATGTTTAAATATAATTGAAGATTATCAGAAGAATGCATTCTTTCCTTTTTACACCTTGCCCATAAGGAAGTGTTTTCACCCTTTCTCAGAGAGAAGAGAGTCAAAGGAACTAGTAAGATGAGAGCAGTGGTTCAAAATCAAGCCTGGCAAAAATGCTATCATGGCTTGTCTCTCAGTGGGTGTTAGATTATGGATAGCTTGCACTTCTTTCTTTTTTATATTATCAAAGTTTTGACAAGGAGCCTATATTACCTCTGTAACCTAAAATACTTTTATAAATAAATATATATACTCTCTATATACATGCAAAGTCGAATTCCTTAGCCTTTTCTCTCTGCTGGGCCATGGGAAGAGTTGGGGAAACAATTCAGACAGAAATTAAGGAAAGGCTTCCCTCAGCAACTAGCAGCCATTCAGAAGAGAATCAAGTTTGGCAAAGGCACTAGAGCTCAACTCTGCTGTCTCTAGATCTCAACACAGGGAAACAGCTCCACATTCAGTAAGTTCTCAAGCACAGGTATCACTCCAAAGTGTTGAAGCTTGGAAAGGATATAAAGCCCTCCAAGATATTCTAGCTCACAAACATTTTCATGTCTTATCCCACATCTGCAGAACACTGAGCGAAACTGCACAAAATGGGTGCACAAACTTGCATGCAGACAGTACATTCATACACATACAGAAATAAATAAAATTTAAAAAAAAATAAAAAAGAAAAGAAAGGGAACTCCTGGACATGTAAATGCATGGCAGCTCTTTTGACACTACTGGAGAGAGCAAGAAATTACATAATGAGGCCAAAGCTTAAAATGTAGGTCATATTTGAAAGTAAAAGCAATACATAGACTGAAGTGAAATCCTTTTAAAGCATGTGTTGTACAAAGAATTAGTAACTAGATTATGAAAAGTGCTCCCATGTATTTATTTATTTATTTTTTTTTATTTTTTTTGGTCTTTTTGAAACAGTGTCTTTCTTTAGTTCTAGTTGGCCTGGAGCTCTCTCTGTAGATCAGGCTGGTCTTGAACTCACAGAGATCCACCTGCCTCTGCCTCCCAAGTGCTGGGATTAAAGGTATGCGCCACCACACCAGGCTCCATGTATTTATTTTTTAAATGTCAATTTGGACTTTAGCTTCATAAAGGGAGAAACACAAAAGCCCCAAAGCACCTTAAAGAAAGACTCTTGCTGAGCATAGTGACAGGTGGGATCAAGGCCAGCTTGATCTACATGCGTAGGGAGTTCCAGGCCAGCTGAGGCTACAGAGAGACCCTGTCTCAAAAAGACTTAAAAAAAAAAAAAAAACTAAACTAAAAACAACCAAAAACAAGACTCTTAAACTTTTTCCACTCATTGCCCCTTTCCCCCAATAAACTTTTATATAATCCCAGGCATGTAGTATATAAAATAAGAGTACAAATCAAACATTTACTGATAATAATTTATAAAGAATTCTATTTTAGGGGCTGGAGAGATAGCCTAGCAGTTAAGAGCGCTGATTGCTCTTGCAGAGGACCCGGGTTGGATCCCCAGCACCCACATGGCGGCTGAGAACCCCCCAGCACCCACATGGCGGCTGAGAACCGTCTGTAACTCCAATTCCAGGAGAACTCCAGTTTCAGGGGAATCTGAGACCCTCTTCTGACCTCCGCGGCATTGCACGACACAGGTGCACAAACCTGCATGCAGACAGTACATTCATACACATAGAAAATAAATAAACAAAATTTTAAAAAAAGGTTTAAAAAACAAATTTTATTTTAAAACAATTATGTGGTATACATATAAAGTTATCACTTATTAAAGATGAAAACAAATATGCATACTAATGAGATGGATGTGCTTTTTTTCTAAAGAATTATATCTTGGCTGAATATTTTATATTGAAAGATGAAGAGAATCCAAAACTTTTCAGAGTTGATTGAGATATTCATTTCATAATCTTCAATGCTAAGAATGCTGCTTTTCATAAATACATAGTAGGAAGTGGCAGAAGGCTGTTAAGACCTCTTCAGAAATTGTTGGAAATTCTGTCCTAATTGCAAGTCAAAATTCACTGTTTGTTTTTGCTCTCTGTTTTATTTAACTCAAGCCAGCAACTCAAATAGTAATTCTATTAAAAACTTACTTTTAAATATTTTTGCATGTGTCTACAGGTGTGTGGTGTGTACATGTGTATGTGTGTTCATATGTGTGGGGGCAGCCCTTTTCACAATAGCGAAGAGTTGGAACCAACCCAAATGCCCCTCAGCTGATGAGTGGATAACAAAAATGTGGTACATCTACACAATGGAGTTCTATGCAGTGGTAAAGAAAGATAACATCGGGGCTGGAGAGATGGCTCAGCAGTTAAGAGCGCCGACTGCTCTTGCAGAGGACCCGGGTTCGTTTCCCAGCACCCACGTGTGGCTAAGAACCGTCTTTAACTCCAGTTCCAGGGGAATCTGACACCCTCTGACCTCCGTGGCATTGCACAACACAGGTGCACCAACCTACATGCAGACAGTACACTCATACACTTAAAAATAATAAATAAGCCGGGTGTGGTGGCGCACACTTTTAATCCTAGCACTTGGGAGGCAGAAGCAGGCAGATCTTTGTGAGTTCAAGGCCAGCCTGGTCTACAGAGTGAGTTCCAGGACAGCTGGGGCTACAGGGAGACCCTGTCTCGAAAAGACCAAAAAAAATAAAATAAAATAAAAAATAAATTAAAAAATTTAAAAAAAAGAAAGATAACGTCATGAACTTTACGGTAAATGGATGGAACTTGAAGCCATTAGGCTAAGTGAAGTAACACAGTTCCAAAAAAACAAACAGGGAATGGCTTCCCTATTTGTGGATGCTAGTACCAAATCTCCCAACTGAACAGCAAGCTGAGCAACGTTATCGTTATATTTCTTTCTATCTGAAAGCAACTGTGATGTTATAATGTGAATCTCATAATGAGCCCTAGAGTTAACTTACCACTTACTTTCAGACATGGTAATTAATGTATATGGGCTGAAAGTATATATTCATATTTTAGAGTAATATAAAGTTAAAAGGAAAAAAATGTGAACTCCTGAACATATATCAGAGTTATATGTATACATACAGTTTATTCCTGGAGGACATAATTCTGGTACATATATGACGTGTACATATATGAGCGGTACAGTTGAGAGGGAACCACAGCAGCATGCGGGCTGGGTCAAGGAAAGGACTGATGTGGTTGAATTCTGCCTAGGACAATAAATCTTTGCAGAGAAAAACTTTGGAGAGACTGAGAGAAAGATGCAGGACATGTATGGCAGAGTGCATGAACTGGAGTGGGGTGGAGAGGCAGGGAAAGGGGAATATGTCTAAATTGAATTGAAAAATGATGTATGAAATACACAAAACATCAATAAAAGTATTATATTAAAAATACATCTTAAAAGAACCCTTAGAATTAAACATTGGGAGGAATAGTGAATGTCAGACAAAATGGATGAAGCTGATGGAAGACTATGACAGTTAAAGAAGATTCCGAAGAGCCAAAGTAAAAGGAGTCGGGGAGGGGCGCACCAGAGGAAAGGGAAACGAAAGTACAGAAACCTGCTACATGAGTAATGTTCATGTGATTAAAGACATTGCTCTCATAAACTACCACCTTTGCTTTCTTGTAAGAGAGAGGGCTGATACAAATGACCCATAGGGCCTTGCTTCAGCCTCAAGATTTTACCAAATCACTGATGTGGATGAGCTTTCTGAAAGTGGTGTAGCTCTCTTAACATCCTGCCTTGTTCTGCAAGCGGTAATTCTCACGCACAATAAAACAGTGCTCTGGAGGTATTCGAGAGGCAAGCAAACCAGGGAGAGCAGGTAGTTGCAGCTTGCAAATACCACAAGAGAAAATGGCTGCAATGACGTGGCCAGAAAAAAAAATGATATCAATACTAGAAAGAACATTAAAAATTCTTTAAGAAATAGATTCTAGCACTTATTTACCCAATGTTTCTTGCTAAAGTCGTTCCTCTCAGAACATGTACCATATGTTAGATACCACAGGGCAAGATAATAATAGTTTTTTATGCTGTTTTTCCACAATTCTAGGACATATAATTTTTTTTTCACATTTTGGCCTCTCTGAGATTGGGATTAGTCTGACATCAATGACATGTAATCATTGGTATAATTTTTTAATTAATGGTACATAAAATAATTGTCTCTTAAAATCATGGCCATATTAGAGTTACTAATTTATAGTATGTAATGCTTATTTAAACCCTACATCAGATTTTGCTGAGGTGGGCAGTTATTCCTATTCCAAATACATAAAACTGAGATTTTGCATGCTTAATAGATCTCTCCCAGGTTCTCAGCTAGAATATGATGAGGCCATCACCCTGATCTAAAAATACTATTTTCTCATAATATCATCATATATATATATATAAATATACATATATATATCAATATATATATATATAATAAACTCTATCGGCATAGAAGTTGTGTTCTCACTCCAATATATGTATATTAGTAAATGTAATAAATACTTATAACAATATCTAATAATAAAATAATATCATTATAACAAAAATGATAGTATATAATATAAATTAATTAACTATTTATTAATTAATTAATAAAAAAAAAAAAAAAAAAAAAAAAAAAATATATAAAAATTTCAAAAATTATAGGGCATACATAAATCTAAGTAATTAATCTATTTTACGTATATAGTATATATTATAAACATTTTATTATATAACTCATGGTAAACATCGCACGTTTTGTTTGTTTATCTCATCTCCAAGTACACGAGAGATAAACACATTTTTGGCCAAAGGGCGATATTTTAGATAAAGGTTTCTTTCGTGAATGAATGCTATATCATAGAAGTGAGTGGAATGTCAGAGACAGTGCAAATCCTATGCCCTGTGTAGGCTGGGCAGTTTATAAAGGGGTGACTATCCTCCCATCTTGTCTCTGTGTTAATAACTTCTCATCCACTCCATGATGCCTTTTTTTTTTAATTTTATTTATTTTGTATGTGTATGAATGTACTGTCTGCATGCAAGTCTGTGTACCCGTGTCGTGCAATGCCGTGGAGGTCAGAAGAGGGTCTCGGATTCCCCCGGAACTGGAGTTCTCCTGGAACTGGAGTTTCAGACGGCTCTTGCCCACCATGTGGGTGCTGGGGATCGAACCCCGGTCCTCTGTAAGAGCGGTCGGCGCTCTCAACAGCTAGGCCATCTCTCCAGCCCTCCATGATGCCTTTTTTGGGGGGTTAAGCCAAACGCATTTGTTCCCAGTGATTTAAGAGGCCACTCAGTCTATTGCAAGGAATGCTGGTTTTTACATCAGAACTAAATTTATATCCCTTCTGATTTTAACCATCTGCTAGCATAAAGATTTGGGACAGAATATATAACTTACAATGCCTCAGTGTGTTTACCTGTAAAGTTAGAGATAATAAAACCTTTTAGACTACATAACTGTGAAACTTAAATGAAGTTCACCATGTAAATGCCCTGCACATAGAAAAAGCTTAACAACCTTTCCCTTCTCTTTATCCTGATCCACTTGAACTTGATAAACACTTCATTTTTACAGTTTACTTTTTTCTTAAGATATTGTGTATTTGGTTCGTAACCAGCTCTCCAGAACTCAGGAGAGTAACTTGACACATTTTAAGTGCCCTTAAATATTTTCAGAGTTCAATCATTAATTTATTTAATATCTAAATACCAACTGTGTGTCTGCTAAATACTAGGACCCCATCCTAGTTTGATTTCTATTGATGTGATAAAACAGTGACCAAAACCAACTTGGGAAGGAAGGGTCTATTTGCCTCACACCTCCCAATCACAGTTCATCACTAAGAGAAGCCCAGAGAGGAGCTCAAGCAGAATAGAAACCAGAAGTTAAATCCGAGACCATGGAGGCTGGTACTTACTGGCTTGCTCCCTTGGGCTGTGCTCAGCTTGTTTTCTTATTCAACCTAGGATCAGATGCCTTAGGGTGGCACTACCCACAATGGGCTAGGTCCTCCTACATCACTCAACAATCAAAAAAATGCCTCAGAGACTTGCCCACAGGATAGTCTGATAGTGGAAATTTCCCAGTTGAGGTTCCTTCTTCCAAGGTGTGTCAAGTTGACCAGTAGAAGCTATCTATCACAGACCCATTGTAATCAAAGTGTGTGAAGTAATTATTAATTTTAAAAACTTGCAAAAATTCCTATCCATGGACTGGAGAGATAGCTCAGTGGTGGAGTACTTGCCTAGCATGCACGAGGCCTTGACTTTGACATTCACCACTATAAAAAAAAAAAAAAAATCATTGCCTCCATGGGGGCAGATGGACCAAACAACAAATAAATAATGTATGGTAATAAGTATATTGGGAAAAATAGAACAGGAATGGAGTAGGAAATATGGTGTTAGACATGAGTGATTTGTTGCAGTTTTAATTTAGATGTAGTTGACATTTGAGCAGAAACTCCGAGGAAATAAAGGAAAGCTATGCATATATTTCTCTAGGTAAATTTGAAGAGCGATGCAGGGGAAAATGGAGAAGAGTAGATAGCACATTCTAGAAGGTGGGGACATATGACTAAAAGCCTAAGGGAATTAAGCAGAGCACCAGTGTAGATGATACTAAATGAACAGTCTATTTAGAGTGTCAGCACTTAGAATTTTTGGAAAAGAATTTGCATCTTATTTTATGTACAAAGGTGAACCGCTCATGGTTTTTAAGCAAGAGAATGTCAAAGGAAACTTTATCTGGTAAAACAGCCCATGCAGAAATTATTAAAGAGAAAGAACAGCAATTCTGTTTTAAAGAAGAACCTGCTTGGCAAATAGTAGGAAATATAGGCCTGTGGGTAAGAGAGAAGAGCTTGGAATTTCAGGGTTATAGCTCAACAAAATCCTCAGTCAGTTGTAATCATCTTCCAAGAGTTGCAGACTCTGTGAGCAGCAAATGGACCTCATTAGAATTTCACTTCTGGCTTTACAAGCATTTCTGTCTGGAATGTTCCAAGCTTAGGCCAAAACTAGATAACCACAGTCAGCAGTAATGAGAATGATGTGCAGGACCTGACAGAGAGATATGCTCGGAAAGCAAATGCTAAATAGCAGAAAGACCCTGGAAAGAGGGCACAAAGTGCCTTGGAAAGCTCTGATTCACAGGAACTATGGGAGCATAGATCATGGCAGATGCTTCTGCCTTATGAAGGGATTTTGTTTGAAAGCGTGCAATGTAAAGTGATCTAGACACCCTTCAGACAACACTGTGCCAATAATCAGTCATGTCTTAAAAAAACATACAACTCACATTTGACTTCTCAATCTAACACTGACTGGAAACATAAAAGAAAATTACTTCATTGCCATTTGGAATGATTTCTCATTTACCCTTCAGCAAGTAGGAAGAGAGGTGTGGGAAGGCTACAGAAGCCAGGAGCGGGGTTTATAAACTCCAGGGAGAAAAGATGCAGGAAGCAGCTGCATCTTTATATAAGATTCTTGAATCCTACTAATGTGCTACGTGACCACGGAAATCTACCAGTGTGAAAAGAGAAAAGAAAATGTTGCTGAAATAAACTTGGTTCTTCCGGACAAAAGCTAATGGCTGTCATTTACTGTTGGCTCCTAGGAGGGAGAGGGACTAGAGGAATCAAAAAAAGAGTCCATTTTTTTTTTTCACTTGAAATGTATCATCATAGCCCTAGCTCTTCAAATGCTTTCCTTATATAACCTCAGAAGGATTGTTTTGTTATGTAACCCTTATGTATTTTCAGTTGGCTTCCGAAGACTTTCATCATAAGGTAAAATAAGAGGCTGATAGACTATAATTAGGATAAATATTTCATGATGTTATTTGATGGAATATGACTTACCTTCCCAAGGACTGAAATAGCCCATATCTGAAGGAAATCATGTAAACATTTTATGAGACTGTTTTATTCAAAGTTTCTCAAAATTTCTACTTGTCCTGCAAAACACTCCAGTTCATCTTAAAGTAATCAGCATTGATTACTTGCTCAGGTGCTCCAGTTTCAGAACTTCTCCCACGGAGGCCAATCATTCCACCTTGAATGCCAAGTGTTACCTTTCACATGACTACGTGTATAAGTCAAATAATGGAATCCCTATGAGCATTCCAATAGGAATTGAGGCAACTCAATAAAAAAATAAACGGATCTTCAATAACTCCAGGTTTCTTTGTTGCTGTTGTTTTGTTTGTTTGTTTTTTAATTTTAATTTTATTTATTTCTGTATGTGTATGAATGTACTGTCTGCATACAGGTCTGTGCACCCGTGTCATGCAATGCCGTGGAGGTCAGAAGAGGGTCTCGGATTCCCCTGGAACTGGAGTTCTCCTGGAACTGGAGTTTCAGACGGTTCTCAGCCGCCACGTGGGTGCTGGGGATCGAACCCGGGTCCTCTGTAAGAGCCAGGTCGGCGCTCTTAACCGCTAGGCTATCTCTCCAGCCCTGTTGTTGTTTTTTTTACTTCTATATACACCTACAAAAAAAATAAAAGGAATTCAAACAGAAAGCAGTCTTTTTTTTTTTTTTTTTTTTTGGCTTTCGAGACAGGGTCTCCCTGCCCCAGCTGCCCTGGAACTCACTCTTAGACCAGGCTGGCCTTTTGAACTCACAAAGATCTGCCTGCCTTCTGCTCCCAAGTGCTAGGATAAAGACGTGCACCACCACACCCGGCTTAAATGTGCATTCTTAATGGGAGTTTAACCGTCCCCAAGGGAACAAATACCAGTTCTTTATGGCATGGAAGAATATTTTACTCTTTCCGTGTATCAAGAGCAGATATACATACATTTGCACTATCTACACAGGACTCCTGTGGTATTTTCATAGTGGGAAATGATGGACTGACGAGGCCTCACTCTCATATTCCTGCATTCCCTGGTCATCTTGGTATGGTGACAACAAATGACTGAATACAGCTGAATAAGGTCTGGTTATAAGATCTGGTTATTTCCACCCAACATGAGAACTAAGAAGAGGCGTGGCACTGGAGCTCTGCCCACTGAGCTGGGGGAGACTTAAGGGGTCTGCATTGCTGCCCAGTCTGCTTCTTTTTTTGTCACACATTACTTCCCAGTACACATTTGCAGTCTTATCTCTTTCGGCATCTTTCTCCTAGAGAGCAAAACTGGCTACATTTTAGAGAGTATGAGACTTCAGAGTGTGTTCCTGGATAGGACTCCTACATTAAAACTCACTCACCCACAGCTCAGGGATCATTTCGGAAGAGGAAGTGGAAAGATTGTTAAGAGCCAGGGTTTGTACATGAACATATGGAAACAGAGGCTTTCAGGCCACTGAAAGTTTGCACATGTGAACTTGTATGTAGCAATGGTGGCCTCAAGCACAAGACCCATGCCAATTCAATCAGTCAAGGGCCCAGTGGATCAACGGAAATGGGTGTTGGCCTGGCCCTAGCCTATGAACTGCTGGGAAACTGGTTACTACTGGGTCAGGGAGAGTAGATCTTATTTATGACCTCTAGATAGGCTGACTAGACTCCAGTGGGTGAACTTGCACCAAAGGACATCTGGATAGAGATTCTTGACAAGAGAGGACTTTACATGTATGGTAGAATGCATGAGCTCTGGTGTGTGTGTGGGGGGGGGCATGGATGGGGAGGGGGTCTAAATTTGATTAAGAACTGTTGTATGAAATGTAAAAACTCAATTAAATATTAAAATCATTTTAAAAAGGCTGGTAATATCTACTTCTCAAGAATCTGTGACAATTACATTACAGTAGCACACAAAAAGTCCAAGTGTATACTGTAAGCATTCCCTAAATGTTTAATAAATGGCAGGTATTTCAAATATATCCCAGCTAGTAAAATCATGTTGATATAGATCCATTTAACCTCTGAAGAAGCATGCCAAGCAAAGACTGATTAAACTAGAGGTTAGAACTTACAGAACCATTAGCTCATGTCCCCTAAAACTGAAGTTCCCTGTGTCCTTGCACATAAAATCTGATAGCCCAAATTGGTTAGCTTTCAATTGATTCTGTTAATAGCTGAAGGCAGAAGTCAGCAGCCAATAGGAAATTATGCTTCATGCTGCTATTGAAATTCATTGTTTCCTGAAGCTGCCTTCTTCATGGTTCTTCATGCCCTAGATAGCTGAATCATGAAGGCAAATAAAGTGAAGGGTAGAAAAGGTCATTTTTGTTCTGTCATCATCTGATTGTCTACATGCTCTGCTTTCTTATACCTATATAGAACTTAAGGGCCACAAATGTGCTTCACGGCTAGAATGCACTTGACTTTGAATTAATCAAAACTGTAGCTTCAAGGAATGCACGATGGATGAAAGGACAGAAGGTGGGAAAGAAGGAAGAAAAAACAGAAAAGGAAGGGAGAGAGAGAGGAAGGGAAAGGAAGGAGGTGAATTGGTAATTTGGTTCAGCAATGCACAGTCCATGGGAAGCTGATGTGGAAGACAGGACCTTTAAACCCATGGAGTCCATTCCAAGCTTTCTGCCTTTGTCATGCTTTTACCAGAACTTTCTATTACTCTTACCCCTTCTACTCAGCCTGCCCTGCCATAAGATGGGCTGATGATATTCACTCTGTGGGATTCTGTAAAGATTTTAATAGTAAACACAAAGTCAAAATATACAATGTCAGCGTACAGTGCCCATTCCACTCCATCAGTATCATCTCTTCTTCCCATACCTACTCTGCACTACTTTAAAGACACCATGTGGAGCTTTTCTTTGCCACAAAAGTCTCTCAAGTCTTTAGAATATTTGAGTCACACCAGTAAAACTACTTTCAAAACGAAAATAGAGCTTGCACTGATTCAAGATAAAGCACCCCTCCCCCAAATTATTTAAGATGTTATCTGAGCAGCATCTGCTGTTTCGGTCTTTAACAAAGGATCTTTTTACATGGCAGTGGCAGTTGGGGAAGAAAAGAGAGAGACAGAAGCCACTCTCCAGCACTCATTCTACCATCTGTAAATGATCTTTTCATGAGGACATAGCCGATAAGGAGAACTGGGAAGACAAAAAGCATTCTTGATTTAGGACTGCAATAGCAGCTCTCCCCCTCAGCGTCTGGCTCGGATATGCAGAGTGGCTTTCTTAGGCCTGTGTCTCTTGTGAATTATGAGTCTCTCTTTCTTCCCCCAGGCTTCGTATTAAAGACAAGACACAGCTGCCAGGACCTCCAGAGATTTCCCAACAGCCTACAATAGTGAAATAAAATACCATGTGATACTGGAAAACTAGCCAGTCCAGGGGCTCTACGATCTCAGGGCCATGATAAAGGATACCAGCCCCTGAACACTTTTCAGATTTGTACCATGATCTCTACAAACCTCATGTTTTTTTTATGTGTTCTTTATATGTTTTATTTTTGAGACTAAGTCTCACTATATAAACGAAGCTAGCCTTTAACTCACTATGTAGACTAGGCTAACCCTTCTGCATCAGCCTCCCAACTAACAAGATAATGGGCATGTGCTACCAGGCCTGACCCTGTATAATGTTGATGGTTATCTTCTAAAGAGATTGGGTGGGGCTATAGAGATGGCTCAGTGGTTAGGAGCACAGACTGCTCTTGCGGAGGACCCGGGTTCGATTCCCAACCCCCACATGGCGGACCTGGCAGCTAAGAACCATCTTTAACTCCAGTTCCAGGGGAACCCGATGCCCTCTTCTGACCTCCAAGGCATTGCACCACATGGGCGCACCAACCTACATGCAGGCGATACACTCGTACACATAAAAAATAGTAAATAAGGGGCTGGAGAGATGGCCTAGTGGTTAAGAGCGCTGACTACTCTTGCGGAGGACCCGGGTTCGATCCCTAGCACCCACATGGCGGCTGAGAACCGTCTGTCTTTAACTCCAGTTCCAGGGGAATCCAACAGCCTCTTCTGACCTCTGTGGCATTGCACGACACAGACGCACAAACCTACATGCAAACAGTACATTCATACACATAAAAAAATAAATAAAATAAAAAATAAAATAAAAAAAATAAAGAGATCGGGTATGTTTATGTAAACATGTACATTTCTGTGGGATGACCCAGTTTGAATTAGGGGCTATTTCTCAGCTAGCTTCCCTCAGGGTGCAATGTGGAAGTCATGAGATTCCTCTGACCCTGCCCCAAGAGGGAGTAATGTGGCCCAGACACATGATGGGGCTCCACCCAGGTGGAGCAGCAGTATATAGTGGTGCAAGACTGGGGTCTGTGACTGGCTCTGGGAGATTAAGTCATTTTGCTTATAAAAGTGACTTGCAGCAGGCAATGCATGGAATTCTCCATTAACATCATCACGGAATTCCCTGTCTGTTATTTTGTGCGTATACAGGCCGAAGCAGGCCTGGATTTCGAGTTTCGGTGGCTAGTGGGTTGGATGGGAATCTATCAGATCACCAACCTGGTAAGCTAGAGTGGGGTTGGACAAAGACCAATTAGGTCACCAACCTGTGGAATGAATTGTGAGTGGGTGTAGGCTGAAGATTGGCTATCAGCCATCAGCCTGAAATTCTTGT
Source organism: Rhizomys pruinosus (assembly GCA_009823505.1). NCBI lineage: Eukaryota > Metazoa > Chordata > Mammalia > Rodentia > Spalacidae > Rhizomys > Rhizomys pruinosus. The sequence goes on along the minus strand of VZQC01013770.1, from coordinate 301,741 downwards.
CCAGAGGCCAGCAGTCTTTGGGCTGGTGGGAAAGCACAACCAGACAGGGAGTCTTCCACTTCCCAGGACCTGGGTTGGAAGTACCTCTCAGGTTGGGTTACAAAAGTAACCAACTGACCTCTGTGCCAAGGGGTCAGTTCTCCACAGTGACTTAGCAGGACTGCACTGTACCTGCTTGTAGCAAGAGAAGCTTCCTACACATTTCCTTCTTGAAATTCTGTCCTAAAAGAAAACAACTGTTTTATTTCCAACTGGAGAGATGTTGGTGACCTAGTGCCCAAGATGACTCAGGACTTTGGCAGGCTTACTATTGTTCTCGATTTGCATCTTTTGTGTTATTTCTAGTGGAGGATCATTTCATACAAATGGACTGGTTAAATGGCACGTACTATTGCAATCTCAGCTTGATCTATACCAGAGGAAAATGGAGCCAGCCAGAATAGATCTGTAACCTTACATGAATATTTTGAGTCCAATGGCAAAGAGTGAGTGGGTGTCAGTCAAATTGAAGATGATTTCTATTTAAGCAATTGAAACTCTAGTAAATATTGCTATAATTTGGATCTGGAATGTTCCTCAAAGGCCTGTGTATTAATGGGTTGGCCTGCAGGTCAACTCTACTAGGAAACTGTGGGAAGCAGTAGGTGAAGTCTAGTGGGAGGAACTTAGGTCACAGGGCCTGTGCCCCTGAAGGGAATATTGAGACTCTAGCCCCTTTCTCCCAACTTCCATGCTACCATCAGATGACCTCTTCTGCCACATGACCCCTACCATGAGGTTTTCCTTCACCGCAGACACAAAGCAAAAGTGCCAAGTCACGGTGGACTGAAACTTCTGGAATCATAACCCAAACTCAACCTTTGCCCCAGTAAATTGTTTGGCTCAGCAACAGAAAGCTAACAACACAATGAGTGAATGGAAAGTAAACAAGATGCCCCAATCTTACACCTTGATTTAATCTCTAAGTAACAGGCATCTTCTCAAATCTCAGCAAAGAGCACAGGAGCAAACCAATCTCAGAAATCACTGAGCTCTTCTTGCTGGTAACAGCGGGCCTCCAGCAACCCCAAAACACAGCTCTCTACAGGTTCCTTCCTCCTTCTGCTATTTACCTACTTATAAACTAGCAAACAAGATAAATGAAGTTCTCTCTTCTTGATGGGCGTACCTCATATTCAGAAATCTTTACGAGACAAATTGTCAGATACTAAGACTCAAAGTCTTTCTGAACTATCAGTGGGAGGTATATGGGAGAACTGATAAGGACCTAGTTTTGTCTGCAAAGGTAAAATTATATATTCATTCAGATATGTAAGTCCCCTCAAGTAAAATTTGAAGCAATAGAAATGATCAACTGTGGGACAAAGATGGGGGTCACAATTATTTTTCTATCTTTTTATAAATAAGTGCTTAATAAATATAATAGAGTTAAATTACTACATTGAGCCAGGTATGGTGGTGCATACCTTCAATCCCAGCACTCAGGAATCAGAAGCAGACAGATCTCTATGAGATTGAGGCCAGCCTGGTCTACATAGTGAGTTGCAGACCAGGTGGGGTTACAAGGAGACCATGGCTCAAAAAGATAAAAAATTATTACATCGAAGATATCTGTGCCCATTTAATTTTTTAATTTATAATTTTAATTAATTTTTTGAGAATTTCATTCATGACTACCATATCTTACCCTTTCAATCCCTTCCAACTCAACTCCTCCCATGTTCACCCCATTCCTCTCAGAATCATGAATTCTAGCTATCATTGTTTTATATATATATATATATATATATATATATATATATATACACATATATAGTGTGCGTGTGTGAGTGTGTGTATGTGTGTGTGTGTGTATGCATGTATCTCCTACTGAGTCCATTTAGCAGAGTTGGTATGTACATGTCCTTAGGGCTGAGCACTTGGGACTGAATAACCTCTCAGGGAGTTTGTCCCTGGAGAAAACTGATTCTTCCTCTCTCAACAGACACTAATTGCCTGTAGCTGTTCATTTAAAGGTGCAACCTTGTGAAATTTCTCCCATCTTCATTGGCATGTCAGTGGGAGTTGTTCTTATGCAAGCGTTGTTTAAGCAACCATATTGCTGAGATTTAATGAATGCAGCTTCCTTGTCATGTGTGGAAGACATTAGCTATCAGCAGGTGTACTGGTCATCAGGCTCTTACAATTGTTCTGCCCCCCTTCCATGATGCTCCCTGAACCTTTGGTGTTACATTTTAGGTGTATCAGTTGGGGCTAGGCACCCCATAGCTTATTCTCTGCATTTTGACCACTTGTGTGGCTCTGTAATCAACTCCATCTGTTGCAAAATGAAGCTACAATATAGTTAGAAATTTTATTGGTTTAGGGAAATGGTACTAGGTTCTCCTCTAGGGTGTAAGACCTCTTCAGCTACAGGTATTTGACTAGGTTTACAGTACCAAACATGAATTCCCTCCTATTGAGCCAGTCCTAAGACCGACTGGACAATTTTTGGTTTTCCCCAGATAAAAGTGCTTTATTGTACCATTTGGGATAACTTTCTGGGCCAGTCATTGTTGAGGTCTATAGGCTTTACAGTTGGGTAGGACTATATTTTCTCCATTAGTAGGTTATATGGCTATCTTCCAATACTATAAGAATTGATCCTCGGGGAGGAGGCTACCAGGCCAGGTCCACCTCCATACCTCCAAGGCTTGTGTTCCAAGCGTGTAGCATCTTCAGCAACATGGTCTTATCTTCAAGTTCTGGAGGCAACCAAGGGCAATGACAGTAGCCTATATTATGGGAGTCTGTTTGACTAATCTGACAAATAAGAAGATAATCTGAAAGGAAATGATCAAATACAGTGAATGATTAGCTATTCCTTGAACCACTTCCTTGTTTTTTTCAATTATGGGACTTTCCAGTATCAAATATGTTGATATATGTATATTTTCCAAGGATTCTGTAAACCCAGCTTGTGTTAATCTCATTTGATCCTCACAAAAATATTATTAGGCAAGTATTCTTTTTATTTCTTTATACAAATAAGGAAACAGAGACTTAGGGAGATTACATGATCTGTGTTAATGACATATCTTGAAAATGAAGATTCAAAATCAAGTCTGCCCAGGTTTGGTAGTGCATTCCTGTAGTCTCAAGATTTAGGAACCTGAGGCATGAAGATGGTGGATTCCAAACTTGGGCTACATAAATGTATAAAGAATAATCTCCCTTCTCTGCCTCAATCAAGTCTATTTGAATTTTGAACAAAAAGCATCTTAAAGCCTCTCCTTGGTTCTTTCCTCTTCCATTCGCTGTAAGTCTTCCATTCGCTCCTTTGTCCTTTCCCTCCCCTCTCTTCCTTTCTTCTCTCTTCTTCTTCCTTCCTCCCTCCATTTCTCTTCCTTCCTCCCTTTCCCCTCTCCTCTTCTAATACCCAGCATGTTAATCTAGCTATATTTTCTTCATATTCTCCAAGGTTTCCATGAACCAGTTAACCTCCCTTTCTAGAGCACCTTGCCAGTCCCATGCTCAGATGACAAGCAGGATGACTGGTATTCCAGCAACCAGACAGCTTTGAGGTCATTATCCAGTGGCTATATGTGCTCCAAACTCAGACTCTACTCAGGCTGAAGCTATCCATAAATTTTTATCACTTGGGTATATAAATACCAATCATTAATTTAAAAAGTAGTTTTTAGAAATGGCTACAATTTAGATTTTGGTCAACTAGCTTGAATAAACATGTGCCATTGCTATAAATAATTTGCATCAGAGATATGTTTGGGTTCCTTTGTAGCAGCACTCTTCATATTCCAGAAATTGTGAGAATCCAAACATTATCCAGGTCACAGTGACACGTCCTTTTTGATTCAACACAGAGATACATAATTCCAAGCACTAACACTGTAAATGGTGACTCTATAAACACACACTACTCAGTGATACAGTATCTTATTTAACCAGATGCCAACCCAATAGTCACAGATGAGCTAGCTTTCCACTATAGGCTGGCCTTAGGTCAGGCCTAACTCTGAGCCCCTCTGGTCTTGGTGACAAGCCTGTGCCATTCCTGTAGAATGTAAAATGAAATGCCCTGTCAAGGAATGTGGAATTTAGTAGTGAACTATTTTAAAAGTTCACAAATATTAAAACAAAAGGCAGAATTCAGCCTAATATAACTCTCCCTTTCTAACAAATAAAGGATAATAATGACTTCTTAAATGGAACAGACCTTTAGTTTGTGTGTGATGCTTTTTTTAAAAAAATGTCTTTTAAATATTTTATTTAGTATTTTTATTTTATGTGTATGAATGTTCTGCCTGCATGTATGTCAGTGAACCTGTGTTATGAAATGCCCTCAGAGGTCAGAAGAGGGTGTTGGATTCCCCTGGAACTGGAGTTTCAGGTGCTAGTTAGCCATCTTGTGGGTGCTGAGAATTGAACCCAGGTCCTCTGCAAGAGCAGCCAGTGCTCTTAAATACTGAACCATCTCTCCAGCCAATGGGCAGCCTTCCAAACATCACAATTCTGTGGAAAATCAGGACCAAGAGTAAACATTGTGTGTGTGTGGGGGGGGGTTCAGAATGTCAATGGCTGGAGATACAGGGGTCAGAAGGTCCAAGGGAAGATTAGTGCTAATGACCCACAGGACCTAGAAATCCTCAGCAGCGGGTGGGAGGGAGTGGGGGGTATAGGGGAGCAGAGTGGCTGCTATTGGATTAGCAGTGACAGAGAGGAACCAAGAATTAACTACGTGCATGCTTAGGCCATTGAAGGCCAAAACGTTGAGGGAGTTTATTTTATTTTGCTATAAATAACTTACTTAATAAACTGTAGTTTTCAGGATAGTACATGCTGTATTAATTTATGATCATTACTGGACTGAGAGAAAAACAAAAAGAAAAACAATCTTGCAAATTGTTTTCTTTAGACACAACAGATGTGACTTTGTGGGGGAAATCAATGCTGACTTTTCATTTTGAAGGGTGTGAATCACTGTATCACTATCCCACCCCAACCATTTCTAAAGGACCTCTAACTCCATTAAATTTGGCAGTGGAGTGTTCTTCCTCTCCAAAATACTACTTTTCATAAATGCCTATTCACCTTTACTTTAAAGGAATCAGAAATTTTATAGGAAAGCAGTTAGGGAGTTCAGTTGCTTGGTAGAAGAGATGTAAGAACTAGATTTCCTTCGATACTTCATCATAAAAACTAATTCTTTCGGAATAAGGAATGTGGCTGGGCGTGGTGGTTCATACTTTTCATTTTAGGATTCAGAAGGCAGAAGCAGGTAGATCTCTGAAAATTAGTGTCTAGCCTGGTTTATACAAGTTCCAGGCCAGCCACTGTGAATAATGAGACCCTATCTCAAAAAAAAAAAAAAAAAGAAAAGAAATGAAAAAAACAAAAGCAAAAACAACACCTAACCCTCCAAAAATAAGGAATGTTTCTCTGTTACTTGCTGGTTACAATCTAACATGAAGTGGGAAAAGCCACCATGCAAAGAGGTCTCCGAAAAAGTTCATTCGTATCACATGTGCCCTTTAATGGTTATCAGATTGCAGTTATCTTTTTCCAAAAAAGAAAAAAATCCTGCTAGAACCTGCAAAGTTGTAGCAGAAATTGGTATGGAACAGCTATGCACAGGCAAGTCCAAGGGGGTGGGGGACCCAGGAGTCCTGACTTTGTAAAGTATTTATATACATTCCAGAGCATTCCAAGCACACAAAGAATAAACTTAGCAAGGAAAGGCATGCCATACTCCAAATTTTGTCTTTGAAAGTGGGATCTGTGTGGAAGAAATATGTTCTGCTTCTGCTGTATGGAGAGAAACAAAACAGAAATCAATGGCCTAAATGAAGTGTTCTTGGAAGATTCATGAGAAGGGCAAACAGACACTAGGAGAAATTTTGCATAAGGACATACTTTGCAATTTGAGCATTTTTGAGCTTGCAATGGAATTTTAAAACCATCCAGAAACAACAGATGTCTGAGCCCAAATGATTCAACTTCTTGATGTCAAAATTATGGCTCTGAAGAGGGAAGGTTAGAGTCATAACATATGTAGAATAACTTCAGGAACTCCTCCAGGCAAACAGTTCAAAGACATTTATCCTGTGACTTGCTGACCTCCCTCTCATCCTTGCTCATTTATATTCTACGTGACAAAATGTCTGCCAAATGGGGATATTAATAATGCAAATCCAAGTTTATTTTCCAGGGCTGACTTTAATCTCCTCTCTTCTCCTTCAGTATCCTATCTCTCAAGTGCATTAAGACACTGGAAGGAAGACCCCTGAACACTATCTACTCCCAGACTTTTACATGTCAAAATGCTTAACAGACTATGGCCATATATATCTACACATCCCAGAATTAACTAGCTAATTTAATAGCTGTAAACCACCAAGCCACTCCACTGTGAGCATACAATCAAAAACCAACAGGCCAGAGGTAGTGGCACTCACCTTTAATCCCAGCATTCAAGAGGCAGAGGCAAGTAGATCACTGTAAGTTCGAGGACAGCTTAGTCTACATAGTGAGTTCCAGGCCAGCCAAGTGCTACATACTGAGACTCTGTCTCAAAAAAACCAAAACATGGAGATATAAATCTCTGTTGTCCACATTTGTTTTACATAAAATTTGTAGACCAATAACTCTGGGATTGGCACATACAAATGTTCTCTATAGTTTCTCTGTTGTATGGTAACTCCTTGTAGCATTCTCTTTAAGATGATTTAACATAAAAATTAAGTTTGCTCCCCAAGTTAATCATATATAGTCACCCAAAACAACATGGGTGAATTTGATGAAATCTGAGCCTTGATTCCACCCTATAGTTATGTATAATACAACTGTCTTCTGGAGACTCATGGGTTAAAAAAAAAGGGGGGGGTACAGTTCGACATGAAACCTTCCTCGCAAAAACCTTGCAATCAAATCTTAAAAACTACTATGGAAAAAGATTTGTGTGGGTTCCAACAGGCAAAATGTCCCACAACTTAATGGCTGAGAAAGAAGACACAGCTTTGCATTGAGCAGGATGTACCAGAAAGTCCAACTGAAAGGTTGACCTGTCTGAACATCGAAGGAAGAAAAGCCTCAGATTGCCAATAAACATTCGAACCCCTTGGTGGATCCCTACCATGTAAACAACTATTTAAATGAGTCCTAATGAAACTCACCTTCTAGGGTCCGCAAAGGTTTGATATGAGAGACTTTTCTTGCCTCCCCCCACAAACAAGGAGAAATATGACAATGATAGGTCCTTTCCAACTTGTAAATTGGAGACCTATTATAGAGGGTTAATCTCTTATATACTGGTAAAACTCTGCCTTCTTTAATTGGACTAATAGACATAAAACTGTGAAAAGATTATTCTCTGTTCAGAACCAAATATAATACTAAAGTCCATAAACTATGCACTTAAGCAAAATATATCAATACAGAAGCTCTGACATCAAAATGGATTATTCTACCAGGAGATGTTGGCCAGGGGATCTAAGGCCCCACAAAAAGGTAAAAGGCTCCTTGCCTCTAAACTGGGATACCTGCAAGAAGAGAGGCGATAAGGCCCTGTGTGAAGACCTGAGTATACGATGGGAAAGATGTATTGAGACCACAATGCAAGCGTACAGATGGCCTCTGGACACCAGAGATGTTACCAAAGGCACTAAACCAATAAAGCAAATATGGGTCTCCTTGAGTCAGAAAGACTCCACCGTCAAGCAACAGCACTACAAACCTCAACCTGCCTGGAAATACTGTGCAGCAGAGGCAGCCCATATGCCTGTATATCCCAAATCTAATTGGCTATTGGCTCTCTCCTTGGGGGAATAACCCATGGCTGATGCCACAATCTTACATCCTCTACAGGTTAGAGTTGGTCATAAGCACAGTAAGACCCCGTCATATTTAACAGGAAAAAATGTAATCATGGATCTAACATATCCATCTAACATTGTGTCTTACCAAATAACTACCATAGCTATTAATTGTTTAAATACCTATATATTTAATTGCTTGTGCTTCATTAGTAGGATCGAAAGGTTATTCCCCTGGACAAACTGTCAGCCCAGAAAGGAAACAGCCAGAATTGACCAGAGTCCAAGACAACAGCTCCAGAGAGAGTGGACTGTTTTGCTTCTCATACACCTGTGCCCCTTTTCTAAGACCTAGGGAATAATCGCGAAGAGGGGGCATGGTAGATGTAAGGGTTGTGATTGGGGTGAATGGTGAAACTACAGCAATGTAGTCTGGACACTCATCTGATCAACCTGATTGAACATACAACCCCTCAACCCCCCGCTGGAAGGTGGGGCTGTGGGGAGTTTGGGCACAACAGCCTGCAAATTGGTTTTTACATGAAGGATGCTTGTATTCATGGATTATACTTTAGCTAAAAAAATGAAAAAAAACTGAGAGATATACAGGACAGTTATGGCAGAATGCATGATATTGGTTGGGGGTGGGTGGGGGGGAAAGGGAAAGGAAAATAGCCTGAACTGGACTGGGAGAAATGATGTAATGAAATGCACAAAGCATCAATAAAAAAAAAAATGTAAACAAAAAAAAAAAACCAAAACAATAAACAAAGAATCCAAAAATCAGTCAATACTCCAACCAGCAACTAATAAGAAAATTCTACTTCATCAGTTTATTTTTCCAGATTATGTGGGGCTGGAGAGATGGCCTAGCGGTTAAGAGCGCCGACCGCTCTTACAGAAGACCGGGTTTTGATCCCCAGCACCCACATGGCGGCCGAGAACCGCCTGAAACTCCAATTCCAGGAGAACTCCAGTTCCAGGGGAATCCGACACCCTCTTCTGATCTCCGCGGCATTGCATGACACAGGTGCACAAACTTGCATACAGACAGTACATTCATACACATACAGAAATAAAAAAAAATTAAACAATTAAATAGTATATGTAATAGATACATATCAAATCTGCTTTGTTTAATTTGAAAATAATATACCATTTATTCTGAAATAGGATTGTTATCTTATTACCTTGCCAAATTAACTTTGTCCTCCTGACTCTCTATTAAAAAATGAATACTGAGGGCTGGAGAGATGGCCTAGCGGTTAAGAGCGCCGACCGCTCTTACAGAGGACCTGGGTTCGATCCCCAGCACCCACATGGAGGTTGAGAACCATCTGAAACTCCAATTCCAGGAGAACTCCAGTTCCAGGGGAATCCAACACCCTCTTCTGACCTCCGCGGCACTGCACGACACGGGTGCACAAACCTGCATACAGACAGTACATTCATACACATAAAGAAAAAAAAAAAAAGAATACTGTATAGACCAGCAGTTCACTCTATTATTCAACTTCCAGAGAACCGCAGTATATACCTTATTTACCAAATAAATCGCCCAGCAAGGTAGCAAGGTCTATTTATTTCCAGAAGGATATTGGAATAAAAATGTGTCTTATTTTAGCCACAGAAATTCTGTCAAGTAGCACCTTTGGGAGAGCGACAGTATGGTCACAGTTTTAAAAGGCAGCCAGGAACTCAACTTGCAACTGCATTTTAAAAATAGAAAGCAGCTATGATTATAATTTAGTCCCCCAGCACGTAAGCATGGTATGAACAGGAAGTGGGAGTGCATCTTCTTAGTCTGATAAGAGTCTCTAATGAAAGGCATATGCTGGGCTGCTTAGCTGGCAAGGGAGGCCTAGTCAGAAGGAAAAAAAAAAAAAAAAAATAAAAAAAACAAAAAAAAAAAAATAAAAAAAATAGAAAAATTTTTTAAAACAATAATAGAATAAAAAAAAAAAAAAAAAATTTATGGCATAGATTCAATTCTGAAAAGATATCTTTATTTGAAAAATAACGATTGGAAGTAATTTCCAGAGGAAAATTCATTAAGTTAGCTATGCATTGCTAAACTGTATTATCCTAGGGCAGCCTCACCTGGGCAGAGTTGATTCTTAGAGAAATCACTGCTAATGAAGAAGACATGACCTCCCCACCCCCAAAAAATTTTGCTGCAAAAAGCGAAAGTAGAGCTCTCCAAGAATTGTATGTTTTGAGAACATTTTACAATATTATTAACTATTCCTAGTCCTTTGAGGTTACTCATATTTTAGGAGGGAACTGATGGTCTACAAACTTCCAGATTAGTATTTTAGAGGAAATAGAAGACAGAGCAACATGGTTCAGCAGTAGACACACGAGTACATCAGTGTACAGGCAGATTAATCAAAGTAATCAATTTTCTAATCTGTATTAAAAACAATGAAAAGGAGCCAATATCCAAATCACACCAACAAAATTCAAATTTGATGTATTAACCTGTGGTACAGATCATAATAAGTAAGGCCCAAGACATCTGGGGGGTAATTTTAACTCTAGCTTCTACTTGCAGATGGAAATGTAGGAATATTTTTCTGGTTATTCAAAATAAGAATAAATTTGCTCATTCAACAAATACTTTTCAAATACTTCCTGAACATAAGGTTCTGTTGTTATTGCCAGAGATATAGCAATGAGAGAGGCAGCTAGGCTATTGGCATTCAAGTAGACATTGTCAGTCAAGAAGCAAGTAATCAGGACCCTTCAAACCTTCAAAGAAAATCAGTGTTGTGAATGGAACAAAAGGGAGAAGTGCAGAAGGCAGAATAAGTGGGGCTGCTTTAAACAAAATTATCAAGGAAGGCTTTATTTCAGATGAAACCTAACTAATGAGAAGAAGCCAGAGAAATCCCTCCTTCCCTTCCTCCCTCCTTCCCTCCTTCCCTTTCTTCCTCCCTCCCTCCCTCCTTTCTTTCTCCTCTGTGATAGGGGTTCTAACAGGCAAGCTCAGAGCCTGAGGCTGAAGCAAGCTTTGCTTTTCCAAGAAACAGAAAAGTTGGTCAAGTCTGAACATGGCGACTGATAGTGAGAAAGGAAGGATCTTGGAAAGGAAGGTTGGGACCAGAGCAAATGGGAATTGTTGTACCTTGGCTTGGCACTACCACTTGGCTATGAGTGCCCTTAAAGCCCCATCTGTTAAGGATTGGGACCTCAGTCTATGGGACAATTGGGAGGAGGTGGAACCTTAAGGAGGCGAAGCTTACTGAGGAAAGTTATGTCTTAGGGTCGTGCCTTTGAAGGGAATTATGGGACCCTGGCCTCTCCTAACTCCTGCTTTCACTTCCTGGCCACCACTAAGGAAGCAGCTTCCTCTGTCATGTGCTCCCACTATGATGTGGTGTTTTGCTACAGACCCAAAAGCAATAGGTCTACCTATTATGGACTGAAATTTCCCAAACTATGAGCCCAAATAAACTTTATGCCTCTTTAAGTTGATTTTTCTCAGTTTGTCATAGTGAGGGAAGATAGACCAATATAGGAAAGTCACGTCCTTGGGGAAGAGACCAGTTAAGCCAGGATCATGCAAAAACGGGTGCCTCAGTCTCTCACAATCATCCTCACTCCTCCTTAAATATTATCTTCTCCCTAATCTATATCTTTTTACTTGTCTCTTTGTTTCTACCACCCCGCCCCCTTGAAATCAACCATTGTCTATGGAGCTCTTTCTTGTGTGTATCTCTTTAATATCACTTAAATTCATACTTACCTTTTGCAAGTTTGTCTCCCTCACTTAAATTTTATCTATCTATCTATCTATCTATCTATCTATCTATCTATCTATCTATCTATCTATCTATCTATCTATCTGAATGTGTTGCAGCGTTCATATCCCCAGAGTTCATACCAGTATCTAACACAATGGAGAGTCTAAAATGAATTACTGGGTTATTAAAGAAACTGCAAAAAGAAGAAAGAATGTGTCATTTTCTTCCATCCTTGACCATGATTCTGTTATTGTTTACATTTGAAGAATTTATTTTTGAGATTATTCATAAAATCTTTCTAAAACCAAATGAGTGTTCTCCATACAGATGAAAATGTGAAAAAAAGAAGAGAAGAGAAAAGAAAAGAAAAGAAAAGAAAAGAAAAGAAAAGAAAAGAAAAGAAAAGAAAAGATGGATAGTGATCCTTCTTTTCAAAGTAGCTCATAGTTCATTTCCTTCTTAGGGAAGTTACAATGCACTGCTCTCCTTTGGTAGATGAAATTATAACACTTGAACAAACTGGCGTTTCCATGATAGACATGGTTGCAGTATGTTTGTGGCTTGCTGTTCAGGCTGCTTTTCCACACCTGGGTGATGATCTCTGTTCTTTACTGAAAGGATGATACAATGATACACCTCCTAGCTGACAGAAAGACATGTACAGGATGGCTGAGGATACACACCACAGAGATTTCTTACTGAATGCTAGAGATACAGCCTTCCCTGAACATCTTTTGAGATGACTGACAGCAGTTTCTTAGGAGTATATTATTCTGCCCAGATAAAAACCTACCTGTAGGGCTGAAGAGATGGCTCAGTGGTTAAGAGGACTGACTGCTTTTGCAGGGGACCAGGGTTCGATTCCCAGCACCCACATTGCGGCTAAGAACCGTCTTAGGCCAGGCTTGGTGGCGCACAGCCTTTAATCCCAGCACTTGGGAGGCAAAGGCAGGCAGATCTCTGTGAGTTCAAGGTCAGCCTGGTCTACAAAGTGAGTTCCAGGACAGCTGGGACTGCAGAGAGACCCTGTTTCTAAAAGACAAAAAAAAAAAAAAAAAGAATTCAAATGAAACACATTTAACTATGAGTTTTGCCATGATGTTATTTTATTTTTCAAAGCTAATTTTTTGTGCATTTCATAGATTTCTTAATCAAACTTAGACCTGTTCTCCCTTCCTTGTCCCCCCCAGAGCCCTATGATGTTATATAAATCATGTACATTCTCCTTAATATTTAGAAAATCTTGGTCACATGCATACCTTGAAGTCAATATTTTGTGTATCTAAAACTTTTAAAGCTATGAATTAAGCAAAATGAACTGTTAAATATTTACATCCCTCTGCCTTGATAATTTCATAATGACCTGAAAGATGAGATTTGACTTTAGATTTTTCAGACTCTTCAGGCTTCCATATCAACGAAAGCAAGGAAAGAGGAGCAAAGCTGGTTTTAGTCTCCAACATGTAGCCCACCCATCCTTTGTAGGATAGAAGTAGGCAAGTTCCTTAGGACATGGGAGTTGGGAATAATCCTTCCACTCAGGTTACCCTGAGGCTGTGAGTTGGTATATCCCCTTAGTAACACAGAATTTCACTCCATTGGGAGGGCAAGACCCAAAGGAGGCCAGCGTTAATACTTCAAAATTTCAGGCCTCAGAGTTAAGGACCTTTCTTTTAAACATTGTTTTTTTTTTATTTTATTTATTTTTTTTTGTGTGTGAATGTATTGTCTGCCCATGTCGTGGCAATTGCTTCTGTGAGGTCAGAGAGGGTGATGGCATTCCCCTGGAACTGGAGTTAAAGATGGCTTCTCAGCACCATGAGGGTGTTCTGGGATACAAATCAAACCCTGGCCCGCTTCACAAGAGCAGTTCGGTCTCTTTTTTTTTTTTTTTATTATTATTATTTTTTTATTATTATTGATGCTTTGTGTATTTCAAACATCATTTTTATTCAGTTTAGGTATAATATCACGCCGTCCCTTCCTCCCCCACCCACCCCTACCCATCCCAGATCATGCAATTCTGCTGTTAGTTTTCTGCATCTTTCTCTGCTTTTTTGTTTGTTTTGTTTTCATTTTTTTTAACAATAATGATAATTTGTGAGTACAAGCATCCTTCATGTAAAACCAATTTGCAAGCAGGTGTCCCAAACCCACACAGCTCATGGGTCCCACCATCAAGCAGGGGGGGCTTGTATGTCACAAGTTGATCAGATGAGTGTCCAGTCTATTTTGTTGTAGTGTTCACCACATTAACCCCAATCGAAGCCTTAATTCTCACCACCCCCCTCTTCCGCAGATAGTTCCCTAGTATTAGAAAACGGGCACAGGTGGATGAGAAGCAAAACACTCTACTTTCTCTCGAGCTGATGTCTTGGTCTCTAGTCAGTTCTGTGTGTTTTCTTTCATGGGCTGCATGCGTTGTCCAGGCATAACCTTTCGATCCTACTAATGAAGCACATGCAATTAGATATTTTTAGGTATTTAAAACATATATATAATACCTTTCGATCCTACTATGAAGCACAACACATTAGATATATAGGTATTTAAACAGTACTAATGTTATGGTAGGTTACCTTGCTATAGACACAGGTGTTTGGATGGTATGTTATCAGGATTTACATTTTCTTTCTGTTAAGTATGGCAGGTCTCGTGTGGTTTATAACATCCCCTAACCATTAGAGTATGTAAGCGTGACATAGCCGTGGTTATTCCTCCAAGGAGAGAGCAATAGCCAATTAGATTTGGGATATACAGACATATGGCTGCCACTGCTGTCACAGGTATTTCCAGGCGTGAGTTGTAGCTGGTGCGGGAGGAGTCTTGCTTGACTCAAGGAGACCTATATTTGCTTTATTGGTTTAGTGGTCTTTGGTAACACTCTCTGGCATCCCAGAGCGACCATCTGTATACTTGCAAGTGCTCCATACATCTTTCCCATGCTTATATCAGGTCTTCAAACAGCAGGGCTTTACGCCTCTTTCCTGCAGGTATCCCAGTTTGGAGGCAAGGAGCCTTTACCATTTGTGGGGCCTTGGATCCCCTGGCCAACATCTCCTTGGTAGAATAATCTCATTTTTGATACAGAGCTCCTACTTTGATTATATTTTTGCTTGTAAGTGCATAGCTTAAGGAGACTTTATCATTATATTTGGTTCTGAATAGAAAAAAATCCTTTTCAGAGTTTGTCCATTAGTCAATTAAAGAAGGCAGTTTTACTGATTTTACAAGAGAATACCTCTATAACAGCTGGTTCCATTCTACAGCTGGAGAACGACCTCATCATCCTCTTATTTCTCCTTATTCTATGGGGGGGAGTTAAGAAAGTCTCTTGTATTAAAACCTTTGCAGCACCTAGAAGGTAAGCTTCGTTAGGAATCATTAAAAATAGTTGTTACTAGTAGGATCCACAGAGGGGCCTGGTCCGCTTCAAGAGCAGTCGGTGCTCTTAACCATCTCTCCAGGCCCACGGACCTTTCTTACCATGCCTTAAGGTTGATACTGCTTCAGATACCTTTTGATGAGCAAGCACAAGTAAAGGGAAAGACAGTAACATTTTCACTTCTGGGTTTTGGAATAGTGCTTTAGAACAGAGTTGTTGTTATTTGTTTCATATGGGTTTGATTTGTTTGTTTTTTAGACAGGGCCTTGTGCAGCCTAGAGTGGCCACAAACTATATGTATAGCACAGTTTGGCCTTGGACATCTGTTCTACCTGCCTCTAACTTCCAAGTACTGGAATTATAGGTGAATGACACCACATCTGGCTTTACAGATTTTCATTAAAATATTGAGAGGGAGCTGGAGAGATGGATCAGTGGTTAAGAGCACTGGCTGCTCTTGCAGAGGAGTGAGGTTAGACTCCACATGGCAGCTGGCAACATCTGTAACTCCAGTTCCAGGGTATCCAATGTCCTCTTCTGGCCTCTGCAGGCTTAGTGCCACACAGGTATACTTACATGTATGCAGGCAAAACAGTCATATACATAAAATATAAAAACAATAAAATAAAATGTTGACATGTACATACACATTAAAATAAATTAGTTGTATTCTGGCATCATTGAGATTTTCTAAAATTCAAGTTTATTTGCAAAATATAGTAAATTTTTGTTATTATTTTATGTGGTGTGTGAGTCGAAAGATAAGGGGAAATGGAGGTAAGAAGAATGAAAAGAGAATCCTAATCTGCTGACAACATTCTGAACTGAATTTAAAACTACAATGTAGATAAAATGCATTTACATTAATATATAAGAAGTCAAGTTCTTATAATAATCCTTTAAGCAAATGTTGAAGTTTCATTATTGAATTTAACTATTCAGAAGTAGTTTCATCCATAGATGAAACATGCCAACATAGCATATTAGGTAATATGATAAACAGAGAAATTCCATGTTTTCTTAATGACAACATCCACTTGAAGCAAGCTGTCAGTGGCAAGCAGCAGCCTTGCACAAGTTGCCCAGTATACAAGATGTCTTTGTTAGCAATCTGAAAATTATCATGGTTATTTATTTCACTGAATATCAAGTAGGAGAGAGAGAGGCCAAGTTCCCATCAATAACACACGTGATTAATCACATCAGGCAGTCTCCTTTCTTTTTTTTTGGTCTTTTTGAGACAGGGTCTCCCTGTAGCCCCAGCTGTCCTGGAATTCACTCTGTAGAGCAGGCTGGCCTTGAACTCACAAAGATCCGCCTGCCTCTGCCTCCCAAGTGCTAGGATTAAAGGCGTGCGCCACCACGCCTGGTAGGCAGTCTCCTTTCATGCCTTACTGTTTGCTATGTGTTCTTGAAATGATCATGGAATGACATATTTGACTCCAACTCCTAAAGTGAATGCAGTTCAAAGTTAATATCAGCTGTCACACAAACCATGTACTACATAAGGAAAAGGAAATTATTATTTTTAAGCCAATTTTTATTGAAGCTTTGTGCATTTCATACAATTTCCAACCAAGTCAAGACCCATTTCCTGTTCCCCCCCCGACCAGAGCTCATGCATTCTGCCAAACATGTTTTTCATCTTTTTCTCAGTTTCTTTTAAAATATTCGATGCAGAAGTTTACTGTTTTGAGCAGAAGTTCACCATTTCAGTCAGTTCTTTGACCCAGTCTTTTTTTTGTTGTTCCTTGCAATCTGCATCCCTTCAAAATATGCATATATGCATGCCACATGTATCTTTTAACATCTTTAGCTTTTTTTCTTTTTTTTTTTCTTTTTTTTTTTTTTTACTAGGTCTAAAGAGATGTCATGTTTGAAGGCTCCTCCTCCTCGGCAAGCCCAAACGACCATCAGTCCTGCCCTTGTGCTCCACTCAATGCATGAGCTCTGGTCAGGGGGGAACAGGAAATGGGTCTTGACTTGGTTGGAAATTTTGTATGAAATGCACAAAGCTTCAATAAAAATTGACTTAAAAATAATAATTTCCTTTCCCCTATGTAGTACATGGTTTGTGTGATAGCTGATAAGAACTTTGAAGTGCATTCACTTTAGGAGTTGGAGTCAAATATGTCATTCATGGTCACCAATGAGTCCAGTAGCACATCCTGTCTTGATCTCCTGTACTGGTCTCTGTGATACAGGCTGGTTGTCCAACAATGGCATCAATACTCTGAAGAGGCTGAAACCCTGTAGTTTCTCAGTCCACAGTTGGGTGTCTTCAGCAGTCCCCATCTGGCACTGAAGGTTTGGAGGATTCTTGGAGAGGGACATGAGTCTTCAGTCCATATTGGAAGGTTGGAAAGCTGTGTCTCATGTTTTGAGGATGGCAAAAGCAGTGGCCGCCACAGGGTAGTTGCATTTGCCAGTATTTTAATACAGCAAAAAACTGTGCCTCTTTTTTTTTTTTTTTAACTTTTTACTAAGATCTCAAGTCTTATACCTGAAGTACAATTTCTCAGGCCTCACTAATTGTTTATTTCTGGTTATACTTTTCTTTTGGACACTTAAGGGGACACTGTTAGTCCAGATTAACCAAGGTTTTTGTTTTCTTCTTTTTTGGGGGGGTTCTTTTCGAGACAGGGTCTCCCTGTAGCCTCAGCTGGCCTGGAACTCACTCTGTAGACCAGGCTGGCCTTCAACTCACAAGATCCACCTGCCTCTGCTTTCCAAGTGTTAGGATTAAAGGCATGCACCACCACACCCGGCCCAGGTTTTTGTTTTCTTAAGGTCAATTGAGGATCTGGTCCTCATTTTTTGGGGGGGCGGGGGGAGGGAGCCCCTGGCTCGTTTTTGGCTTTTCATTTACCATTTCTATCCACTTGAGGACAAAGTCAGATCCTGCTAGACCAGGCTTCCCCTTTTGAAGGATGAGCAGACTTTCCTCTTTATAGACTGGACACCAGCTGAAGTCCCATTAGTGGATCTCCAAGACCTCCCTGCACAGGAAGACTGGTGACTCATATTTGTAGGACATTTCAAGAGATGCCCCCATGCATAGTCCCCTGGGATTTAGTTGACTTCTGAGGGCAAGGAACAAAGTTATCCCTTAAGGAAATTATTTTTCTTAGCTATTTTGTTATCTAATGACACATTCACCAAGAACTTATTCTGTACCAAATTGTGATTAAGCACTCTATACACATTATCTATTTCAATTATATATCCAATTATAATCTGAGATTCCCCTTGATATGTATATTCTTTCACCTGTACTATCTTCCTTTTAACATGTTATAATCTATTATATTAGTCAATGACTTCTTTTGATATGAGTACTGTGAATTTTTGCCCACTGGATAATTCTTACTATAAATATTCTGTGATGAATGGAAAATTCATATTATAGTGAAGACCTAACTATTGTCAACAACAAATTAATATTCTTGCTCCAAATAAATTAAATTTGATCTTGAGTTGTATAGATTAAAAACCAGCAACACTTGATAGAGTATTCAATAGCTCAATGAGCAATATGGTGCCTATCGTGGACATGTGCCTACCGTGGACAGTTAGATAGAAAATGAATTAGACTCTGCTGCTAAATTTGATATATGCTTTAGTAGAGAAGAAATCATTTTTGTGCAAAGACAGATTTGAATACTTCTGTGTTCTAGATATCTACCAACCTTTAATAATGTGGAGAGGCTCTTGTTCTGGTGCTGGTAGTGGGGGAAAAAGCACTTATGAAGAATAGTTTGAATCTGTTCTGGAAAGTCCCTAGCCATTGAACCTGTATGTTTAAGGGCCCCACTCTGAAATTCCTTGAGTATGCAAAAATTGATTTGAGCAGGTCATCAGACAGAGGAAATCCTTTAAGGAAAGGTGACTGGGTACAGGGTATATTTGAGACTTGTCACAGACCAAGAATGGAATGGGGTGTAAGAGTAAAGGGATAGAATTGGACCAAATTATGGAGGGCTTTTACTGTAGAGGTCAAGGGGTACAAAAACGAAACTTTGGACCTGGACATGTGACACGGTCATATCTGAGGCCTCGAAAGATGACTTAAAGTGATGTTTTAAAAATGCAACACTTGGGCTGGAGAGATGACCTAGCGGTTAAGAGCGCTGACTGCTCTTACAGAGGACCCGGGTTCGATCCCCAGCACCCACATGGCGGCTGAGAACCGTCTGAAACTCCAATTCCAGGAGAACTCCAGTTCCAGGGGAATCCGACACCCTCTTCTGACCTCCGCGGCATTGCACGACACGGGTGCACAAACCTGCATGCAGACAGTACATTCATACACATACAGAAATAAATAAAATTAAAAAAGAGATTATTAAAAGAATCAAAGGTGCCAGGTGTCATGACACATGCCTTTAATCCCAGCACTCGGGAGGCAGAGGCAGGTGAATCTCTGTGAGTTCAAGTGTCTTGAAAAGAAAAAAAAAAAAAAAAAAAAAAAGAGTGGCTCCTTCTAGTAAGGAAGGAAGGAACCATCACTGCTTTAAGTTGAGAAGCTGATTTTAGAAACATTTTTGGCTTAAGGAACTCCTAATAGGCTGACATTGCTGAGGATCAGTGGGGAAAGAAATCAAAGAGGATAAAGGTTGTAGGTGAATGAGACAAACATACTATTAATGTTTCATGAGTGTTCAGAAGGCCTTTCTTCTTAGGGCAGGAGGGCAGAGGGTGGCAGGTGTTCAGGGAGGAATAATAGGGGAGAAGGGCTCAGAAAATGTACATAGATAATTGATAGAGCTAAGTCCAGAAGGAAATGAAAATGAAAGAGAGGGGGTAAGAGGATATAATAGAGTCACTGTACTTGTCTACAAAACAAAACAAAAAACTGTTTGGTTTTTAAACTTTTTAAAAAATTTAGCTCTATTCCAATATGGGATAAAACCCAGAAAAAAAGATAAAGGGGATGAGTGAGAGTCTGGACAAAATTAAATATATAAGTAATCGTATTAAATGACCCCAGCTCCTTGTAGGTTAGGTAGCAAATGTAGCAAGTGTAGAAATTTAGCGAGGGTATAGAGAACTGGAATAAACAGTTATGATTGTTTTGAATGAATCAGTGAAAGGTGAAAATAGGAGTGGCCAGTGCTGCTCCCAGGAAACTGAGAGGGATGCATTTTAGATCATCTAACACCCTAGGTAGACTACAAGTTTCCAAAATGTCCAGGTGCTTAGAGAAAAGAAGAAAAAGAAATAGATTGATGTCTTAACCAGCTCTGGAAATTGGCAATGCCAGAAGGAGGTAAGAACAGCGGGTCTACAGGCTAGAGAGAGATTGTTCAATATGTCAAAAGCCACACTGAGCTTGAGCTTTTGTCCAAGCAGTTGGGAGTGATGCATATTGGAAACAACAACAACAGAAAGGACTGCATCAAAGAACTGACTGAAACAGTGAACTTCTGCTCAAAACAGTCAACTTCCACATGGAGAATTTTGAGAAAGACTGAGAAAGAGATGAAAAGCATGTTTGGCAGAATACATGAGCTCTGGTGGGGTGGAGGCATAGGGTGGGGGACACAGGTCTAGATTTGATAATCTTGTACAAAATATATATTAAAAAATGCGACACTTACCATGATGGTAGGAAAAGATTAATAAGCCAAAGAATGGGGAAGTCCTATGAAAGTTGTTAGCATGTGATCTCACTAATTAAAGGAAAGATAAACTAAAAGGAGTGGCAAGGTCTACTGAAATGTCCCATGGAAGAATTAATGGGTTTCTCACTATCTTTTGGATATGGTATGGCCATATGTGAATACACAGTAGCTATGGCTGCCTGAATATAAAATGACATGTGAGTAGGAGGGGGACTAGTTGGGAAGAAAGGTCCATTAAAGTGAGAATGGTAGTGAATGTGTCCTCAATGCATTGTCTACATGCATGACGATGTCAAATTTAAATGTAAAATGTTGAAAAAAAAACTAATAGTCTCATGGCTGGCTTTGGTTGTCAATGTGACGCACTTGGGAAGAGGAAACCTCAATTGGGGAATTTCCTCTATCAGACTGGTCTGTGGACTTGTCTGTGAGGTTTTTTGTTTTTGTTTGTTTTTTTTTTTTTTGATTATTGAGTGATATAAGAGGGCACAACCCACTGGGAGTGGTGCCACCTCTGGACAGAAGGTCCTGGGGTGTGTACCAGGCCAGAAGAGCAAGCCAGGAAGCAGTGTTCCTCCTTAGTCTGTGTGTCAGTTCTTGCCTCCAGGTTCCTGCCCTGAATTCCTGCCCTGGTTTCCATCAAGAATGATCTGTCATTGGGATGTGTAAGCCAAATAAACCTTTTCCTCTTCAAGTTGGTTTCGGTCAGAATATTTTATCACAAGGACAGAAAAGCTAACTTAAAATAAATAGGTTTCTGAGGAAGAGTAGAGAACCCGGCAGATGGATTTGAAAGATAATGGTGGATACTGTATTGGATTGATTCGCCAAGATGAAAAAACAACACAGGAATAAAAAAATGATGTATTCAATTTAGATCAGAGTTTAAGGTGTCTGCAATCCATCAGTGTGAGATGCCCAGCATTTAGTAAGAAACAAAGATCTGATTAGGGGAAGATAGATGAGGGCTAAAGCTACCGAGCTGGGAGTTGTTCTTACAAAAGAGATAGATAAACAGATCTGCCAGAAGATAGGATGAGGTTGCCAAAGGAATTAAAAGAGGACTCAGCATGGAATCTTCAGAGAGCTTGTATTTAAAGATTTCTGGTTGTTTTCTTTGAGGGGATTGTTTTGTTGGTTTCTTTGTTTTGGTTTATTTGGTTCTTAGGGGAAGAAGATGAATCTTGAAAGGAAACAAAACAGAAGCACTCAATAAGACAAGAGAAGTGGAGGAATGTAACATGGACACCAGTGGGAGATAAGAGTGGCTCCTTCTAAGCCAGGCGTGGTGGCGCACGCCTTTAATCCTAGCACTTGGGAGGCAGAGGCAGGCGGATATTTGTGAGTTCAAGGCCAGCCTGGTCTACAAAGTGAGTTCCAGACAGCTATGGCTACAGGGAAACCCTGTCTCGAAAAGACCAAAAAAAATAAAAATAAAATGTTAATTGTTTTATTTATAATTTGTATTGGGTTAAGGCACACGAATGGTCTCTATATTTTTCTGAATTATACAACATCACATTGTAACACTTTCTTTTACTTGTAGGACAATTTAAAGGAACTAAGCTTAAATTTACTTCCCAAATAAGTAGCATACAGTCAATGAGAAACAGTTTAGGTAAATTTAATGAAAGCTTATGCCTTGGCTCCTGTTAATGGGTATGTGTAATACAACTTAGGAATCTATAGGTCAAAACATAAAAATTTTAAAAAAACAAAAAGAGGGAGGTGGGAGGTGGGGAAGTATCCTTTCTGGGATACAAATGGAAAACTCTGAGTTCCAACCCTATTGATAAATTTTCAATTTTTGAGATCTTGAAACTAACAATGGGAAGAGAATTTTATGTTCCCACAGGTAAAAATCACCAATCTAAATGCCTGAAAACGTACAACTTTTGGCTGTACAGGATGGACTGGGAAATGCCAGCAGAGAGGCTGACCCATCTGAACATTAAAGAAAGCGGGGGCTGGAGAGATGGCCTAGCGGTTAAGAGCGCCAACCGCTCTTACAGAGGACCCGGGTTCGATCCCCAGCACCCACATGGTGGCCGAGAACCATCTGAAACTCCAATTCCAGGAGAACTCCAGTTCCAGGGGAATCCGNTTGAGAAGCTGATTTTAGAAACATTTTTGGCTTAAGGAACTCCTAATAGGCTGACATTGCTGAGGATCAGTGGGGAAAGAAATCAAAGAGGATAAAGGTTGTAGGTGAATGAGACAAACATACTATTAATGTTTCATGAGTGTTCAGAAGGCCTTTCTTCTTAGGGCAGGAGGGCAGAGGGTGGCAGGTGTTCAGGGAGGAATAATAGGGGAGAAGGGCTCAGAAAATGTACATAGATAATTGATAGAGCTAAGTCCAGAAGGAAATGAAAATGAAAGAGAGGGGGTAAGAGGATATAATAGAGTCACTGTACTTGTCTACAAAACAAAACAAAAAACCTGTTTGGTTTTTAAACTTTTAGAAAAATTTAGCTCTATTCCAATATGGGATAAAACCAGAAAAAAGATAAAGGGGATGAGTGAGAGTCTGGACAAAATTAAATATATAAGTAATCATATTAAATGACCCCAGCTCCTTGTAGGTTAGGTAGCAAATGTAGCAAGTGTAGAAATTTAGCGAGGGTATAGAGAACTGGAATAAATAGTTATGATTGTTTTGAATGAATCAGTGAAAGGTGAAAATAGGAGTGGCCAGTGCTGCTCCCAGGAAACTGAGAGGGATGCATTTTAGATCATCTAACACCCTAGGTAGACTACAAGTTTCCAAAATGTCCAGGTGCTTAGAAAAGAAGAAAAAGAAATAGATTGATGTCTTAACCAGCTCTGGAAATTGGCAATGCCAGAAGGAGGTAAGAACAGCGGGTCTACAGGGCTAGAGAGAGATTGTTCAATATGTCAAAAGCCACACTGAGGGGCTGGAGAGATGCCCTAGCGGTTAAGAGCGCCGACTGCTCTTGCAGAGGACCTGGGTTCGATCCCCAGCACCCACGTGGCAGCTGAAAACCATCTGTAACTCCAATTCCAGGAGAATTCCAGTTCCAGGGGAATCTGACCTCCGAGGCATTGCACGACACGGGTGCACAAACCTAAATGCAGACAATACATGCATACAAATAAATTAATTAATTAATTAAAAAAAAAGCCACATTGATATGACATTAAAACCCAAGAGAGCCAGGCGTGGTGGCACACGCCTTTAATCCTAGCACTCAGGAGGCAGAGACAGGCGGATCTTTGTGAGTTCAAGGCCAGCCNAAAAAAAAAAAAAAAAAAAAAAACAACCTAAGAGTAGTTAGAGAAGTATTTGCAAGGGTTCTCACCTTACTCACTCAACAGATAAATATTAAGAGTTATAATGTGTCCAGTGTGAAACTACGTTCAATAAGCGTGATATATAATAGGTTCTATAAATAACAGCTTAATTAACAGTCAGGTATTAGTTCCTATTGTCTGCGCTGATGAGACATTTGTCTTAAAAGTAGAAAGTATCAGAGTCAGGCAGATCTTTGTGAGTTCAAGTGCAGCCTGGTCTACAGAGCGAGTTCCAGGACAGCTGGGGCTACAGAAAGACCTGTCTAAAAAAAAAAAAGTACAGAGATCACTTTGAAGAAGATTTTTTTTTTAAAGATAGCAATCCTAACCTAGCAATTATAAAACATGGCCCTAAATTGGAATAAATAGTTAAGCAAGCAGATAATAGTAATTCTCAAAACATAGCTTGTCTTTATCATGCAACTGCTAGTCATTTCCCTAATGTTTTGGCTTAGAGTGTGAACTTTCATTCTCTTTCCATCTCAGTGAACCCAGAAAGGCAGCTTGTCTCCCTGATGCTCCTCTGGGTTATCATAAGACTGACTTGGAGCATCTCTGATGCTCCTTCTGGGTTATCATAAGACTGACTTGGAGGTGGTACATCTGGAGCCACTGAACACACGAATCACAACAAGCTGGGCTCAGTGGCCCTTTGTATCCTACATGGGGACAGAGCCACAATTTTCTAAAGTTTGAAAAATAAAGAAGTTGTTTTTTTATAGACAAGTACAGTGATTCTATTATATACACTCATCAGGAGGCTGTGCATGGTTTGGGATGTTGTAATCATTCCACTCAAAGAGGAATTGTTAGCCCAGTGTTGAAAATACATGTAAACAGGCTCTGGGAGTACATGTTATCTTTGACTCTTCCCAAAGAATGTTGACCAAGTTCTAGAGCATCTGTTTACAGATTTTCAAACAATCTTTAAAGTAAATAGGGAAACCTTATTTTGCATAGCAGATTAAGTCTAATTAAACAAAATGTTGATAATTGTGTCATCTGCTTGGTAGATAAGAAAGTTTATTATACTCTCTTTGTGAGTATGTGTGTGTGTGTGTGTGTTTGAAATTTTCTAAAATAAAAGGTAAGAAACGAAAGACAGAGAGAGAAGAGATAATCTTTCTTTTTCTCACTTTGTACTCAGGCTGGCCTCACATTCACAGCAAGTCTCCTGTTTCAGCCTTTTAAGTCTTGGCATTACAGGTATGTGCTGAACCTGGCTGATAAACCATTTTTTTGTGCTTATGTAGCTAGCAGCAATGAAGTTCATTCTTTGCTTTTCTCCTCCCTGTTAACATGCTCTGTAACTGCCCATCTCACTGTCTTTTGGGGGGGGGCAAATTAGATTGCATTGGCACTAAGATCTGGAAGGCATAACATCATAACTCCTCTGACTCCCTTACACCTCATAGCTCTTGCATGGGTCATTATTTCATTTGTTTCTGTGGCACTATACTCACGGGTACACTTCCAAATACTTGCCCTCCCAAAATCCATGCAGCAGATTGTAATCACTCATGAATGAATCTTTATTGAATACATAATATATGGTCATTATTTGGCATTATTTCATATTCCATGACACATAAAATGTTTTTGTAAAGAAAAGTATAATATCCAACAGATAGCCTTGAATCACTCAGTAAACATCTATTAAATACTATCTTTAAAGTAGATATAAAGACTTTGGTTATACAGCATACTGTGAATTTCTACAGAGAAGCAAGAAAGTGAACTTTAAATTTTTTAAATTTTATTTATTATTTTTATCTTATGTGCATGAATGTATTGTCTCCATGTATCTAAGTGCACCCGTATCATGTAATGCCCAAGGAGGTCAGAAGAGAGCATCAGATTCCCTGGAAACTGGAGTTATGGATTGTTGTTAGCTACCAAGTAGGTCCTGGGATTCAAACCTGGTCCTCTGCAAGAATAGCCAGTGCTCTTAACTGCCAAGCCATCTCCCCAGCCTCAAGAATGAGTGAACTTTGTAAAACTTCAGATTCCCAGACCCAAAGAGGAGCTCCACGAAAGGTTGAAAACTACGCTCTAAGTCATCATGCCTCAGGGGCTCAGTGAAACTATTTTCTAGTTGGAGTGTAATTGGCAGGTGTAAGGCAGGATATGTGTTTGAAACTTTGTCCTGGTGCTGGAAGGCATATGCAAAGAGGGTCAAGGCCAAGAGACAATCAGTAGGATTTGGATAAAAGGTCATTCAGCTGTTGGGCTTAGACTCAAGGGTGAATTCTAGTCCTGGTGAACTACCAAACAGGGACTGTGAAAAGATCAGCTGTGAGGTTTGACCTTTTATATGTGATGTCTTCAGCAATAGGGTCTTACATCAAGTTCTGATGGACAACCAAGAGCCATATAATAGCTGTACCATTTTGGGGGGGGGGTCTGTGGGACACCCCTGACCAACATCTCAGGGGCAAGGATCCCATACCTGGTGCTGGGCTTTTTATTTAGCAACTTATGGCTTCTGGGAGGAGCATTATCCCCTGTGTATCATAATTCCAACCACACTCTTTTATATGAGTATATTATATATGTTCATATATACATGTATATATACATGTATATGGAGCTTATAAAATAGTCAGTTTCCAAGTGGCTTTTTCAAACATCCCTGGTGTTAGTTGTTCCTCTCCGCACCTCTTCCTCCACCCATTCCTCTTCTTACTTAACACTCCCTCCCCATTTCTCCTCCTTTCCCCATCATATTATTTGGGGCTCTTCTCGTAGGAGGCACTGTACATCTAAGGATGTCCACCCTGCACTCAGTGGGGTGTAAAATCGACTCCCAATGACTCTTGGCTGTGAAGCTTTTCTCATTACTTCTAGCATTATGTCTCAGGCAACAGCAGAAGTTTGTCTTTATGCCATAGCTATCTGATTTCTCCCTGTTTCTTCCCCAATCCCTGAGGAGTGCCCTACCTCATAATCTTCAGATCCATTCACATCAAACAATCAATACATATCTGATGACAGGTGAGAGTGTTGTGCTTTGGGAACCACTGACTTTGAACAAAGATCAGGAGCTAGAGGGAATGCGATATCAGGAGTAAGGAATAGGAAGGATTTGGAGAAATGCTGAATTTCTGAAGTCACATTTGTGGATAAACTGGAAACTGTTCAGAAACAGATCCAATTGATATCTGAAGAGAGATGGAAATATTTCAGGAGCTAGAAGGATCAAGAGTTCTCCTCCAGAGATTCTCTTGAAGTCCTTTCCCTACTACTATACAAGCCTATTATACAAAGTGCTCATTTTTCACAGGGAACAATAAGCATGTGTATGATTTTCACAAAGACAGTCATCAGTAGTCATGATCGGTCAAAGCTGCTTTCTTTTGATAACTGATATTATAGACCCAGATGCTGCTAAATTGGTATTCCAAATGCCAGTATGTCCTCCCTGCAATAAACAGCAAACAAAAGTGCCTCTCCTGGTACCCATCTCCTACTCTCTTAGTTCAATAAGAACTCATGACAATGGGATTGTTTCTACTTATCAATGTCACTTTTGAGCTTCACATTGCTCTCACAAATACTTATAACTAATGGCTACTACATATATTTACAGATTTTTAGGTAATAAATTGTTTGCTGAGAGAATACAGCAGTGATCTGTGGATGATACTCTAAGATAATGTCAGACTGGATGGCAATTTTCTGTATTCTGTATATAAAACAGAAGCAACTTTACAAATCAGCCTGACAAAGATGATTGGACAGTTGACTTTGTGCCTTATTAGCAACAAATTTTAATAATCGCTTGACTTTTCTAAATCGTGCTTTCTGCCATGATACAGCAAAAATCTTAATACTTGCCTTGAGAAGTTCTTTCTGAGAACAGAGTGCAGTATCTGTATGGGCTCAAAAATATTTGTTGATGAATAAGTAGCTGATGTTCAACACATGTGGCTTTGACAACTTATTACACTTCAGGGGCCTTTTTAGGCCTATCTCCCTAGGTTCTCCAGAGGATACTTTAAGAATAATCAGTTTTGGTGAATTTCTGCTCAAAACAGACAACTTCTACATCAAGAATTTTGAGAAAGACTGAGAAAAAGATGAAAAACATGTTTGGCAGAATGCATGAGCTCTGGTGGGGTGGGGGGGTAGAGAGGGGAGACACAGGTCTAGATTTGATTTGTAACATAATGTTGTACAATATACATAAAAACAATAAAAAACATAAAAGAGAATAATCAGTTTTATTTTTAAAACAAAACACATCAGGTGCAGGAAAACACAAAGTACATAAACAGACAAAAGTGTGAGCCCATTCCAAAGCTCATATTTAAAGGTAATTAATTAGTCACTCTCAGAGTTCCACAAATACCCTTTCAGACTTTTTGCTAAATGTGCACAAATATATAACTTTAAATCATGAGTTTAGACTACACACAGTGTCCTGCAGCTTGAAATTCTGACTTAACATTGTGGGTATTTTTCAGGCCTAGTATTCTATTTGTACAATTGGGACTCTCATTTATGATATAAATCTGCTATTAATGAAGAATTAAGCTGGTTACTATTTTTTGCTATTTCAGCCATCCTTATGTAAACATCTTTTGGCATGTGCCCTATGTATTTCTTTCTAGAATAAATTTCTAATAGAGGAATTGACAAGTTATAGAGTACATGCATATTGACTATCTTTTCTTTTTTTCAGGGAATAAAGCCTTTTATTCTTTTTTTTGTTTTTCCTTTTTTTAAAATTTATTTATATATATATATATTTTTATCAAATCTAGACCCATGTCCCCCCCTCGGATCCCCCCACCCCACCAGAGCTCATGCATTCTGCCAAACATGCTTTTCATTCTTTTCTCAGTCTTTCTCATATTCTCCATGGAAAGTTACTGTTTTGAGCAGAAGTTCACTGTTTCAGTCAGTTCTTTAATGCAGTCCTTTCTGTTGTTGTTGTTGTTTCCAATATGCATCACTCCCAATGCTTGGACAAAAGCTCAAGGGGCCGTGCACAAAGAAATACTTACAACTAGGTAATTGGCACTAGTTCACAGATGAGGGATACCATTTGTCGTTTGTTTTTCTGGGACTGTGTTACTTCATTCAGTATGATGTCCTCAGCTCCAGCCATTTCCTGCAAAGCTCAGGATGGCAGATCGGTCTTGCTTTGGGAATTTTATTTTTTTTGATGTCATCTTTCTTTACTGCTGCATAGAACTCCATTGTGTAGATGTACCACATTTTCTCTATCCACTCATCAGTTGAGGGCCATTTGGGTTGGTTCCAGCTCCTTGCTATTGTGAAGAGAGCTTCCTGCGCTTCAGCTGGTCTCAGAAGAGTATCTTTTCATAACTTGATGGAGAATGTACAGCATGAATTGTGTCCCCAAGAATGTAAATTATTATTAATAAAATGCAGTTGTTAGAGTGGGCTTTAATCAGCTCTGACTAGTGTCCTATGAAGAAGAAATCTGGATACACAGAGATATGAAAGCTGTGCACAGAGTGAAGACCATGTGTGGAGATAAAGATGCAGCTGTAAGCCAAAGAGAGAAGCCGCAGGAGAATCCAAACTTCCTAACACATTTTTCTTGGACTTTCAGCCTCTAGAACTGTGTGAAAAAGAGATTTCTGTTGGTTAAGACCTCCTGCCTACAGTGTTTCATTAGGGCAGCCCTTAAAGAAGACTAATGCAGCTGGACTTGGTAGTGCACGCCTTTAATCCTAGCACTTGGGAGGCAGAGGCAGGTGGATCTTTGAGAGTTCAAGGCCAGCCTGGTCTACAGAGTGAGTTCCAGGAGAGCTGGGGCTACGGGAGACCCTGTCTCGAAAAGACCCAAAAAAAAAAAAAAAGACTAGTGCAAAAGTCACTAAGGTCCCTTTTGCTTTGGGCTGAGGCCCCTGTGCTATGAGCAAGCTGTTGTAGCCTCTTGTTCTGTTACTGCTCTCTAGCTCTGCCTTCCTTCATTGCCCTGAGTGCCCTTTCCTGTTACAGTTCAGTTAATAGGGTATTTACTGTGAACCTTAGGAAAACCTCAATGATCTTTGGAGGAATATGAAGTTTTTTTGTTTTTTTTTTAGTTTATTATTTCTTCTTTTTCAAAAATATGGAATGCTTCACAAATTTGCATGTCATCCTTGTGTAGGGGCCACGCTAATCATCTCTGTATCGATCCAATTTTAGTATGTGTGCTGCCAAAGCGAGCACTAGTTTATTATTTCTCTCTCTCTCTCTCTCTCTCTCTCTCTCTCTTTCTCTGTATGTATGTAAAATAAGTATGCATGGGCATGCAATGACATGACATGCATGTGGCAGTCAGAAGACAGTTTTGTGAAGTTTTTTTATCTTCTTTAACCATTTTATGTGGGTTTCAGGGATTGAACACGAGTCATCAGGCGTGTGCTGCTGATAGAGAGGAGAAACAATGTTCCCTAGAGTGTCCTTAGCCTCAGACATAAAAGTTTAAGAATGGACTCAAATGGAAGCTTTAGGATAATTTTATTAGAATTTGAAGAAAAATCCTTAGGGCAGACAAGTTGTGAATCTTGGCAGCCACCCTGAGGAGGAGAATGGAGGGGAGAAGAAAAAACAAACAAACAAACGTGAAGCCATGCTGGTTTAGAGAAGCCATGCTACTTCAGAGCCTGCACGCAAGTCCACAAGAACTGCCCCAAGAGGCAGGCATTACAGCCAGGAAAAGCTTACCATCTCATTAACACAGTAGGTATTCTGCCCATCTTTTCAGCATGACTTGCAAACCCACCTTCCTAAGGGAGGGTCCTATAACCAAGTGACTAACCAGTGAAACTGGAAAATTAAATCTTTATCCAGGCCAGAGAATCTTAGTGTTGATCAGTTTAATGGGTTGTTTTTGCTACAGTAACAATGCTTCCACCCAGTGAACTATCTCCATGGCCCTGTTTTAGTTGTTGTTTTGGGATGTTTATTGTTGTTGCTCTTGTTATCCATCATTCTGGCAACAGATTACAAGAAAAGTTATTAAAATATTTTCTCTTTCTTCTTTTTTTTTGACACAGGGTCTCCCAGCTGGCGTGGAACAGGAGTCCAGCCTGGACTCTCCCAGCTGGCCTTCAACTCAAAGAAATCCTCCAGCCTGCTGGAAGGTGTGAGCCACCATGCCTGGCTTAAAATATTTTCTCATTTAATTACCCTATTTTTTTTATTTTGAAATAGTAAGAAGCAAGATCTTTTTTTTTTTTCCACAGAATTTCTCAAATGTTTCTTCTGTAGATCGATGACAATACTTAGTTCACCTTTGGTGGATAATTTTAAGTTCATTAAATAAGTTCTTTTGCAATGCTGAGGAATGAGCCTAGAGACACATGTATGTTAGGCAAGCTGTCTTACCACTGAGCCATATCATAACTTTGTCCCACTTTAATTTTAATATTTATTTATTTCCTTTTTTTTTTTTTTTTTAAGACAGAATCTCCCTGTAGCCTGAGCTGATCTGGAACTTGATATGTAGACCAGGCTGGCCTTGAGCTCCCCCTGTCTCTGCCTCCCAAGTGCTGAGATTGAAGGTGTCTGCCACCATGCCCAGCTTAATTTTTATTTTGAGACAAGTTCACCATAAGCTGTCCAGGAACAACCTTGAACTTAACCAATCTCCTCAGTCAGCCTTCAAAGTAGTTGGTATCACAAGACTATGCTACCAGCCCAGACAAATCCACATTTTTAGTCACATAACTAAATTAACCTGGATCAACCTAGTAGCTGAAGGTAATTGCCATTTGACACAGTCCCTCTTCCTGAACCCCCCCTCCTCCCTCAACCCTCATTAAATCCTATGTGTGCTTCAAGAGAGAAGTCGGAAGGAAACTCGACATTACGGAGTATCAACTTCTGCTTTACAGCCTCATCAGCAACCTTTACATATTTGGCATTTTTTTGATTTCCTGAAGAAGTGACTCACCAAGAATTACACAGCCACAGTAGCCGGAGTGATTGGTTTTAATGTCTTCTAACATTTCTTTTCCTTTAGCAACTTGTAAAAGGAGAGATGGTTTTGCTGGATTATTCCAAGACGATCATAGGAGAGTAGAGAATTTTTCTTTTCTCATCTTTTTCTTGTCTTCTATCCTCTCTTCTCAGAGATCATTTTGGCTGCTCAAGCCCTGTAGGCCTGGAAAGCTTATGCTTCCTTTTCACTAACGGATTAGGATATAACAGAGAGCTGAGTCAAACCTGCCTCTACTAGTTAGGAGAGAGAAGGGATAGAAGCAGCCTGCTGAAACTAGAGTGACCAAGGGCCAATGCACTCAATAGAGCCTTTCAGTCACTGGATGGAAATGCAAAACACCAGAAAAATCTCTCTCATGTAAAATCTGCAGGAAATCTAGGAAAGGATTTTTCTCTTGTTTGTATATTTTCTTCCTAACTTTTTTTTCTAATGTATCTGTATATGTGTGCAATGATGAATTAAGGGATGAATTTAGAAGCAAATCTAAATAGACCAGTCTCTCCCTATTTGTAATATTCAAGTTCTACCTTTTGAGCCCTCCTTTTTGGTGTTGATTTTCCAATTCTTTTTTTTTTTTTTTGGTCTTTTCGAGACAGGGTCTCCCTGTAGCCCCAGCTGTCCTGGAACTCGCTCTATAGACCAGGCCGGCCTTGAACTCACAAAAATCCACCTGCCTCTGCCTCCCAAGTGCTAGGATTAAAGGCGTGCGCCACCACGCCCAGCCTTTCCATCTTTTTTTTGGGGGGGGGGATTTTCCAATTCTTATTTAGTCTACTAACCCATATATGGCCCTGAAAATATGTGCAATTACTTCTAATAAATATGAGGAGACTATGTGCAAGAAGTTACACAGGGA
The DNA here is from genome assembly GCA_009823505.1 of Rhizomys pruinosus. Classification (NCBI taxonomy): domain Eukaryota; kingdom Metazoa; phylum Chordata; class Mammalia; order Rodentia; family Spalacidae; genus Rhizomys; species Rhizomys pruinosus. The sequence continues at coordinate 269,038 of VZQC01013770.1, read as the reverse complement.
CGGTATGCAAGAAGTTACACAGGCCCTGCATTCGATACTGAAGGCGTTAGGCTAGGTTCTGTATCAGACAGCTAAGAGTTAGTCTACCTCAGGATCTATAGTCTCATAGAGAAAGTTACTGGTGTTTATGTTTGCTTAACGATTTCCTAAAACAGCTAGATTTTACAGAGCAAGACATTTGAATTATCTAGTTCTCAGTGACAGAATCTAAATATCATTCACATTTAGCTCAAAGCACAAGCTTGTTTTGAAACAATAGCAATTAAATAAACACTTTTATCAGAAGTGCTTTCAAAAGTGTGTTCACTTGTGTGTCATAAATCATGAAAGGGAAAGGGAGTCATACCCATGCCATGTGTGAGTTCCAGAGCTGCACCACAACATCACATCATCTGTAACACAGCTGCTTCATTGAAATTCAAATTCTAACATTCCAAAACAGGCTGCATGTGCAACACGAAGAAATGATCTTTGAAGCAGTTCTGAATTTGGTAGGTAGCTGATTTAGACTAGTAGTTAGGCCTCCTGTAATCTAACTTTGAGAGGTGAAACTGTAGGAGGACACAAATGTAATCTTTAGGGGTAAGAACTTGAGTTGAAAAGGCCTACAAGTAAGCACTAGTGTCAAATGTAGTATCTTTTTTGATGAAAAAGATGACCATTATTGGTTTTAAAACAAATGATACGAAGTGCTGGAGAGGTTGTGGGGAAAGGGGAACACTCATCCACTGCTTGTGGGAATGTAAACTCATACAGCCACTATGGAAAGCAGTGTGGAGAACCTTTGGAAGACTTGGAATGAACTTGCCATCTGACCCAGCCATACCACTCCTGGGTATGTACCCACAAGACTCATCTTATGTACCCACAAGACTCATCTTACTGCAGAGATACATGCACAGCCATGTTTATTTCAACTTTCTTCACAATAGCAAAGTGCTGGAACCAACCCAAGTGCCCCTCAACTGATGAGTGGATAGAGAAAATGTGGTACATCTACACAATGGAGTTCTATGCAGCAGTAAAGAAAGATGATATCATGAGCTTTGCAGGAAAATGGCTGGAGCTAGAGGACATCATGCTGAGTGAAGTAACATAGTTCCAGAAAAACAAACGACGAATGGCATCCCTCATCTGTGGATGCTAGCACTGATTACCTAATTGTATGGCAAACTGAGCAACGTCAATGTGATCCGAAAACAACTGTGCTCTTATATTGTAGAATTCCTTAAAAAAATAAACAACAACAAAAAAACATGTTCATCTGTTTAGGGTCTGACCAGCATGGTTTTATTATTTACTATCAAATTTCTGGAAGCAAATAAGGGAAGAAAAAAGTATTAGACAAAACTAGACAAGTCACTCGATTCCTTCTTTGGCATGATTATCATGGGTAACAACCACAGTCACTATAGTCACTATCATTCACTTGCTTACTTTCTGTCGGATGCTTAAGTACCTCTCTAAAATAGGATCCAATCAAAATGAAATGACTAATGATACAGTAAAAGGGTTTCTGAGTTGGGGCTGGGGAGGTGGCTCAGTTAGTAAAGTGCTTACCATGTAAGGATGAGGATCTGAATTTGGTCCACAGAACTCACATAAAAATCTAGGCCTGTAGTCCCAGCATGGAGAGGCTAAGCCAGGAGGATCTCTGGGGGCTTCTGGGGAGTCAGTCTAGCCTATTGGTTCAGTGAGAGCTCTGCCTCAATAAAGTGGAGAAGGGATCAAGGAAAACATCTGAGGTTGACCTCTGGCCTCCACATGCACATACACACAATGCATCTGGATTCAAACAATGCATACATGTACACATGTGCACAGACACAAAGAGTCTCTGGAGCCTCACAAAAAGAAGGCAATAATGTCACAGTATTTTAACTAGTACCAAGCATTTGTCCTGTCCTGGTAAATCTCCATGGTAGTCCAATGTAATTTCTTCACTTAAAGCAAGCAGACTCATCTGGCACAAATGCCAAGACATTTTCTTCTTCTTCTTCTTCTTCTTCTTCTTCTTCTTCTTCTTCTTCTTCTTCTTCTTCTTCTTCTTCTTCTTCTTCTTCTTCTTCTTCATTTCCTATTATCTTGGATATGAGTTCTCTAAGGTGTACCTTCAGAAAACACATCCATCACTCAAGTCCTGCTAGAAAAGGACAGTTAAGAGAAGGATAGTATCTAGTGCTTATAAAATGAAAGCCATGTTCTAACCTATTATATCCATATAAATTTACTGAAGTGTAGATTGATTCACTTTCATATTGCAGGAAATATTCAATCATTGCCAAAGTCAATACATTGTCTAGTTGCTGAAAGCAGCTGGTTTCCCTAGATGGAACCATTTGTCCCTATTTCCTATTTCAGTCAATTTCTGCTTCAAGGGGAGGAGATGCCAAAAAGAGTTGGCAGCAATACCCTTTCCTATTTTTAATAGGTTTTCTTTTATGTATTTTGGAGTTTTCTCTTGTATTGTGTTCAAGTGGCACTTCTACTTTGTAATCAGATTGGATAGCTTTACAAGATACTGATGCCAAAAGAACCCTGAGGTAAATGGTTTCCTCTCCTTCATGTTCAAGGAAACTGTGTTGTCACTCCACTGCCAGGGATGTGGAGTCCTTAGGAGGAAGGGGGCTTTCATCTGCATAAAACATGCATTTGTAAGAGAGCCCTGGAATGTGAACATTCCTTGAGACTCCAGTGATAATTTGAGATAAATCCGGACTCATGGGACATCCTATTTCTGTGCTATGCTTTCCCCTCTTCCCTTCTTAGCTGTTGGGAAAAAGAGGTAAAAATCTAAGAATGGGAGGCATTTGTTCTGATTTACTTTTCCTGTTTGTTTAAATCTCTAGGCTTAAGTTGTTCATCTCCCTTTCTTTTCCTTCTTGTGTTTTAGTTTTTATGTGAGGTTTGCTCTTTAAGTAAACAAAGTACTGAAGCTTTATTTTTCTCTTATTTTTGACCACTAACCTTGAAAATGTCACCTTCTAGGACTTCATAGATTTTCAATCTATAAAGGGATATGTCAATATCTATTCCCTTTCATTTGTAAAACATTAAGATTGTCACTTATTTTATTTTGATTCTGTGTTAGGATATAGTTAATATTAAATATGTAAAAATTAAATCTAAAAATATTTCACTGTATTTCTCTGATTTCATGACACTCAAAAGAAATTTTGTGGATGATAGAAGTATTAGTTACTGTTCTGTTGCTGTGATAAAACATCCTGATGAAAGCAACTTAAAGAACAAAAGACTTTATTTTGGCTTACAGTTCCAGAGGGACAGAGTCCATCAGGGCAGGGAGGCATGGTCACAGAGAAAGTAGGACAGTAGGAGCAGGAAGCTGCACACAGGAAGCAGAGAGACAGGAAGGGAAGGCTATAAACCCTCAAAGCCCAGTCTCAGTGACCATAGTTCCTCCAGCAAACCTCCACCTCCTACAAGTTCCACAACCTTCCCAAATAGCACCAACAACTGCAGGTCAAGTGCTGAAATACAAGAGACTCTAGAGGATGTTTCTCATCCAGATCACCACAGAACTGTGTGTAACATATTATAATTACTAGCACAGGAAATTCAATGTAGCTCCTTATGCATGCTAAAAATATCTTCTACTGGTCTCGAGAGATGGCTCAGTGGTTAAGAGCACGAGCTGTTCTTTTTTTTTGGTCTTTTCGAGACAGGTCTCCCTGTAGCCCCAGCTGTCCTGTAACTCACATTGTAGACCAGGCTGGCCTTGAACTCACAAAGATCTGCCTACCTCTGCCTCCCAAGTGCTAGGATTAAAGGCATGCGCCACCACCCACAGGCTGTTCTTACAGCACCCACATGGCTGCTAACAACTGTCTGTAATTCCAGTTCCAGGTGATCCGACACCTTCTTCTGTCCTTTGTGGGTATTGCACAACATGGGTGCTCTTATACACATGCAGGAATAATATTCATACACATAAAATAAAAACAATAAAAGTTAAAAAAAAATCTCCAGTCCAATTGCCTCAAGAAAAAAAAAAAGTTAAAAAAATCTTCTACCACTGAGTTACATTCCCATCTTCTTGTGGAGTATCTTGAAGCATGAGTTTTCATATTACAAATGACTTGAAAAACCCCATCATATTAATCTATACGTAACTAAATTAGTTACAGCTTTTGTCAATAAGTTCTATATCTTTTTTTTTAAAGTTCTATATCTTTAATACAAGTTTTCATCAGCTACCCTCCCCTCATGCACTGCCTCTATTTTTCCATATCATTTCTCAATCCTCTTCTGGGGTCCTTCAAAGGCAGACTAAAAAGCACTCAAGAGCTTTTTGGATATTTGGATATTACTGTTAACAAGGAAATAGTGCAGATTGCTTAACCCACTTCCTAAAGTATACGTCTAAAATCTCAGCCCCAACCTGACCAGGTCTGTTAACTTTTGAGAGATCTTTTTATGAGCTGTCACACATTAAACTGACATATAAAGAGACTAATACCATTTCATACAGACTAATACCATTCACAGGTTCTTCTTGCTTTAAAGGTAAAAGTATGTGACAATAATAGCAAATTATGACTAGCAAATGTAAACTGGTTTAGGGAGACAAGGAACAAATACTTTTCTCTTGAAATTTTACTATGCACTATGTATTAGTTACTTTTCTGTTCCTGTATTAACACACCATGACCAAGGTGACTTATAGAAGGAAAAGTTTATTTGAGGTTTCTGTTCCAGGGGTAAGAGTCCATAATGGTCGGCGCGGAATGGCAGAAGGAGGCGGCCAGAGTAGAGAGCAGAGCAATTTCATCTTTAAGTAGGCAACAGGAAGCAGAGAGTGACTGGAAAACCAGTAAGGCTAAAGAATTCCCGAAGCTGGCCGCAGTGACATGCTTCCTCTAGCAGGGCCATATTTCCTAAAACAGTACCGTCAAATGGGACAAAATGTCTAAATACTTGGAACCTATGGGGGACATTCTCATTCAAATTACCACAGCTACATTCTGGAAAAGCAGCTCTCTGAATCTTGTTGCTCAGACTCTTGCAAAAATTTTAAATTTAAGCAAAATTACTTTTCTGAACCTTGGCTTCATCATCTAAAAAAAAATGATAGTAAGACCTATTTCACCAACTTTTTTTTTTGTCCCTTTTGAGTCAGAGTCTTCCTGTAGCTCCAGCGGGCCTGTAGACCAGGCTGGCCTTGAACTCATAGAGATCTGCTTGCCTCTGCCTCCCCAGTGCTGGGATTAAAGGTGTGTGCCACCACACCCAGCTCTATTTCACAAACTTTTATATGGATTTTTTATTAGATCGATGCAAACTGGCCACCAATTTCAGATTATTATAGGTAGTCCTAATTCCAATACCCAAGTTAACAACACATTTATCATATAGAATTACCAAGATGAGAATATGCATATATCATGCCATAGTTTACAAAGCACATTAACCTGAAGAACATTTCACTTAAACCTATTTGGATAATTAAACCTGAGTTTCAAGTTTTATTTTATTAATTTAGACATAAATTCTGAGCATTTGGGGAAAACATTTGGATTCTGAAAGATTAAAAGCCAGACGTCGAGGCTGGAGAGATGGCCTAGCGGTTAAGAGCACCGGCCTCTCTTGCAGAGGACCCAGGTTCGATCGGACCCAGGTTTGATTCCCGGCACCCACACGGCGGCTGAGAACCGTCTGTAACTCCAGTTCCAGGGGAATCCGAGACCCTCTTCTGACCTCCGCGGCACTGCACGACATGGGTGCACAAACCTACATGCAGACAGTACATTCAAACACATACAAAATAAATAAAATTAAAAAAAATGTAAAAAGCCAGGCGTCGTGGCACATAGATGTAATCCCAATACTCAGGAAATTGAGATAGGAGGATTATTAAACAACGAGACTAAGAAAAAGATGCAAGACAGAACTTAACATGCATGGCAGAAGGCATGTGCTCTGGTGGAGGAGGCCGTGGATGGAGAAATGGGTCTAAATTTGATTGGGAAAGGTTGTATGAAATGCACAAAAGATCAATAAAAAAAAAAAAAAGAATTAAACAGTGAGAAGGCCCTATCAGAGAGAGAGAGAGAGAGAGAGAGAGAGAGAGAGAGAGAATATTCCAGGTGTGATGACACACAACTGTAATCTCAGCACTTGAGAGGGTGAGACAAGATGACTGCTGTGAGTTCAAACCTTGCCTTGGCAACACAGAGAATTCCGGAATCTCAAGCAGCTGGGTGCTAAAATTCTGAGTTAGTGGTGAAATTCACTATGTACTTAACACCACGTCTACATCTAGCGTACATTGTGCTTATGTAGCAGGGCTCAAATTTTTGCTCTCAGGACACTTTTTTTTTTTTAAGTGAGGATTCCAAAGAGTTTTTGCTTAAGTGGAATACAACTACTAATCTATTGCATTAGAAATTAAAATTGAGCCGGGCGTGGTGGCACATGCCTTTAATCCTAGCACTTGGGAGGCAGAGGCATGTGGGATCTTTGTGAGTTCAAGGCCAGCCTGATCTACAGAGTGACTTCCAGGATGGCTGGGGCTACAGGGAGACCCTGTCTTGAAAAGACCAAAAAAAAAAAAAAAAAAAGAAATTAAAATTGAGAAAGTTTTGGAATATTATTTACCAATTCATTTTACAAAATTAAAATTCATTAAAATACAATAAACCATTATATTAACATAAAAACACATTTTATGTAAAATATCTGTATTATCATAAAACAAAAAATGTCTAGCTTAATCAAAGACGACTGGATTATTTAATGTGGTTTTTTTTTTTTTTGCATTTAATATTTTATAATTTTCATCGTGGAAAATGCCAGTATGTTTTTATGAGAAAATGGTTTAATTAAAGACTAAAATTTCATATTCAAATTAAAATTGGCCTCAAAAGTTGATGATATACTAAAATATTGACCTTAAGGATCCCCACAGCCCCTCTGCTAGGACTCCCATATGGCACTTACCTACTACACAGTTATCACTCAAGAAATAGCTGCTGAATGAAGTCATGAGAGCTCCTGGACTTAAGAGTTTAGACTCCACTGGAAGGGACAAGAATTTATAAAACTGTGCTACTAGCATCAGCATGGGAACAATCACAAGAGTTTGTGGAAGAAAGGCCTTTAGGAGAAATGATGGTTAAACTGAGACTTAAATCGTCAGATAAGAAATATGAATAAAGATAGGATAGCAGAGGGTTACAGATTGCTAGAGTTTAGAGAGAGCAAAACATGGTAAGCAGGCCAGAAATGAGGAAATATGTTTCCTGAGAAAAAGTTTGAAAACTAAAAAGGAGGGTGACATAAAGTTTAGAATGGTCATTATGGAGATAATGTAAAGAATGAATTGTATTGTAAGGCAACAGGCAGAAAGCTATTATAAGCAGCCCAGGCAAGAGATGTTGGTCTAAAGGTATTAAAGATGGAGAGAAACAGAAACAGAATTGGGAAACGAAGACAACTAGATTTCTTGATTATAGGAGGTGAGAGAGGGCAGAGCTGAGCATGAAACCAAATTTCTGGTTTCAATAACTATGACGATGACACCATTTAGAGGCTGGAAACATAAAGGAGGTATAGAATTTTATTTTGGGCTATGTTATTTTGAGAAATCTTGGGATATCTAGGATAGATATTTTAAAGGTATGTAAACTTTATAGTTAGAAGAATTGGACTTAAAATTTATACTTAGAGAGTATAATACTTAGGGAGTAATATACTTAGGGAGTATAGCCAGGGAGACCCCAAGAAGAGTGTTAAAAGTGAGATAGGATTCCAGACAGCCTAGTGAGCAAGGCTGGTGAGTTCCCATCCCTGGATCCCACAGTGGAAGGAGAGAACAGACTCCCAAAAGATGTCTTCTGATCTCTGTACACATGACATATATGTGTGTGTTCACACATACACACACTAATCATTAATAATCAATATTTAGGGGCTGGAGAGATGGCCTAGTGGTTAAGAGCGCCGAGGACCCTGGTTCGATTCCCAGCACCCACATGGCGGCTGAGAACTGTCTTTAACTCCAGTTCCAGGGGAATCCGATGCCCTCTTCTGACCTCCGAGGCTTTGCACGACATGGGTGCACAAACCTACACGCAGACAGTACATTCATACACATAAACAATAAATAAAAAATTAAAAAATTAATATTTAAAGTGAGATGGAAACAAACTGGCTTAGACAACTTTGAGGTACATTGTTAGTTCAATGACATACAGAAGATAACCCTAGAAGGTAAGTGGAAAAAAGTAGAGCTCTAGGAGGAAAACTACGAAAGCTAGGGGTCCAGAAATCAAAGGTTCCGAATGTGGGAGGCCATGGCTACTAGTATCTAATGCTGGAGAGGCCAATTAAAATAAGAAAAATATTCCACCGTATTAAAAAAAAAAAAAGATTACTGATGACCTTATTAAGAATTTAGGTGGTAGCCAGGTGTGGTGGCACATGCCTTTAATCCCAGCACTGGGAGGCAGAAGCAGGCAGATCTCTGTGAGTTCAAGGCCAGCCTGATCTACAAAGTGAGTTCTAGGACAGCTAGGGCTACAGGGAGACCCTGTCTCAAAAAAAAAAAAAAAAAAAAAAAAAAGGGAAGTGGAGAGAATACCCAACCATCGTGCCAGGTCAGGTGTGGATGCAGGTAGGCTTGAGTGAGGAGGAAAGGAAGTTGGTTTTATATAATATATTATATAAATAAAACCGGCATGGTGGCCATGCCTTTAATCCCAGCATTGGGAGGAACAGAGGCAGGCGGATCTCTGTGAGTCAAAGGCCAGACCTGGTACTACACAGTTAAGTTCCAGGACAGCTGGGGCCTCAGGGAGACCCTGTCCCTTAAAAAAAAAAAAAAAAAAAAAGGACAAAAAATTATATATTATATAATATATATGATCTCTAAATATATTATATATTTTTTTAATTTTATATTTTTGCTGAACATAAGTAGGAGGTGGCTTGAAAATAATGGAGAAAAATCTGAAGAGGCTGTTGTTGAAAATGAGTAAAAGAGATAACTAGGGAAATTCTTGTTTGGCAAAGTTGAGGTTTACTTGATGTTGAACACTGTAAATACACATTGGAAGCAAACTACATGGTCTGCCCAGAATTTTACATCAGTTTTCTTTTTAAACTTTGTTTCTAAATTAGAAGGTTAAGATCTAGGCTATATCTTGTTAAAAAAATATAATACTGTAGACACTACAATAGAGAGATCATAAATTGAAAACAACACTCTCACCTTCAGTACCCACGCACATATAATTTGCAACATACAGACATTATAACAATGTTGTAACATTGGCTCTGAATCTCTTTCTGAGGAAGTACGACCTGACAGCTCATTTCCTGTAATCTTCCATGCTATGTTCAATGTAAATACTGAGGCTATTATTGTATGGGGTGCAATTTGTATGATAGCATGGACAAATAAATGTCAGACATGGTACTTACTGATATAATTTATATTAAAATTTAATCCATTTTCAGAAAATGGCACAATTCACACATCTCTAAAGAAATGTATCAGCAAAGATGGGGGTGCACAACTATTTTGTTCTTTACAGACTATTCGATTTTAATCACTAATAGCATCTGAGTTTACACTATAAATGAATCTGTATGTAGGAAATAGTATTAAACTTGTGTTATGCACTGGATATGTAAAACTTCTATTGAACTATCACAAAACCTTACTAGATAAATATTGTCTTCATTTATAGATGAGGAAACTGGATGACAGAAAGTTAAAGAAATTTGTCCTAATATGGTGAGCTGGGATTTGAACCTAGAAGTTTAACTTCACAATGTCTATCATCTACATTGCCTTTTTCAAGACAGAAATTTAATGACGTTTCTTCTGAGACCAAAATGCTCACTCGAACTTTATTTATTTATTTATTTATTTATTTATTTATTTATTTATTTATTTATTTATTTTTGTCTTTTCGAAACAAGGTCTCCCTGTAGTCCCAGCTGTCCTGGAACTCACTCTGTAGACCATGCTGGCCTTGAACTCACTAAGATCTGCCTGCCTCTGCCTCCCAAGTGCTAGGATTAAAGGTGTGCGCCACCACGCCTGGCGGCTTTATGAAATTTAACAAGACGATTGGGCAGGTAAGGTCGAACTGGGTTCAAGAGTAGTTGTAATATGTAGACTTAAGAGACTGCATAAATCAAGATACAAAATAACTTGTTTTGTTAGATAAAATTTCCTTCTTTATAAAACTACTTGGAAATATTTCAAGCACACAGAAAAATACAGAAAATATTTACAACTGAACATCCATGTACAGGTAGATTCCTGTGAGTTTGAGGCTGGACTGATCTACCCAGAGAGTTCCAGGCCTGCTGGGGCTACAGGGAGTCACTGTCTCAAAAACGAATTATAGTTCTTGCAATTGGTTCCCTCTCAATAGTTACTTATCCATTTTAATGCTAGTGGCTTTAGTTCATTTAGTTTCACTCTTTAGTAGTCTGTGTATTAACTTTAAAAAAAATTTTTAATAAGAATTCTGTTCTTTTTAAAATTTTTTTAAAATTTTCATATGTGTATGAATGTATTGTCTGTATGTAGGTCAGAAGAGGGTGTCAGATTCCCCTGGAACTGGAGTTAAAGACAGTTCTTAGCCGCCATGTGGGTGCTGGGGATCAAACCCGGGTCCTCTGTAAGAGCAGTCGGAGCTCTTAACCGCTAGGCTATCTCTCCAGCCCTTTAACTTTTAAAAAACCCAGCTGGGTGTGGTGGCGCACGCCTTTAATCCTAGCATTTGGGAGGCAGAGGCAGGCGGATCTTTGTGAGTTCAAGGCCAGCCTGGTCTACAGAGTAAGTTCCAGGACAGCTGGGGCTATAGGGAGACCCTGTCTCGAAAAAGAACCCCCCCCCAAAAAAAAAAGTAACCCATCCATTCTCCTCTTAGTAGATACTGCTTCACTAATATAGCCATGCTGCTATGAACTTTCTCCGGAGTGCTCACAGTAACTTTGTATATAAAAATTCCTTAACATGCGGTTTAGTTGGAAAGATACGACTTGATGAATGTTACAGCGGAGAGCCATCAGTTTCAAGAACAGAACCATAGACTAAGGGCTACGGAGCAAACTCAGACTACTTTCACTGGGAGGCGTTTGAAGGAAGGTCTGACAGCAACACGGATCACTACAGTTTGACACCTTTAGCCTTCAAATTTCCCCTTTTCCCCTCTTTTCAGAGACAGCAGGAGTTCCACGAGGACTAAACTTGACTCCCAAGGTTAGTCAAATACGAGTGCCAGGGCAGTTTGCAGTGGAAACTGTAGCTGCCAGCCTCTTGGGTATGTCAGCCCACCAGAAATGACAGCAAGAGGCAAGTGTTGGGGCAACCAGGGCCTAACTTCACTTTCCACCCAGAAAGTCCCGGAAGGCTGGGAAAGCAGGATGGATGGGAGAACAGACACTAGCCTCGAGTGCTTTCATTCACAAAGATGTCAGGTCGGTAGAAGGGCCTAAGGGCCCCCTCCCTGAGGGCTGCTTTCCAGTATCAGGCTTTCAGCAGCGCCTCCAGCCCTTACGCCAATTCCGTAAGGAGTCCAACCAGGCGACTCTCCCAGCTCCCAAATGCGACCAGAAATTGAGCGGAGGTGGCACTGGCAGCCGCCATCTTTGGTTCGGGCAAGAATGCACCGACCCCCCCCACTCCCTTTTAGAGTTTGCACCCACAAAAGTAGCGCAGTTAACTCTTAGGGGCAGTGTTGAAGAAACATACAAAGAAGCCCCACTATCCACGACAACGGAAGTGCAAAAGGTGTCCAATCTGAACATGGTGCTTAAGTAGGAGCAGCAAATCCGCGCTGACGCCAATGAAGTCACATTCTAAGTAGAGCCAGGCGGCAGGCCCGGTTGGGTAATCTCGCGAGACCTAGCCGCCTCGGCTGGGCTCGGCTGGGCCCGGAAGCCGAGTCTCTGGGCGGGGAGCGGAGGAGGGAATCCAGTCGGAAGACAGCCAGTGAGGTTGGCCTCCCTTCTGCCGCGTGCGTAAGCAGAGCAGCGACGCCGAGCGGCTACGCTGCGGAATCGGCGTAGGAGGCTTTGGAGAATCCGCGGGCTGCGCCGCGCTGGGGCTGGTCGCGGAGGGGGAGGGGATGTCGGTCAGTGCGAGATCCGCTGCTGCTGAGGAGAGGATCGTCAACTGCAGCAACATGGGTGAGTCTCTGCCCCGGGCTGCTGCTGCTCGGGGCCTCGGCTCTGGACGCGCGGACTCGGCGGCCACCTGGCCGAGCCGGGGAACGCCCTGAGCCTAGGTGGCCGGGGGCGGCGAGGGCGGCGCGGAGGGGGCGATGGCGGGCCCGGGGCGCGGCGGCCGGGGGGAGGGGAGACGGCGGCGGCGGCTGTGACAGTTTGAATTGAACGTGAGCGGAGCCGGGGCGGCGGCATTTCCTGTGCGGCGACGAGGTCCCGGGCGCGGGCTGGCGGCAGCCGCGGCCTCTGCGGCCCGAGCGGTGTCGTCCTTGCCCAGCCTTCGCCGGCCTCGGAGGCTCGTCTTTCCCGGGTCTTCTTCAGGGCCCGCGGCCTCGCCGCCCGGCTCTCCGGGCTCTCGGGGCTGCGCTGGGGTCCGCTCCTGGGGGTGTGGGCCTGGACCCCGGGTGGGGATGAGAGTGCGCGCCCGAGCGGGGGCTGTGAGGGCTGGCCGCGGAGGGCGGCGGCGGGGAGGGAGGAAGAAGGATGCACCGGTCTGCGGCGGAGGCGGCGGCGGCTGCAGCAGCTCCAGCAGCTCCAGCAAACGAACCTGCAGCCCGCCGCCTTCCTCTTCCCCGCCGCTCGGGGCTGCGGCTTCCCGGGCGCAGCCCAGAAGACGGGTGGATGGCGGGCTTGTCCCGGGCATGGAAGATCCGGAGCTTGGTTTGGGTATAATTTTTAGGAAAAGGGAAAAGAGAACGTCTGAAAAGGGCGCCCTCCGGAGGAGGTGGAAAGGATGGGAAAGGTCCCAGGATAGGGGAGTGGAGTTACGGACTCTTAGAAGTTTAAGGAAATTAATGTTGAAAATAATTTAGGATTCTGTTCTTCTCTTAAGCTGCTTCATTTCCTTTCCTCCCCCACATATTGGAAAAGGAACAGGCGGTTTCATTCACATTTTCCACTCCTGAGTTCCATTTCATACTGTGTCTGTAGTATGAAACACTGAGATTTTTTTTCCCTTAGGTGTTTCCATTCGCTGTTACTTTTTAGAGTACACTGTTTCAACTCTGGGTTCTTTCGGTTGAAGGGAAAAGAATCCATGATGTCCGGATGTTTGCGTAGTTACCGGAATCATTACTTAAATCTTTTCAAGTTTATTACTAAATAGTTCAACTTTAAGAATTTTTTTCCCTTATTTTGAATGAAGTGGAAGAATACCTTCCCAGAGTGCCTCTGAGAGTTTGAGTGAGTAGGTACTGTAGATTCACAGGTATTACATTGTTTTACGTATTTGTGTATATTCAGGTACGGAGTGTTGTCAGTTTTTCCCCTCTCAAGTTTATAAGCAAGTTGAAACTCTAGGTAGGTTTCATATGCATCGCAGGGGTGCAACATGTTATGATGGACATAAACAATCCCTGGATTTCTTCCTCCAAACAGCAAGGGAAAGAGTAAGGGATGGTGGGGGAGTGGAGGAAGAAATAAACTTTCTTTATATCCAGGTGTTTAGTGGATGGGACTAGAGGAAATAAAACTTGAGTGGAGCTTTAAAAGAATTGTGGAGGCTACATAGGTAGCCTGTCTGATAGCAGTGTGTCCGTCAGTGATAGGGAGGGCAGTGTGAAGCAGTCAGGTTCTCTAACTTAAAAATACCACACGTGCTTAGAGAATTGAAAATAAGTTTATTATGTGTTTATAGGTTGATACATGTTTTCTGAATTTAACAATTTTTAGTTATTGGTTTTCATTCAGAGATATTTGTATATAAGTACAGGAAAAGTAGTAGTATGGATTATTCAGAAGCTTGTTAGAAAATTGATTCTGTAGATTTATACATTGTCCCCATAGAAATAATCTATTAAAACATTTGAGCCATTCTGAGACCACATAGGACTCTTACCAGGTTATGCTGTAACAGCAGCAAAGCCTCCCGAGAAAGGAGAAAAGAGTTAGAGCTTTGGCTTTTATGACCAGTCAGAATGAATACAATGTTAGAGCAGGTTTGTTTCAGACGGTCAGATGTATACTTTGATAGGGGTGTATGTGTGTGTACACAGAGTTGTGTATTTATATATTTACCAAAGTCTCTGTGTGAGGACTTGCTACTTGAATAGTGTTGCCCATTTCATTTGCCAGCAGTAAGACCAATTTCATATTTGTTCATTTCATGTAACAAAGCTATCTTCATTTTTTTGTGAGAAGCTAACAAGCTCTGAGACAAAAATGTAGATTTCATCTTTTTTTATTGTTATGGACCAAAAGTTCAGTGTGGCTGAGTCAAATGCAAGGTTTTAAAATGTCATGGTAAGGATTAGTGGTCTCACTGTAAGAAAGAATTAAATAAAGGCTGTTAAGTCTGTGTTGTGATTTCTTATTTTGTGTTTGTTTATTCTGTACACCAGAAGCTAGTGGGGTTAGAAAGATCTAGGCCTGGGCCGGGCGTGGTGGCGCATGCCTTTAATCCTAGCACTTGGGAGGCAGAGGCAGGTGGATCTTTGTGAGTTCAAGGCCAGCCTGGTCTACAGAGCGAGTTCCAGGACAGCTGGGGCTACAGGGAGACCCTGTCTCAAAAAGACCAAAAAAATCTAGGCCCTATTTTTTAGTCTTGATAAGAGATCATCCCTCAAAGCTGGGTAGAAACCAGGAGGGTCCTGAAAGGAAATAGTAGCATTAAATAACTCTACTTTATGCTTTGAGAGGAAATACGTTTTATTTTGTTTTCCTTGTCCTGTGTGTCGTCAGATGTCCAGAAAGTAAGGGGTTCCAGTTGAAAATCTTAAATGATGAAAAAAAAAAAAAAAATCTTAATGATGATAGCAGTATACCCTATGAGTGAGAAAGTCAATAGCATTGATGTCAGACAGGGATTCACATCTGGACCTCGCCACTTACTACTACTCGTGTCAGTGTGAGTTAGTGTTTCTCAAACGGGGGAAAGAAGTTTCTTTGCTTTTCTCTTTTCCTCTTTTCTTTTTCCTCCTATATCAATCCCTTCAAGTATGAAGGGATACAAATTTCTTTCAAATAAAGATGAAATGAGAAAAGACAATGAAAACCCCAACTTTTTGTTATTAAGTCTGATAGAGATAAAATGGTTCTGTTGTGTTTTTGTTTTTGTTTTTGTTTTTAAATCTATATCTGAGAGTGGGGATGTGACTTAGTTGTGGAGCATTTGCCTAGCATAGATGAGTCCTTGTTCGACCCCCAGCCCCCACAAATCTGTGCTCCATTTCTATACTTTGGTATAAACTGATGCAGAATTCATACACTGGCCTATCATACTTTTAGAATAGTCCAGTTAGATCAGACTATTCTGCAGTAATTTCACAGCAGGGAAAGATGGCATTTAACTGTATGTCAGAGTTTATGTACTGGAAGGCAGTACTGTTTAACTTCAAAGACTGAGAAGAGTAGGTATACTTTGTGTTTGGAAAAATAGTATGAGGTTGCTGCTGTTTGCATTGCTTTGAAGTTTTTAAAGTCTTAAATATTCATATATTTACATTTTAGTCTTTGTTTGCTTTATAAAGAATATAAGGGAATATCCCTCTTCCTTTCCTACTAGTCACTAGAAGTTATCTTGGACTCCTCTTTAAAGATTAAAAAAAAGTATTTGTGTATGGGGAGGGCATGTATGTGCCACAGTGTGGGTGTAGAGGTCACAGGGCAACTTGAGTCAGTTCTTTCCTTCCATTGTGTGGTCACAGGGTTAAACTCAGGATATCAGGCTGAGTGGCCAGCGCTTTACCTGCATTGCCATCTCCTTGGCCCTGGACTCTCCGAAAGATGTAGCATGTTAATTGTTGCTTCACTCTGGAGCCAGAGCTGCATATTTTTGATAGCTTCACTTAATATGAGGGTCCAGTCAGTTTCTCCCCCTTGGCAGTATTGATATTTGGGATTCATTTATTTGTGTGTGTGTGTGTGTGTGTGTGTGTGTGTGCGCATGTGCGTGTGTACACAGATCTGTATGTGTGAGGAAGCTTTCTAGGAGCTGAAATTTAGTTCCTCAGGATCCGTCCACATCACCTTGAGACAGGCACGCTCTCTAGGATTTGGGGCTTGCCATTTAGGCTAGACTGGCTGCCTAGCAAGTCCTGAGGAATCTACCTTTCTCACCTTCCCAGTGCTGGGATTATAAGCATGCCACCACACCTGGTTGTTTACCTGGGTGCGGGGGAATCAAACTGAAGTCCTTATGTGTTCATGGCAAGCAATTCCCACTGAACTATCTCCACAGCCCCCTCCCTACTTAGGATTTTTTTGTTGGTGGGGTGCTATCCTGTCGTTGGATGGTTTTTTTCTTGCATCCCTTACATGCCAGTAGTACATGCCTTCTCCATTTAGAACAATGAAAATAATGTGTGCAGACATTACCAAATATGTGTGCAGAGAATTGTCTGTTAATGAGAAATGCTGCAGCAGGTGAGAGAGCTACTGAAGGTCTGTAGGAGATGGGAAGGCATCCTCCCTGACTTCCTTAGTCTGTAGCTCTTCTGGAACACTCATCATTTAATCTTGGTGTTTCTCAAACTTGAGAATTGGAATTATCTAGGTTGCTGTTGTGCTTTTGTTTTCATTTTTTGTAATTTTATTGTGTGTGTGTGTGTGTTTTTAAACCACTCAGACTGCACTCCCTCCCTCTAACTCTCCTAAATGAAGAGTAGAACTATCATCAATGGCAAATAGCAGTTGCAAAAGAGCAACACTAAGAGCCAGCTTCACGCTCAGGAGGAAGCAGTACGTCTCGTCCTTGTGGTTTCTGGTACTCTACACAGTCAGAGAAACTTCTCTAGTTACAAACTATATAAATGATCCCTGAAAGTATAGTCTTGTGATTTTTTTTTTTTTTGTAAAATATATTTGCTAATTACTAGACTCGTAGGACATTAAGCTAAGTCAGTAGTTTCCAAAGCTACAACTGGTGTTCCTTCATGGCCTATGTTTGGGAAAAAAAAAAAAAAAAGCAGATTATCTGGTTTCCAGTTATGCCCATTGATTCAGTCTCTGGGAGAGAAACCTAGTAACCTGTGTTTCCACGTGTTTTCCAAATTAAGTAGTTTTATTGAGGTATAGTTTTTATACAAAAAATAATACAGGCTTTAAAAACTCTAGTGAATCTTGATATGCAAACAGAAATACACCTTATTTCAGTCAAGACACTGAGCATTTCTACCCTCTTGGCATTTCCTTGTTCTTTGCACTTATCCCCCTGCTGCTCCAGGTAACCACTGATCTGATTTCTGATAGTCACAGATTAGATTTTTAAAAAAAGGATATATTGAAATAAATAAAAAAAAATTTTTTTTCTGGGTTCTGGGTAGTTTTTATTAAAGTCTTTTCCCCCTAGTGTGTGGTGTATGTGGGGGCCAGAGATCAATAACATTGGGTGCCTTCTTCTATGGCATGCTGTGTATATGTATTGCTGTGTGTGTGGTATATGCATGTGCGTGAGGGTGCGTGTGTCCTTGCAAGTGCATACAGAGGCCAGAGGAGGATATCAGGTGTCTTCATCTAACCCTGTCTGCCTCACTGCCTTTAGACAGGATCTCTCCCTGAAGCTAAAGCTCAGCTGTTTTGGCATCCACTTGGCTTTTGCCTCCCTCTTCCCCCAATGCTGGGGTGGGCATGATTATCCATGCTAGCTTTCTGTATGGGTGTTAGAGATTTTAGCTCAGGTTTTCATGCTTGCACAGCAAACACTCTTACCCACTAGCCATCTCTGGCCCATCCAGCTTAGTTTTTGAGGCAGAGTCTCCCATTGGAACTGGAGTTCACTAGTTGGCTAGATTACCTGGCCAGCAAGCCTCAGAGATCCTCCAGTCTCTCCCTCTTTCCCCTTAGTAGGTAGGGTTATAGAAGCGTGGTGCTACACTTGGCTTTTATGACTTTAGTTTGGGTGCCAGAGATCCAAACCGAGGTTCTCAGACTGGCACTGGAGGTATTTTCCTGACTGCTTAGCTTCCAAGCCCCTTTCTTCCCTTTAGAAAATCTAAAATGTTGAAAATGGTCAACCTTGTACATTTAGAGAAACATGGATTCTAGTAGATGCCAGAATTTATTAAACAATTGGCTTGGGGTAGGCTTTTGGAAATTTGATTAAGTTTTCCAGCAAAGTCAAAATTTTTTTTTTCAGTTTTATTGATCTTTATGTCTTACAGTGGCAGTTTGATATTTTTGTAAATATTTTTTGTTAACCTAACATATTTGGCTACAAAAAAAGTCTTACTGTGAAATCTACAGATAACTACAGTCCATACCTTCATGAATATTGTGGTGTTAGTATTTTTATTTCTGGCATTGCTTTTGTATATTTTATTGAAGTAACCTATTGTCAAAGTCACTCAGCTTTCTATATTTCAGGCCATGTATGTTGACAGTTTCTGTGAAAAAAATTTTCTGGAGAGATAGCCTAGCGGTTAAGAGCACCGACTGCTCTTGCAGAGGACCCAGGTTCGATCTTCAGCACCCACATGGCGACTAAGAACCGTCTGTAACTCCAATTCCAGGAGAACTCCAGTTCCAGGGGAATCCGAGACCGTCTTCTGACCTCCGCGGCATCGCACGACACGGGTGCACAGACCTGCATACAGACAGTACATTCATACACATACAAAAATAAATAAATAAAAAAAAATAAAATAAAAAAATTTAAAATTTTATTTATTCTTGTATGTGTATAAATGTACTGTCTGCATGTAGGTTTGTGCATCCGTGTCGTGCAATGCCTTGGAGGTCAGAAGAGGGCATTGGATTCCCCTGGAACTGGAGTTAAAGACGATTCTCAGCCACCATGTGGGTGCTGGGGATCGAACCCAGGTCATCTGCAAGAGTAGTCGGTGCTCTCTCTCCAGCTTGAAAAAATTTTTTTTTTAATATGGAACTTAAAAGCGTATGTCCTTCCTGCCCTAAGACATACATTCTCTTTCTTCTCATTTTTCCCAACTAGTCTTTCTTAGATTATCTGCATCAGTGCGTAAAGATCTTTCCTACTTTTATAGCTGGGAAAATCTGTACAGCTTTAACAGAATTCCTCAGACTGGGTTAGTTATAAAGAACAGAAACTCAGTTCCCAAATTTCTGGAGGCTGGCAGGTCAAGATCAAGTGCCAGCACAGATTCCTTATTTGTGATGATAGCCAAGTGTACTTCTAAGTTGATGCCTTCCGTGTGGCTTTCTCAGGAGGAGATGAGTGCTCTGTCCTTAGTGGAAAGAATTAAGGGGTCCTTTGGACCTCTGCTATAAGGTTAATCCCAGTTATATTGTCATATTGGTGGTGTTTTTTTAAACCTAATTTTGGATGTCACATTCTAACTATAACATAGTAGGCCATGATATTTGAAATGATTGCTCTTTATAAACATTTATTTCTAATACTTTTCTGTTATAAACCATGGTTTATGGATTGAATGAATGACTTGGGACCTTAGTCATTTTATGTGTGTTAGCAGCTTCTGAACTTTTTGGTTTTGCTCTTTGAAGCAAGAACCTATGAAAGCAGTAAACTTGATGTTAAGTCATTCTGTATGTAATATATTGATGTTCCTTACGTAAGGTTGGTTCTGAGTATTGATGTTAATTTAGTTTGGGACTTCAGTATTTAAGGTCGTTCCAAATATATGTCTTGTACCTGCTATGTGTTTGGCACTGGGAAATTGAATGTAATGTTTTCACAGTAGTAACAGACAAAGTGATTAAGAGCTTTGGTTACAAAGTCTGACCTGGATTCAGATCTCAGTTATAAGCTGAACTGAATGTTGGGCAAGTAGAGTGTTGTTTCTCCTTAATGAGTAGAAAATCTAGCATAGTGCCTGCTATATGAGAAGCACTTAGGGAGCCGGGCATGGTGCCTCATGCCTTTACTCTAGAGGCAGAGACAGGTGAATCTCTGTGAGTTAAAAAAAAAGAAACACTCAAATGCACAAAGCTTCAATAAAAAATTGGCTTTGAAAAAAAAAAAAGAAACAGTCGGATAACCAGCTTAAAAGGTTAGCAGACTCTACTACAGCCTTCGTGTTAAGAACTGCTTTGTTCACTTTGATGTCCTCACATGTGCTTGTACATCTGACATGTACTTAGTAAATAATTTGAAGGCCTGTGGAGTATACAGTGGGCCCAGAATATCCTTTCCATACTGGAGATAGGGTATCTTTAAAAAAAAAAATTAGGGGCTGGAGAGATGGCTCAATGGTTAAGAACACCAGCTGCTCTTACAGAGGACACAGGTTTGATTCCCAGCACCTAAATGGCTGCTAACAGCTGTCTGTAACTCCAGTTCCAGGGGATCTGACTTCTCCTGACCATTTCAGGGATTTTGGGATACGGGTGTACTTAGATACATGCAGGCAGTATTCTCATACACATAAAAATAATAAGTACTCCTAGGCAGAGGCAGGCGGATCTCTGTGAGTTCAAGGCCAGGCCGGTCTACATAAGGGAGTTCCAGGACAGTCAGAGCTACAGGGAGACCCTGTCTTAAAAAGACAAAAAAGAAAAACAAAAAAAAAAGAAAAAAAAATAAGTACAATATAAAAAAAATCTTTATTAAAGAATATGGAAAGATGAATGATGACCCTGAGAATCATGATAATTGCTGCCTGGAGGCTTAGGTGGGCCTCAAGGTGGGGACAAATGAATTGAGTGAGGGTATTTAACTTTCACAGAACTAAAAACTGGGACATCATGAAGGATGGAAGGGATGCCTGTGAGGTATTATGAGGGTGATAATGAAGGAGAATGTTTGACCTTTTTGGCTGGAGTGAATAGGTCAGTGATTGGGTACCAGGTATTGATTTTTTTTGGTCTTTTTGAGACAGGGTCTCCCTGTAGCCCCAGCTGTCCTGCAACTCACTTTGTAGACCAGGCTGGCCTTGAACTCGCAAAGATCCGCCTGCCTCTGCCTCCCAAGTGCTAGGATTAAAGGCCTGTTCCACCATGCCCGGCAGGTACCAGGTATTGAAATTGATCATTTAAAACATGAAATCAAGGAGCTTGGGAGATATCTAAATTCGTGTTGGGAATCTCCTAAGGTCTTGACACTAGGTCATGTAGAATAGAAAAGAAGCATTTTAAGGTTAGTAAAATTGTGCCTTGAATTTTTTGTTTTGTAAGCGAACATAGTTGAAGTTGAAGTGCGTTGTTGTAAGTGAGCATAGTTGAAGAAATCGGCATACGGTGATTTGTTGAAATTTGAAAGTTAGACTTAGGCCAGTAGTTTCTTGTGTTGACTTATCTTAAGATTTCTACTGGTACATTTTATAACAACAGCTGTTTTTCTTTCCTTTTTTTTTTTGAATCTGTTAGTTGTTTTTTTTTTTTTTTTTTTTTTTTT